>CM017568.1:52260864-52860864 GCA_007844125.1 Sinonovacula constricta | reverse complement strand
TCTAAATGGGTGCCTGTTTAAGACAAGCTTGATCACAAGTTTTGGCCGTCCCATTGGGTGGCTGTTAAAGACAAGTTTGATTACAAATCTGGGCCGTCTCGTTTGGTGCCTGTTAAAGACAAGTTTGATTACAAGTTTGGTCCGTCTAAATGGGTGCCTGTTTAAGACAAGCTTGATCACAAGTTTGGGCCGTCTCATTGAGTGGCTGTTAGTGATTAATTTGACTACAGGTTTGGGCCGTTTCATTTGGTGCCTATTAAAGACAATTTTGACTACAAATCTGGGCCGTCTCGTTTGGTGCCTGTCTGAGATAAGTTTGACTCTATTTCAAATAGTGCTTTAGCTATGATTCTAATTTACATAAAACATAGCTCGGTTTCAACTGGACCGCTTTGGACAATCACACATCAATGGTCAATTAAGCTTACAAATAAACCACGTGTTTTGTAAAGGACTTAACAACTAATCATTCTGTATAATACCATACAATACTTTAAATCCGTTTTGAAGAGAGAATAAAGATTTAAAAATAGTCCTTTACAAAATATTTTGCCAAAGTTTGGTATGTTGCTTCTTTTTTGTTGGTGGTAGGTTTTGTTAAGTTCATTGTATGCATCCAAGCATGCCCAGGTAAGTGTGTTTTTTGTGACAACACGTATGACACAAATGAGTATTAAATAAAACGTCTAACTTGACAGAAAGGTATCCCTTACGCAATAACGTCCTAAAGCAAGTTATGTCCCGATTTCAGGTAAAAACTGAAATCCACCTGTATCTAGTTTTAGACGCTGGGTACGGAGCATCTTTATTCGGAAAATATTAATTACAGTGTAGCATGTCGTTAAACCGTGCAGGACATAACAGATGCCGTTAATGAAATCCTGCAATACATAAAATGAGCACAAAGGTTTGTGTCACGTGCATGTCCGGATGCCAGAAAGGCAGATAAATTCTTTCTGGCAATATATATATATATATATATATATAGAGAGAGAGAGAGAGAGAGAGAGAGAGAGAGAGAGAGAGAGAGAGAGAGAGAGAGAGAGGAGAGAGAGAGAGAGAGAGAGAGAGAGAGAGAGAGAGAGATATCATATATACAAAGATAATTACATTATTTATGCACGTATGTGTTTATAAGTATTGAGCTTATAACTAACCATGAGTTTTGTCTGGATAAAATAAAGCTGTGATAAGACGAAGACAAATATCACGTATCTCATTGCATACATGTACCTGCTACTTTTCTGCAAAACAACGCCCCAGATATCAACTTCCATGAGACTAGTTGTACTTGTTCGCAGGTTTAATGTGAATTTTAGCACCCACACTTTTGTATAATAATATGATGTGCGGGTGGTTTAAAAGCAATGGTGAAAGACTGTATCAGTTTTCAAAATCATTGTTAAATAAACAATGTCGCCGTTTTTATCAAGTCAATAAATTATGTTGAAGAGCTCGACATTGTGTTTGTGTAAATGTTTGCTAGGCCCGGCCTTTAGGAATGTGCAGCTAAGACCCGCGCCAAATGATTTCAAGGACTTTGTTTCACCCTCTTGTTAAGTGGATTTGTGCTTTTGTGAGCAGATTATGCGTAGGTGGATTTGTGCTTTTTGTGAGCAGATTATGCGTAGGTGGATTTGTGCTTTTTGTGAGCACATTATGCGTAGGTTGGTTTGTGCTTTTGTAAGCAGATTATGCGCTAGTATATCGCGGTAATCATCGCTTTTGTTTTTTTTTACTTTTGTTGTACCGGACCTGGTAGCGCAATCGGTATTGTATCCCGGCCCGGGTTCGATCCCGGACCGTGACATACCAAAGTCGTTAAAATAGTAGTTGTATGGCTCTATTGCTAACGCTCAAGTAAAAATAAGGGTAGTTCCACGACTGGTTGGCCCGGTGTCAGGATAATGTGACTTGGTGTGGTATCATGCCAGGTGTTCACAGCATGCTATACACAGTGAAGGCAGCACTATATCTGCTTCAAGTGGGCACCGTCTCCAGAAAACTGAAATACTGTTGGTGGGACGATAAACCAAATAAACAAACAAACAAACAAACAAACTTGTGTTGCTTCTGGTAGGGTTGTAGTCGAGATTAACGATCCAAAAGTTAGATAACAGACCGTCCCAACGGGTATTCCACTGAGAACAGCTTTTAAGTTTAAAACCCCTTCCACCGTTTACAATCCGTCAATAGGGG
This sequence comes from Sinonovacula constricta, assembly GCA_007844125.1. NCBI lineage: Eukaryota > Metazoa > Mollusca > Bivalvia > Cardiida > Solecurtidae > Sinonovacula > Sinonovacula constricta. The sequence goes on along the minus strand of CM017568.1, from coordinate 52,858,665 downwards.
GACTGTGTATTTTATCACTAAAAGAGACGCTTTTACGCTTGGTCGTACAGCGGTATCATTTAATTCATTTTTAAATGCATATTAGTGTCAGGATATAAAAGCTAGTGGTAGCTTAGGAAATCTTTTCTAAAGAACTTCGTGTATTTTTAACCGGCGGTTCATCAATTGATTACTAAAGATGTTACATTACTTTCGACAACATACACTCGAGGGTATATGAAGGATCATACCATTAGGCCTATGGCGTGTGGAACGTTGCAAAATTCAAGAAAAAAAAATTGAGATAAATTTCATATTTATATTCTTAAATTTTTCATTTTTTTGTAAAAATAATATTTCTATGGTAAAATTCAGCATTTATATTGTAAAAATATTTTTGTTCTATATTTATATTTATATGGTAAATTTTCATTATGTGTTATGAAACAAGCATTCTTTTATATTCGATAAAGTGAACAAATATTTATGTTCAATAATTGCATCATGGGATACTTATAACATTTGTAACGAACGGTTTCATTGGACCACAGTATTTAGGCAGAATGCATACAATACTCTCAGAAACACTACTTTTGATTTGGTGACAATTTAAATACCAAAGAATACACCAGCATTAATAATTTGCTGTGGCTATTTCTGTGGTACTGTAAATCCTTTCACTTGGGTTACATATTATAGGAGAATCAAATTATGACCTTTAGCAGCTGATAGATTTTCTGTTTTATAGTGAAGACAGTTTTTTGTCCCACTGGTACTTAGTCCTAAGAGCAAAAATAACTTATGTATATATCCTGGTGTAACCCATATTATCACTGACATTTTAAACTATCCATATTCATATAAAATTAAATAGGTTTTAAGTATGCAACAACTCTTTGAAAGTAATGTGCAAGTTAAGAAAGAAAGCGTAATGATTCAGCAGTCGCTAAATACAAACTAATATGGCATATGTAAACTGTAACCTCGGTCTGACTCTGAATACGTGACTTAAATCCGGTATGGTTCGGAATGTTGTCCAATGCAATCGTTTGGTACAATCATTACCCATGATGCAATTATTGAACGCATTTTTTTCTTGCTATTTATAGAATATAAAAATAATTTTACCATATTTTTTTTGAATGAAAATAAAAAATATTGAACATAAAATTTTTTATGCAATACAATTGTGGAATTTTACCACATAAAAATAAAATTATACAAGATAAATGTGTATTTATAACACATAAAAATATTTTTTGAATTTTGCAACGTTTCACACACCATATAGGCCAGGGGTTTTAGATTTTGAATACGAGTAAATCGATCAGTGTATTGATGTCTTAGTCTCAACTCATACATAGCGTGAGGTTAGGCTTTCTCCACTATGTATATTCACTGCGTTTTGTATTCCCGCTGGGATCTACCGACTTAAATGCAACACAGTTAAACTAGTTTCTACGTATTTCACATAAAAGGATGTGAAACGAAAGGCTGCGTCTCACAGTTTGACTCCTGTAGTTAGCAGAATCATTATAATGTTTACATTAGTATGCCCAGCCGGTTGAAACTAGATGCAAATGTGATTATTAAATGCAGCCGGTTGAAACTAGATGCAAATGTGATTATTTTAAAATGCAACACTAAAGCAATATAGAGTAATAAATAAACCGCCCTAGTTATAATTGGATCTAAAAGTGTCTCCACCATAGTTAAGGATGTCGAAACTTCTGGGGTTGATCCAGAAAATTTTGGTGGGGTGGAAATATGAATCAAGACCCATTTAACTTCATCGCAGTAAATACTATATATAAGACCCTAACTTCGACCAAAGCAGTCAACAGACACAATTTACTTTGAAAAACGTATGTTTTTATAACTCTACTTATTTACATTGTTGGTGGTGGTGGAGGGTATCCCCCCATCCACCCCCGCCCCCAAAACCCACCCACCCACGGATCCATCCCTGCGACCCTCATTTTTCAATGCAGCCACTCAATAATGGCCGCATTGGTGAAATGAGAATCCAAACGACTGTTTTTGGTAGAGCCCCATGGACGCCGCCGGTCAGCTGGGATACCTTTTCCCCGACAGTGACTCGAACTTTAACGGCAAAGTTTCCCCATGAGTCAGAGCAGTTACAAGTCGGTCGCCAAACATAGCGCCGCGAGCGCCTCTTGATATTTTGTGGAAACCTTATACACCATGGCTAATCTTTGCTTAAACTTGTGCGTAAACGACATTTTAATTAATGCAACTTAGATTGCAAATGCAGGTCATGGTCGTGCAATAATTATTCTTCAGTTTCCTCATGTTTCCTTAAAATCATTATGTATGGACATAGGTCTCGGGAAAGATATAATCCAAAACATCAACAACACAAAGGCCTGAGTGAGATTTACTTCCACTTGATTCTTCATTCAAACTATCTTTTCAGTATTTAATTGAGTTTGTATTATATCTGAAGAGAGCTATATCAGTTGGATTTAAGTATGAATATTTTAATGCTTCTTTTGATGACAGACGACGTTATATTCGCTATCATCTTTAAAGATATATTAGATTTTTTTTATATATTCATGCAAGATTCTCATATATTTAATGATCGTTGTTGTTTTAATGTAATAAAAGTCGTGTAAGTGATGGTGTTATTAGACTTTTGAACAGATATATGGATAGGAACGATCTTTTACTTTCATTTACTTAATCACATCAAATAAATTTTGAAACGGGTTCTAAACATAAGATTATTTTTTTTAAGAAACTTCTGCCGTTTTGCACACTGAAAGCTTGTTTCTATTTTGAAACCGTATATTTCTATATCACTATCATCATGTGTGTTATTCATAAGAAAAACGCTTTAAATCGCGAAACCGGAAACAATATATATTGTTTTGCCATGATTTCGTCAACTTAAGAGCTTAAACTTTCTCAGACACATTATATGCTCTCCAATTGAACTGTACATTAGGTTTCCTGCTACTAAGCATCTCTGTAACTGAAAAGCAATCTCTAAACTTAAACAAACAAAAATTTGTTGTCAGCGTCAAATCTCGGGAGAAGAAATTTTGTTTTCTCATAATACCGTTAATATTATTTATTTTGTTTCAATTGCTATAGTGCACATTTACAATACATCCTGTATCTAAATGTATACCATTTCAGTCATTCAACCATGTGTTTTGAAATACATATTACACAATATAATGAAAAAAGACCATAAAGACAAAACGAATTATTTATCTGTATTGTAACAATTCTAAGCTGGTGGTTTTCTAAATTGGTATATTTTCAATTTAACCGGATCTGGTAGCGCAAATCGGTAGAGCCTCGGCTTCAGATTCAGAAAGCCCCGGGTTCGATCCCGGGACGCGAGGTACCAAAGTCGTTAAAATGGTAGTAACGCCCAAGCAAATATAAGGGTAGTTCCACGACTGGTTGGACGGTGCCAGGATAACGCGATTGGGTGCAGGGATGGATCCATGTGGTGGTGGGGGGGGGGGGGAGATGATGCATCCCCCGCCCCTACCAACCAGATAAAAGAGTAGAATTGTGAAAACACATACATGTAAGCTTTTAAAATACTAAGCTTTTAAAGTAAATTGTGTCTGTTGACTGCTTCGGTCGAAGTTAGGGTCCCTATCTGTGTCTATATCTCTAGTATTTGGTGAATGGTTTAATGGATCTTGATTCATACCAAGCCCCACCAATTTTTTCTGGATCAGCCCCTGACTGAATTTACATTTATGAAATCATGAGAATTAATAAAACTATGAGAAGTGAGTATATTTTTTGTTCTCAAGCATTCATTCTATATATTCTGATCCTACACTTACAGCGCCTACGAGAAACCATCATTATTACATAAACATTATAAAATGGATTTGATTTGCCGATACTGTGCAGCGACATTTCTATCATTATAGCACAGGGGCACTTATGAGGTGCCCAGGGACTGAACCCGGCCGTTCCGTTATACTGACACCAACGAGTCAGGCGTTTACCCCGAGCGTTTTAGGGAAGCCACTGCTACCAACTTTAAAGTCTTTGGTTTGACCCGGCCGAGGTTTGAACCCGCGACCTCCCGATCCGCAAGCCGACGGTCTTCCGCTTGAGCTATTGCGGATGGTATTTTAAAATGCTTACTTGTATGTTGTAACATGTCAATCCTGTTAACTTACCCAAACACAAGCAAAACCTCTTGCCTTGATCGAATGTTTACTTAATATCAGAAAAATAATGGAAACAAAAAACACGGGTTTTCGACATTTCCATCCAAAGTCAACGACAGCAGCAGCAACATCAAAAGCAATAACAACATAACAGCAACAGTTCATATTGAAATACGTTTGGAAAGTAAGAAAGAAACGTTCCATACTGTTTAAGGCACTGGTCACACAAATCCTTATGACATAGCACTACTGTTTCACAAACCCGGATCCTCTTGGGAACTCTTAAATTTCATTGATCATAAAAATATTTTTGACTTGTTACTTTTCTTTTACAAACCAGGATCGTACTTTAAAAACCTCAAAGCATGACGTGACTGTGTTTATTAAGTATGTAAAAATATCATTTAAATGGTATTTTTTACCATAAAGTTTCGTCTTTTTTGTTAGGTATACAATTATTTGTACTTCTTTCTGCGACAGACTGATGGTGCATGCACAATAGACCATCAAAATAATGTTTAAGCACCAATGCGTGCTGGTAATTTGCAACATTGGTGTTGTTATGACACAGTTAATCGAGCGAAGACAAGAATGTTGTAACAATGTAGTAAATTATGTTTTATTATTTATTTCCCACGTGGTCTTATATATGTCACATGCTTGTAAAAGATATATTAAACAAATGTTTACGATATAAGAGAGAGAGACAGGACAATGATGAATAACTTGCCGACACACGAACAATACAGCAACAAAAACGATCACGGATGCGCCGCAGAGGGCTTTCGTTATAAAAGGGAAGATGGGCGAATATGCAGGAAACCAGAGTATTTGGTGTCTTGATTTATTCCTTGATGTTGCCACATGTTTTTGTTATTGCAAGATGCTCACTCGTTTCTTTTCTTGAAGCCAATCGGAACTCCTCGGGTAATTCTGTCCTCGGGACAATCATCAAGCCAATCGGAACTCCTCGGGTAATTCCGTCCACGGGACAATCATCCCTCGGATGTATCTGGTGCAATGATACTTACAGAAATCACGATCGTTTTGTTCGCCGGAAGAAGAATATGCCTAAAATGTCGTTCGCACAAAAAATAAACAATGACATCGTTTGGCAGATGCGTGTCTGCTGCGCTTGGTAAATTAAATTTGCATGATTTAAATTTGAATCCGCCACAAATTAAAGTTTTCTGGCATCGTACTGTAGTGAGCTGTCATCCGCGCTGTCGTCTTTGTTTTGACTTCTGTCATAAAGGTAGTCCCATTAAGGGAAATTGCCGAAGTGATCCGACTACCTACATACATCCGAGAGATGATTCGTGAATTATTCGAGGTGTTCCGATTGTTCTTGAAGCATGGCCAAGCCAAACAGCTGCGAACTCTTGTTATTGCCTGCTACATTTTGACATCTGCTGTTATAATAATCTCGGCGCACTCGGTTCTTCTCTTAGTAAGATGTGTCCAACAGCTGCGAATTTCTGTTAATGACGGCTGTATCATTTTGAATGGTTTTGTTTATCCTCGTCTTTCACTCCCGTATCATTGACCCAATTACAAATGTTTTTCCATACGGGGGGAGACAGAGAGACAGAGACAGGGAGACAGAGACAGAGTGACAGAGAGACAGAGAGAGACAGAGAGATATATAAAACCGTACCGAGACAGCAGCTTAAATGTTAGTTCTCCTATACTAAGTTTAAGCAGGCCGCTTTATAGTGAACGTTCGATGTTTGCTTTGACGGAGTTCACATAATGTATGCCCATGATAAAAAGTTTATGTCTGAGGACAGTATTTAACACTGTGGGTAAGTGTTTATGCATTATTTGATGTCGGAAGAAAGTATTAAACATTGAGAAAGGCCACTGCATTATCTAATAACAGGGTCTCTGCGAAGTTAAGTTATGTGTCGCGAAGACGGTTATCCTCCCCTGAAAACACACACCGTTCTTTTCGCAAAGTAAACCTGCACATTTTCAATGAGATGATCACTTCCGGTCTAAATGGACCTGTCCATTATTTAGCATAACAGTGCAGTAATTTTGCATTTTCATAATTCTACAATGTTTCAGCTTTGTTTTGCACTAAATTGCATGAGATTATCTTAATTATAGCAAATACAGCCACAAAAAAAGAGAATCTACCTTAAAATATAAAAAAAAACTTTGCCAGGGGTACTACTTCCGGTGGACATTTACCCTTACTACCCCATAATGGAGTCTCTGGCCAAGTTTTGCTCTATTGCTGAAAAGTCTCACGCCACTGCAGTCTCTCGAAATGACAAGTAATTTTTAATAAATAAATCGAAATGAACGTGTCTTATAATATATACAGTGGTCGTTTATTTCGTTTGGTATTTTGTACCGCAGTTTTAAAGACCTTGCACTACTAGTTTACCCTGCCTATTGAATCTAAGGTTCGTTTTAAGCCTCTCTGTTGCTAGATAATAGAGAAAAAAGTGTAAGGACAGAGAAGTCTGCCCAAAAACTTGCCAGAACCCCTTATAAGGCATTTTAGTAAATCCTTTAAGTGTATGCAACTTTAACAGTTAAAAAGACACCCTTAAATATCTTAAAATGTCACTTGATATGTTTACAGTTGTATGCCTGCACAACCACCACACCTTTATCCATTTACGGGTAATTTACATGTATATATTCTCTGCTGTAGTCTGACACCGTTTGAGTCTGGATTTGTCAGATAGGAATCATTTTTGTTAGCTTTAGTGGGAAAATAATGAACGTAAAAAATAACAGCTGTTTTTTTTTTCTTTTTACAAAATACAACTTATTTAAGCTGTTATATCACGCATCAAAATAAGAATAGATATGCATGTAAAACGGTTAGGCGGTAATAGAAAATAAATGCATCAGATCTCCCTCAATTTTCTTTTGTTGTCTGTTGTAAAATACCCCAGATGATTAGTAAGGTATTTTTGCTTCGGTATTTTATTTCCTCCTTCTAAACACTTAAATCTTACGAGAGAGTGTCAAGGAAAGACCACAGCGACTGTCCAGGGTTATCATATGTTTAATCTTATGACATTTAAAACGCCCACTGTCTGTTCCTTGCTGCATTGAGATATGCATAGAAAAAGTAACAAAGGTTCAGCTCTTTTGTGTTTGATAACAGATGAATATTCATTTATTATTCGGATCTATTGATTTGAATATGGGAAAGGGGCGCCCGTGGCGTAGTGGTAGAGTCGCCGATTTGTCGCCCCTGAACAATACTGGAACCCACGCGGTGAAAGGCTAAGCAGTCAGAGAAGTTACAAATCGGCGACTCTAGCCCTACGCCACGGGTGTCCGCGCCCCACCCCACCCCCTCTCTGTCTATCCCCCTCCCCCTGTCTATTTTATCTTCTTTAATGACGTAGGCTTAAAGGCATCTTTATGGGGGGTTTAACAAAGTCATTCACAGTTTGTAAAGGAAACAGTTATGAATATACAAATTACGCAATCATATATATATATATATATATATATAAATCTTTATTTGTTTTCTTTCTTACTTTGTTGGTTGATTTTGTTATTTCTTATACAGTTTGTTATTTCTTTCTTTCATTCTTTTAGTTCTCACATATATTTTAAGTTATATTTTATTTTGATTTGTAAAATGTAACGAAACGTATCTAACAAAAGCAATTTAAAAAGTCATTCATTGTCAGAACAATGTCCTTCAGACTCATTTTAAGTCATTTTGAATATTAAAACTTGTATCTCTCAGGTATTTTCAAAATCAAATATTTAACTATGAAATAAATACATAATCATGAAGTTACAAAATTGACACCTAGTAATTAATGCAATAAAGAATATGTAAGTGATCCTACAATAAACAACCCACATTATCACTTACATTTATGTTTATGGCTTTGTGTAAAACTAGCCTACTGTCTCACTTCCATACTAGCAGGTTTTGCATTAACCCATCAGAGGTTTTACAGTGACAGATTAGTACTATGTTGGCTAAAGACTCCCTGCAGTGATGACCAGCAATTAGCAGGTCTGGTCTCAGTAGGTCGGGGCCTGGCTCAGTGGGATACCACATTCCTTTCGAGATGCCTTTAAACATGAATAGCGAATGAAAAACATTTATAAGATACAGTTACCTGTCGGCCTCTCCGTCTGACCTGCGAGGCACCGGTGGATCCACCCAGACATATGTCTAAGCCTTTCTCCACCAAAATGGGCGTCGCCAATATGACCATAATTGTGTCGGTGCAATGTAATAAAAAATTGCAAACTCTGTTTCGAAAAAAAAATCTGGTTGCTAATGGGTTAAATTGATCCAATTTTTCCATCATGTTTGAGTAAATAAAAAGACGTATTTATTTTCATTTCTGATCTATGGTTTTGGAGCTTGCCTATGCATGCATACACGTTTAAACATGAAACACAAAAGCAAAATAATTCATTTTTTTTTATTAAGAGTATTACATGTTTTGAGCTAGGATATCTTTAATTGGTCACTATTCAATAAATTGTCGCCATTACATTTTCTTGTATAAAGAGTAATTAAGGAGGCCTAGGAGCCTCAGGATAAATTTGGCAGATACACTTTATTTGCCTCGGAGTAACACGATATTTTGACTCCTCGGGCAATTCCGTAATCTTCCGTAATATCTCGGATCCCTCGATGCTCCTCGTTGATTGACGATACGCTGGAGACATTCACAGTTGACGGAATGAACCGAAGATTTTCGATTGCCTTCGGACTTACATTCGGTGAAGCGTTCATTGATGAAATTTCCGCTTGCATCTTGATCGTGATCTTTTAAGTAAACGTATTCTGTCTCGAGGCAAAATATCACAAAACCTGTTTAACTGAACCACGAGATGTCTAGTCTGATATACAAATATCTTTCCGCAAGCAAATGTCTTAGTAAAGCGACTTTCAAGGCGTTCAAAGTGCACGCACACATTCATAGGCCCGCAAGCGCTCATTAGCAATTAGTTTAATTAATGGAACATTGCTATCTCAGTTGACACGTTGATTTTATCGTCTGTCAACGGTTGCATATGTGTAATACAAAAACTAGAGTGTCCCATTCGAGGAATCTCCCTGAAGAAGAGTACTATGTATATGTATACGTTCATTTTTTTTGGAGTGGTTCATAATTTAGATATAAGAACTTGGATTTATTAATTGATTATATAAATATTTTATAAAAGGTAAATATGCTACATGCGAATTTCAATCTTGTAAATACGCGTATTTTCTTTAATTATGTTAAAATATTATTGATATTTATGACATGCGAGATTGCAGATAGTTTTCATAGCAATTTATATCGGTCAATAGACTTGGGAAGTACATGTTTTCATTTGTGTGCAAACTTAATAAAAAGTGTAACTAGTATTGGGATTATATGTAACATTGTTTTATGATTCACTGAGGAGCAAAGTACATAATTTACCTTTCTTGTTCAGGTATATATTAAGATGGCTGTGTTATCAAAGTCACATCGGACTCATCGTGAGTGGATCGAAGATTTAAAACACAATGCATAAACTAATGTGTCATTAATCGACTACTATTTTATTCAAAAAAACTCTCTTTTTGACTACATTCGAACTGATCGCCATATTTGTTCAACCGGAACGCCTCGGATAATTCAATATTGCCCCGAGGAGGGACTGATCCGAGGAGTGCCGATTGATATTTGTTAAAACTGAATCGCACAATCAGAACACTTTTACGATGACGTCACCATAACGAAATTAGCCGAGAAGTTCTGATTGTAAATTACAGTGACGGAGACATCCTTGGAAAATTAGATACTTGGATATTTTGAGTCCACTATAACAATATAATTAATACACAAAACAAAAGAGCATGATGGTTTAAACTGTTAAGGCTAAAACCCGAACACTTGTTTCGAAACTCATTTTACAATCATATGGGATAATGTCCACTTACTTTTGAGATTCCCTTGTAGCATTTTTCGGATTATCTACTCAGACGTCGATATCTATTTTTATCAGAAATCCACATTGTGCTTATTTATATATTTTGAAAACATGAGTATTTCGATTTTTAATGTCTTACAACTGAGGTTGTGATCAAAATCGTCTTTTCTTGGACAAACTTTTAAGTTTTTGCAAGAACTATGCCCCAATTCCCACACACAAGAGCAAATATTATTACATGTATTTGATATAAGAAAAAGAAAGAACTGTCGGATACCCCCTTTTATCTTGTATCCATGGTGAAAAAGACCGCCGGCATTCAAAGCACAACTATTCGAAGACAAAAGTGGAGTTGTTGTTACTGCCCTCTCGAAGACTTTGCCAGTTGATTACTGTTTTTGGTTAATATTTATTATATTCACCGCATTAACATAGGAAGAACCCTCTCAATAGAGCGCAGGGGCGGATCCAGAGGGGGGCCGATGGGTCCCCCCTATTTTTCGACGACCAACAAAAAAAAAAGTATTTTGCCCTTTAAAGTGAGCAAATAGATAAGGAAATTAGAATTCAAAATTTTCTGGGGGAACCCCCTCCAGACCCCCCGCCGCGGATTTCGCGCCTGCGGCGCGATCAGCTCCGGCCTACGGCCGAATGTTACTCCCTCGGCCCCCCCCCTATTCTGAAATCCTGGGTCCGCCCCTGGAGCGGGTAATCCAAAGATAACGTTTGAAAGAGAATGTGTTCCTTTTATTTTAAATGTTCTGTGTTGGTCAAGGGTTTTGTTAAGGTCTGCTTCTTGAAAACCGCAAAACACAATCATTTCAATCTTGACATACTTGTACACTACTTAAAACGGAACCCATCGCAATATGGCAGGTAATCATAAAATTCACTGATACAAAGTGTCTCCTTATTCGAGGAAGACTGGTACAAATTTGCTCTTTCATGAAAACTATAACACATTACTTAAGAAAGCTGACACTAGTTTATCATTTAATGCAATGTGCGATTCTTTGCCGATAGGTGTTCATTCGGTCTTTTATGCGATTTATTTCCATTTTGCGGAAAAAAGATGTTATAATTTGCTCTTCATTAAAAATCCACTGCACCCCACTCCCGCTCCCCCCCCCCCCCCCCCCCCTCCCCATTAATCGAGCATGATTGGCGCTTTTTTGTTCAAATTATTCTCATTATAAGAAAAGGGCTGGCATGATGATTATTTATACAGACTGGACGCCCCTAATCTGAAATAAACCGGCACTTATTAGCCCTCTTACCCGTACAACAATAACATGGGTGTGATTCTATTTTCAATTTTTCGCCCTTTTGTTACGACTGAATGCCATCAAAACAATACTAACATGAGAGTGATTCTTTTTTCAGTTTATCCCCCCTTGATACAAAGAAAAGTCAATCACAATGTCTTTGACCAGCGAACAGTGTGAAGAGTTCTGGGCCACTGCTGACGTCAATGGTGACGGAAATGTTTCGATCCAAGAACTGAAAAAGGCCATACACGTGAAAGCCAAGCTCAGCGACAGGGAGATAGCCGTAGGTTTACAATTTTTGTGTTTTGTCTTAGGTTATCTGCAGGTCTTGCTCTGTACAAGCTTAAGTAAGTGACTAAGGCTTAGTTGTAAGAGAACAAAGAAACAGTATTTTGTGTTATTGTGCTGTTATTTGCACCACTTTTGTTTTGCTAATGCTGAAGTAGAGATATTGAATACAGTTTGGACAGAATGTTGGGCGTGGATTAACTATTTCTGTCTTCTTATTGGCGTTGGTTTATAACCTTATTTGGGGGTCTTTCTGAGAAGAACAATTGAACATTTCAAACCAAATTGCAATGGCGAGTATAGGAAAAACAACCTAAGTAAATTATGTCGTTTAAGCACTAAAAGCATTGTATCTAACCATCATTACGTCTTAAGCGTTGATTTTGAACCTCACAATATGAATCCGAGTACTATTCTTAGTTCCTTGTGATAGAGTCTTCCAGCCGACCTGCCGCTTGTCGGCCGTTGGCTCCGATGTCGGAGAGATTTCTCACGGAACGTCTCGGTTTTAACAAGCAAATAATTTAATTATAGACATATTCTGTACAGTTTACTTCACGAAATCGATGTATTAATGATAAGGTTGATGGTGATAACAAAAGGGCCGTTTGGCCTGAAAAGGGACGCAACTTCCAAAAGCCTACTTTCTGACATCTGTGTGCATAGCGAGAACTTGTTACACTTGTCTTACTTGGATAAAACGAACAAAACATCGTCGCCATATTTAAGTATTGTCTTTTTAACATATTTTTACAGAACATGTTTTGTGACATCGACAAAAGTGGTGATGGGAAGATATCTAAGGACGAGTTCCTGGACGAAATGATGAAGAAACCAGCACGAGGGTAAGATTTCCATTACACAGTTCTATTTAAATATCACTTACTGGAAAAAAAGTCGAAACAAATTAAGAAAGCGACAAATGATAGTACAGTTTTAAAATGCATCGTAAACATCGCAAAATTGTATCTTTTGTTTATAAAGAGAATTTAAAATTTATCTTGTCAAGTGACGTAACTGAAGTGCACCAGCAGGTCTATGGGTGCTTTGATTCTGTTATAGTCAGAAATTGTTTGGTATCCTCTGCCACTGAGACATGGAAACGTCCTTGACCTGTAATCATCCATCTTTCTTTAGCCCAAGTCATGTCTTAAACTTAAGCAACCAATTTTATATCACACACGACCAGCTTGTTTTGAAACTTCAGTTTCATAGCACATATCATTCCTTTAAATGTTTGATCAATGAAGTATAATTACCTTAGTCGTTTGTGAGACTTAAACCTTAAAATTTCTTAGTTAAATTGCTTGTATCAGTTTCCATCCTTATTAACTGAAGTCTAAAAGCACGTGAACTTTAAACCTAAAACATTGTAAAATCATTTAATTATTTTTTGGGCTTGGTTTGTCTGAGGTATTTCGCCACCTAAATAGCTAGGCGTTGCTGTAATGACCATAGTTGTTCCGCTGTGACGTGTTTAAAAACAAACATGTACAAAAATATTAACCCCCTTTAATAATTCTTGAACTAGGTTCAGTTTTGATCCGGATACATGTCGGAACGCATCTCAAAATACCAGAAGTCAAGATCTTCAATCGTAGCATGTTCTTGACCCCCTAGCAGCTGCACAGGTCACTTTCTCCGTCATTTTTGGGGTGCCGTGTGGTGTATTTTCATGTTTACTCAATGGTTCGTTTGGGGTTCTAATGCAATATCATATATTGAGGTCATTATAATACAATACTTTCGCAACACTAACATTGTAAAACATTGTAGATTAAACCATTCGGCTTCTGCACGTGGTCACTAAATATAACTATTTAAAAACAATTCCTGGTCCAGAAATATTGAAAAATACTTCATCACATCTTATGCATTATTTTACCGTGTAGTCTTCTACTGTCCATTTATTTCACATATTGAATTCAGCCTTATTATACTTTACGCAGGGAAGCCTTAAAGCAGATGTTTGCTGAGCAAGACAAGAACGGAGACGGATCTTTGTCCCCAGATGAGATCAAGAGTCTTATTTGCAAATCCGGGCAGTTCAAAAATGCAGATCAGGTTGCGCAGGATGTTCTAAATTCATGTGACAAAGATGGCGACGGAAAAATCTCATTTGATGAGTTCAAGAAAGCGTGCTGCTAAAAGATCAAGACTTTTTGTTGCCAGGTGACGACGGAAGCTTTGTTTTGGGGAAACCAAGTGAGTGTGGCCAAGGACAGAAAACAACGCGGCTCGCTTACTTTCTTGGAGGCTATTAACCTTTTTTCTTAGAGAAATAAGTTGTTTTAAAGGTAAAATTAAAGTAATTGCAAAAAAAAAATGTAAATTTACTAAATAACACAAAGATATACATAACAGTCGATCTGCCTGCAATCATTAAATGCATACATTTATCGTCGAGCATGCTGGTTTCATCTACAGCAAGATGATTCTACTGCATATTTTGTAAATGCATGTAAATGTATAAACCCGTCGTCCGAAAGGCAAATGAACTTTAACTCATCCAGTCGGAACGTCTCGCTATAATGCTCTAATCTAGCACCGTATTTTTTCTACCAAATGGCGGGGAAATTTCTGTTGATGCGTAAATGACTTGGGCTTTTATTGTCAAATCACTAGATGGCGCTTTCCATTGGTTATATCTTTAACTACGTATCCTCTTTTATGGATAAAGCAATGGATATAAGCTTTGTTTAAATGTAAACAGATGTTTATCGCTTCAATACAGAAAAAAGTGTCAATAATTACAAATACGTAATTATAGATCGCTTAATTTATTTACTGTAGACCACGTTCCCGTAGTGTCTATTTCAACAAGCGCCCTTTTTACCCAAGAAATGGCGAGAATGACAAAAAAATCCAAGACGTTCCGATTAGAATTTCTGTTCAAATCGGAAAAGAAATCAGAACATTATAGCGTCCGACACCTTGGTATATTCTATCTATTGTATAACCATAATAATTATATACTGTAGATTAGAACTGTTTCTACCATGTCCATGAAATGCAAAGATTTCCCCATCAAAACGCACTGTGTGAGCAATTAAATTGTTTTTTCTCATCTTGCCGTCTTTAAGTTCAAATTTAAAGGAAATGTTTATATAATTGCAATACGTAGTGGAATAGATGAAAATATTTGTTTCTTTTGACATGTACAATAGAGACAATTCGAGTATTTTCAACAAATTAGTAAGTGCAATAAAGATAAATACTGAAGTTTAAAAAATATCTTCTTTTTATACACATTTATGTAGTCTCAAATGTTTATATATAATTAACAATAAAATTTACTATACACACTGTCGTCTTTTTTTCTTACTTTTGGACTAACCTTTGAAAGATTCCTGTCCAAACACTGTAGCGTATTCTTATTTGTTTTTACCGCCTACCAGGACTCAGACAACAACTTGTGAATGTTTTAAACGATGATGCACCACAACAACATGTTATCACTACACAATGTTACACACACTGTCACATTGTCCTGACACAGTGACAACCAGTCATACTGGCCAAATCAGGGACAACCAAAAGCCTGTGCAAAAGAGCATTGATGCAGAACATCAAAGGTCACTGCTGATGTTCTTTTTTTAATAAGGGAACATTTTAGGCAAACAACAAACCAACCAACGGACCAGATATCACAATCGGTTGAGCGTCGGCTCCAGGTACGGGAGGCCCTGGTTTCGATCCCGGGCCGCGACATACCAAAATCGTAAAAAATGGTAGTGATATAGCTCCCTTGCTAACGCTCAAGTAAATATTACGGTTGTTCCACGACTGGCTGGCCCGGCGTCGGGAAAATATGACTGGGTGTGGTATCATGCTGTGTGTTCACGGCATGCTATACACAGTGAAGGCCGCACTATATCTGCTCCAAGTAGACGCCATCTCCAGTAACTCAAATACTGTTGGTGGGACGATAAACTCAACAAACAAACAAACCGACCAACAAATAGCAAAATCTTGTTTTTCTTAAAAGATTTACAATGCCGTTAAATTTTAACGTCTTAAAATTACTATGCAGTTAGATATCGTCTAAAGTCTGCATATAAACATGGTTCTCAAAAAACAACACAAACACCAAAAAAATTGTTTTGTTGTATTTGTCTAAAGTCACGACGTCATGATTCATACTAATACACACATGCGAAGCAAAGTATTCCACAAAAATTAAGAAATGTATGGAAACGCTCCATTTTTGTTCTTTTCTACGATTGTTTTGCATTGAGAATAATAGGTAATTAATAGTTTAGCTTGTCTCAATAATAAACAAAAAAAAAAAAAAAAACAAAAAAAAAAAACCGAACAAAAAGAAAAGCATGTCATCGTTTTAAACGGACTCGCGACTCGTAACACCTCGGTACGACTTGTCCGGACGCTGGCGAGTTGTTGCGAATGCTAACGCTCATCCACGTGGATAGAATTACATTGTGGATAAAAATGCATTGAAGAAGATGCATGATGCGGCAATGACTGCATAGTGCACGCATGTAATATGCATTTTATTTAATCTTCGTCTAAAGAAGTAAGAAAATTTGACGGAGGAAAGAACAAAAACTGTCAGTTTTTCTATGACGTTATTAATGACGATGAAATGCTGGTACTTCCGAGTGCCCCGGAGGCTGAAGTTTAGGGACAAAGAAACTCTCTCCTGACAAACCATTCTTCAACATTCAAATGATTCTCTTGCACGTCTGGTTATAATTTTAAAGCATTAATAATGATTACAAATCACACCTTTAAGTATCATTTCGAACTTTAGCAAATAAAAGATTTTGCAAGATTCATATCACACTTTAACCCATGTACAACATTTGAATGCTGTTAATACTTGGCAATATTATTATTTTTACTAACCAACGACAGAGTACGGCGCAGTGCTGCCAAAGTTGGAGCAAAGTCTCACGTAAGACAAACCTGCGACGGTTGCGACGAAAGATTCTTCAAATATTCTAAATGGTGAAATAAGAAATATTAGTAACACAATGCCACAGAATTAAAAAAAAAAATCATATTTCGATTAGCTTATTGAATGTTTGTCAGCGAGAAAGTAAAGGAAAAACATTATCCTGCAAATTCAATCCAACAAAATAAAACACAACCATATCAAATGTGGGTATGTGTGTCGGACCATTCAACGTTTTATTATTTTCGTTACACTCATTGCACATTCACTAAACATCACTGTAATTAAAATGGAAGCTTTCCAGCGACAGGACAGAATCAATATGACATCTGCATAGTAAATTTTAACACAAACATAGGTAAATGGCGTACGCACTACTTGAAACCAGAGGGACTCCTCGGGTAATTCCGTACTCGGGACAATTACCCCTCGGATGTATCTGGTGCAATAATACTTACAGAAATCACGATCGTTTTGTTCGCCTGAAGTCGGAAGAATATGCCTTAAATGTTGTCGCACCAAGCATAATGGCGCCGTTTGACAGGTGTGTGTTTACTGCGCTGGGTAAATTAAAATCGGATAGTTTAAATTTGAAGCAGCCACAAATTGACATTTTACAGGCATCGTACTGTAGTGAGCTGTCATCCGAGCTGTCATCTTTGTTTTGACGTCTGCCACAAAAAAAAGTTTCATTCAGAGAAAGGGCCGAGGTGATCCGACTACCTACATACATCCGAGAGATGATTCGTGAATTATCCGAGGTGTTCCGATTGTACTTGAAACATGTATACATACACTAAAAACACTGTTGCAGCTAAAATTTAGAGCACCCATACCGTACATTTATACATATACAACTATCAAGCTTTACACGCTTTATACAAAATCTGATAACCAACACAAAAACACGTGCGACAAACTTACATGATTATTGAATTACACTGCGTTCATCTAAAACTATTGAATAACAAAAGTTTTCACAAAATTTAAACACTTAATTTTGAGAAAAAATATAATAATTCATCTAACAAATTTAAAAAAAAATGAATAATGACAAAATATGAATGGAAACATTTATTCTGACTTGATGAATGATGGTGTAAGCTGTTTGATACACCATTTCAATTTTACAAGAACATTTTTAACTATAAATTAGCATAACTAACCAACCAACATAAGAGTAAAAGCTGAAAGTGAATTAAATAAATATCCTACTACTACGGGCAAACTACACAAAGAAAAAGATTTTTTGATTGTGCATTACGAACATTGGGTACATTACACTAAAAGTGTGGACAATAAGCTGAAGGGTAACATGAAGCTATACAGCGACCGCGCCGCATCACCCACAGGCGTGTTATTATCACGTTCATCACCACGTTACCAATCTCTTAGGTTCCGGTAGTCAGTCCTCCGAATCCAAATCCACTGACGCCAAAGTGCTTTGCATAACATCCTGTTAAGAAATGTAAAACTAAGTACATTTAACCATTTTAAACAGTTAACGATTTGTTAAAAATATATTCGATAAGAAAATGCTTATATAAAAAAAAACGTTCAGGAAAAAAAATAGCTCGCATTTTCAACAACAACAACAATAGGAATAACAATCCAGTCGTAAGACAAAAAATGCGTCCGGTCATTGTATCTGAACATTACCAACGGCGGCCGCTCGAGTGTAAAACTCGAAATGCGAAAACTGAACTTTTAGTCTTTAAACGGTTCGTATTAAAAAAGTGTCATCTCACCTTTACAGTAGATCTCCTTGTCATGTTTGTTAAGTGACGAAGCGTCCAGTTTCTTCTTGCACAACTTGCAGCTGCAGCACATCTTGTGCCAGGGCTGGAACAAAGCAGAAATGTGTAAGTTCATCGGGTGATATTTACGATGTATTTTGTATAAGTACTTTGGGGTGTTGATGATGCAACCACAGTGTTATGCAATAGATAGTTTCCATGTGATGTCTTAGGCACTGATAAGACAGTTTAAGGCAGCAATCTTTGAAAGCAGAAGCTAATGCAGACCGAAATCTGGAAATATGTGATGTATTAAACTCAACACTGTTTTTTTGTTGTTGTTTTTTCAATCTATTTTACTGAAATTTTTATCAAAATGTACAGCTTTTTTAAAGTATTTAAACATCAAAACTATATTTTCATAGTTTAAAAGGTAAAACAAAAATACAGCCAAAAACGATACACTGTTCTTTTTGTTCAAGGATGAGCCTATCATTTTATTTATTTTTTTGTATAAATTCTTTGTGCATTTATTAATTTTTAAAAAATACTGTATTCAAAAAATATTAATTTTAAGAGCTTTGCAAGGGTGTATAGATTTTATTTTTGGACCACAAATGGCGAAATTACAAGAAAATAAAATTTACGCTTCTATACATCTAAAATTCTTGAAGTTGCCATCAAACACTGATGTGGGAACTATCTACAATGCAACTTTAGGTGTGTTAATGTTAAATTATTGTGTTTTGTTTCATAGGAACCTGTAATATTTTTTTAAAAAAAAAACGCTAAGTCTTTGTACTAAAAGATAAATATGTACCTTCTTTATTTCTTTATTTCATGAGTCCCCCTTTTGTACAATGAGCGAATGTTCGAGAATCATAATCTGTTGTGGCCTACTTTCATTTTTATTTATTTAATTGCAGGAAACAATGTAATTCGTCAAAATGTATTTCATTTTGATAGTCCCTATCCATTTCTAAACCAGCCACCACAGAAATATCAGTTGCCTCACGTGTTTTAAGCAATTAAAAGTTGTTTGATAACGTATATATTTCAAGGTAATAAAACGCATATCAAGTGGCTTAGTAGCAAAAGAACAGGACCAGATAACTCCCGCTGACAGCGGAACAGCTCCCGCTGACAGCGGAACAGCTCCAGCTGACAGCGGAACAGCTCCCGCTGACAGTGGAACAGCTCCCGCTGAAAGCTCCCAGTGGGATTTAGCTTCCGGCTACCGTTCACGATCAACACTATTTACCTGAGCGTGATTATTTTCAACTAACAGAGACAATAACTGACCATTGGCACACGTGTGTGTTTTCGACAGCTAAAAATGTTTATTATATTTACAGACAGTTGATGGAGGCAAATCTCATATAGTCCTCTTGTATCTGGGAAGTCTTGTAAAGGTAGTACGCTGTACAAGTGAGTAGGAGAGACCAGGAAGTCATGTGTGGTCTTTTTTTAATATTCAATACTATTCTTTTCAATGCTAAAATCTAATTAAAAATATGTGACACCTCACTGCCATTTTTGATCTCATTTACGATGCGCAACATCTGAAGACAACTATTTAACGACTGACGAAGATAACTACCTCAGACATTCCATTGGCTTTCTCCATTTCATACACCGTTCTCTGACATCTCCCACAGGCGTTGGGTCCGCCCACAGGGCCGCCAATCAGGATGTCCGAGGGCCGGTTGCTACAGTTTATGAACAGAGGTGTAAATAGTTTCTTGCAAATGATAAGTGTAATCTTCATACATTATACAAACTTTAAAATAATAGTATACAAATAAACGTAGATATTTATTTCGGTAAAGATATATATAAACCGTGGAAACAACAAGATGTTTAATAATATTGATACATTGATCGCAACATTACACACATATATTTGAGCCCTGAAGGCACACCAGTACCAAACGTAACACAAAAAGATAAAACAGTATTCTCTTATTTCCATTGTGGTCCCTGAATGTACGTCATGGTTGTCATACTTGAGTGCAATGTCTTGTTTGTTTTGGTCACTATTTTGTAAAGGACACCGACAGCTATCTGGATAGAACCGCCGGCGAACCGCATGTCAGCTGGAAGACCGTCCCTCAAGTCCTGATTAAGACTCAAATCCAGGGGGTGATAGACTGAGCAGTCAGGAAAGTTGCAGGTCGGTGGTTCTACCACACGGCCAAATGTGCCACAGCTGTGTACTTAAGAAAGGAAAAGAAACAACTAGAAAAAAGGTCCTTACCCCATAGCACCGTTGGGTCCCCCGAATTGGTCCCCGGCCTCCATGCTGAGGGCTCCCGCTCCACCACCATAGCCATAACCCTTGGGCCCGAACTTCTTGCCATGGCAACCCTTACAGTAGATGGCGCCCTCGTGTTCGGCACAGGTAGTGCTGTCTAACGCGCGGCTGCACACTCCTGGAATTCAAAATAAGGACGCTTTTTTTTTCTTTTGAAGAATTACAAATGAAATTTCATAGCATTTCTATGGTATGTTAATATCAATTCTATACATAGACATGTATATATGGCGCGCATCATAAAAAACACATTCGGACATTTTTGGTGTAAACGAGATTTAAAAAACCACCCGTGTCTCGGGCTATATTGAATAAATAGAGAATATTTTCTGATTTCGATGTAAGATCGCATTTTGATCTCCAAGTGAGTCTAGAATAATATTTCCATGAGTTAATTCTCCTGAGAAATGTGCAGTTTAAATTATTATTTTTATGTTTGACTTTTTACCTTTGTTGAGCAGTTAACAATACTATTCAAATCTCGATTTTAATTTTTCTTTTTGTATTTATCCATTAACTCCATTAAAAGTGATGTGTAAACGGATTTACAAAAATAGGATTTAAAGTAAAAGTGCAAACTAAGTGTTTATACGAAAAAGCACACTAAATAAATTTGTTGGTTTCTCATAATCGCTTAATACATTTTTTAACTTTCACTTCACTGGTCCGTAAAATATGTTGTTTTTTTAAACCTGCACTTGTACTTAATTGTGTGTTGTTGTTTTTTGTTTTGTTTTGTTTTTTGTTTTGTTTTTCAATTTTATCCCCTAAATAATCGTACGCTCTACCGGTCCGATATGTGACTATGCAACTTTTGTCTAATATTTTTGTAATAATCTGACTTAAACCAAGATCGTTTGAAGATTGGTGGGGAAAAAACGCGCTTTCTTGGGCTAAAACCAATGTGGCAAGCACATAATCCTGCAGTGAAGCTTTCGAGACAGCTTCCACTATGCACAGAGTTACTATCGAACAGGATGGAAATATTGGCCATGGTCAGTTTTGTGTACATGCTGTTTCATATTGATATTGTTCATTTAACCCGTATGATAATGATTACTGAAGCGATTTATCCTCTTTTTTACATGTCAGTTCGATATTTGATGTTTTTCTATTTTTTTACACTTATGGATGGCAAATAACGTAAAAGTGTTCATTTTAAAACAAAATCTGGCTGACTTACGACGTGTTTTTTTTCTGTTTTGTTTTGTTGTTGTTTTGTTGCTTTTTAAAATAGACCATTAATATAAGTGGCACAATATCTACTAAATAGACCTGGAAAAAATTACTAGTTCACAGGGCTGGAAAAATGCGGTAGCCCGACGTCCCGGACAAGCCAAAATGCAGTTTCGGGCTACTGGTCATGGATTATTAAATTATTTCTGGACAAGTCATAAATTGGCAGTTGGACAAGTGAAAAATAAACAGTGATTAGTAATAAGCGATGAAGACCAAAAACTTGCTGTTATACCTTGTTTGTTAGTTGTAGATATGACAAATGTGTTGTTGTGTTCGTTAACTGAAAACGACGCAAATTTTTAGACAAGTCATTTTTGTCTACGTTACCAGTCCGGGACAAGTCACTGAAAAGATTTTTTCCAGCCCTGCTGACAACACATACTAATCAAACAAAAACAACATCAGGGCGATTGACTAATGAATAAAGTGAGTGCTATTTTCGACCCCGACCATGCCGCCATAGAAGCAATGTAATGCCACCAGTCCAAATGCTTTGGAAAGAGGGTTTAGCCAGCTCCGGCAGGTGAAGAGCCTTAAACCTTATCTTGTAAGTATATGTTACCATACCTACCGCTAAGGGAGGTAACACAACACAATGAAAATAGTCAGTGTACTGTCCCTTCATAATCGAACATGAGGCTGTTATTCGTGTTTGCAAGAGTGCATAATGTAAAAATAACAAAAATAATAAATGATAATTTTCTGAATTCAAACGAGCGGATGTAAATAGTTCAACTAGGTATTGTTACTCGGTAATGGATTATATTTCTGCGTTTTTCTTGCCTTTATTATTTAAAATAGTATAAACTGGTATCACATGACTTAAAAACAACAACAACATTTCTCTTACGTCATTTATGGTGTTTCCTTTTTATTCTTTCTTACTTTTTTTTAAATCCCAAACATAGCATTTACTTTTATAAATATAAAACTGCTTACACAAACTTTTTCCTATGAACTCTGTATAGGAAAAAACACATAAAAATTGTATACTAGGCTGACGTTTATGACGGCCCGTATAAGCCGCACTTGAAATAAAATAAACAAAAGTACACACAATGACATGCCGACCTACAGCTTACCAAAGCTAGCTGAATGTGAAAATGTATACAAAATACTTTTAAAAAATTCTATTTTACTCTTACATAAATGTTTTTTTATGATGTACGTGCATCTGAACCAGCATTCTTTTGACTTCGAAAATGAACACCGACTTGGTCACAGTTTAGCGTAGATTCATGGCCTATAAATCTTCACCGCCCTCACTTCATATGCATTGAGCTCTTGTGTCACTATCAAGTCATATACACATACTGTTTATGGCTGACGAATACACATTCTGTATATTTACGCATGCGCAGCTTTACGTTGTTTGGCATAAAATGCTTAAAAATAACTAAAAAACATAGCGACTCTTTTGATAACCTCAGCCTAAAGACAAGAGTAACTTTCAAAGGACAGCATGTTCACGTATAGTCCTTCAATCCGACGTAATATTTTGTTTCATTATTCATTCACAAAGTTTTGCTCTTTGGAACTGAAAACAAACAAGGTCATGATGGCCGAGTATCGCTCCACTAAAGACTCTGGTCAATACCGGACTTTTGCTGTAGCTTCTAGTGGGCTCACAAGCAAATTGTTGACGCCATAAGACGACGGGCGACAATCTTGTATGAAACATGTTGTGCTCAGGTGAGCTAAAGACTAAAGTTGCAAAATATATCAACTGTGGCCAAGTCGTTTAAAAAGCGATTGTGACTTTAGCTGTCCGCGATCATTATACAGTCGAACCATGATTATTCAAACTCGGGTTGTCCGAAGCCGTGTACATTATTCGAAGCCACTGGTAGGTTCCGATTTTTTCCTATATAATTTTAATGTATTACTCCAACCCATGGATTGTTCGAAGTAAACAGGCGGTCCCGACGACTTCGAATAACCGGAGTTCAACTGTTTATAAAAAAAAAAAAAAAAAAAAAAAACCGTTGCAGCGATAGGTTAGTAATTTTGAAAAAAAAAATTGTAAAAGTTAAAAAAACGCAACGGATTGTATAAGAGCGGGAAATAAAATGCTGTATGAGGAAATAACAAAGGAATGGGTCTGAAGAATAACTCACAAGTAAAAAATCTTTCACAGAGACGAAGTATTCGACGGGCGAAAAATCGTTGCAAGAACGGGAAATGCTTTGTTAGCAGGAAAACTAAAGACAATATAATAAAAGGTTTCGGAAACTAATATGGACTGGTGTGACCATTCTTTTTTTTTTTTTGGATCGGGATCAGGTGTTACACATCAACTATTTAACCAAATATTTTGCATTACCATTTCTTTGTGAACTAGCACCGATGGTAAGTCTTCAGCTCGTAGAAACTAAGTCCCATGGCTGCCTTTTAAATATGCTGACAAAATAAAGAAAACTGCTACTGGTCAACTTTATTTGTCCTTCTCGGAAGCTGAAAAATGGTCACGAAAAGAGAAACAATATATGTTATAAATATTTTTACTGAAATGACACTGGTTGCTTTAATTGTGGTCTTGTCATAATTCTGAAAGCAAATTAAAAGGGAAAGTACAACATGGACATGTTTAATTTAAAATATATAAAAATAAATGCGCATTTTACCCATATTCAAAGAAAGCTACTAGCAAAACTAGCAATTTGTTTAGGCAAATAAGATTTTATCTGAAAGTAAAATCTTAGTGATAAACAAATTATGAGAATAAGAATATCAGTCTATATGCAAGAACAAAGGTACATGAAATTTTTATTGTACTTTTCAGAAGCAAATTGCGGGATTAAAAGAGCTGGCGTTAACACCACAGGAATCATCTCATCTTTAAATGAAAGAGTTCTACTTCTCAAGAACAGTTAGTTGACTGAGAGAGTGTGTCACTTTCCTTCAATGGAGGAAGGATAAATTGTACTGGATACGCGGCGTCCATATGTAATCATTCATAGAGAATGCTTGTTGAGGCCGCCATGTTGTCTGGTCGGAAATGTGTTAGTATCACTCAGTTGATTCAATCCAATATGGACAATTTCCTTAAATCTACTTTATTATTTAACACATGCGCAGTCCTTTAAACACATGATTGTCAAGCGAAAATGAAGAATGTATATTTTACTTTTTTATATACTGTGCTTCGTTGTATGTTATTCGTTTTTTTAGTGAACAGGACTCTCCAATCAATAATTGGCAACATTTAAATAATACATTTCCGGTATTATTAAATAGCTCAGCATCATTGTTTGTCTTTGCCAGGGCGCAAATATACAGGAATATTTGTGAGCCATCAATATGTAAAGCAATGGATTTTATGTTGTTTTAGAAGGCGTTTAAACAAAGCATACAAGTCACATTGCAGTTAATCGACGGCGGCCTTTGATGCTTTGCATCAATGTTATGTGCTGCTGAGGAAACCAACAACACAAGAACTCGCCTTGAGATTAAGTGGACCATATTCCTCAAAGTGCAATGAGGTAGATGATGAATGAATCACAGAGATACCTCGCCCGCAGCGAAGGAATATGCTCGTGACCCGTCGGGTGTAAGCAGACAAGAAATAGTTCAGTAAATTCTCTGGAAGGTTGCCGAGTAGCTGAATAAATTTCAGCAGCTGTCTTCGCGTAGATAAAACACGGGGAAACAGCATACATAGACCTGCTTCAGAGCAGTGTTTCATTTTCGACATTATTTTAATTTAAAGTAAAGCTGTATGTGTATGGTAGCTTAAGGACAAATAGAGCCCCGTAGTTACTAACAAATAGACGAAAACATTGCATTATTTCAATTACAGAATAGGGATATAGAATCACTAGTGTATTATTAATCTGGACACACTGTTCACTTAAAGCAGTTATGATAATGTTTTCACTGTGATAGTATGCCGAAAAAGCATAACTTGGCAACCAAGTAGCCAAGGAATCATTATTTTATTATAAGCATAAGAATGAAATCATATATAAACATGTAATTCTTAAATAAAAAAATACTCTTAAATTCTAAAACACACCAAGATGCTTATAATTTACATACTCTGCGACTCTGATGGATTCGGGGTTGGGGGAACCGGCCGCAATAGCTCAGGTGGTAGAGCGTCGGCTTGCGGATCGGGAGGTCGTGGGTTCGATCCCCGGCCAGGTCATACCAAAGACTTTAAAGTTGGTAGTAATGGCTTCCCTCCTAACGCTCGGGGCTAAGGGGACAGCATTACGCCTGACTCGTCGGTGTCAGTATAATGGACCGACCGGGTTCAGTCCCTGGGCACCTCATAAGTGCCCCTGTGCTATAATGATAGAAATGTCGCTGCGCAGTATCGGCCAAAATGCCGGCTAAATAAAAGGGGTTGGGGGTCGGGATGAAGGGCGGGGTTGCATCCCCCCGCCAACCAGGTAAAAGAATAGAATTGTGGATACATGTATAAGGCTTAAAAGTACTAAGCTTTTTAAGTAAATTGTGTCTCTTGACTGCTTAGGTAGAAGTTGGGTCCCTTACGGTGTATATGTGTGTGTGTGTGTGTGTGTGTGTGTGTGTGTGCGTGCGTGCGTGCGTGCGTGCGTGCGTGCGTGTGTGTGTGTAGTGTATAGTATTTACTGCAATAAAGATGAATGGATCTTGATTCATACCACCCCCACCCCACCAAAATGTTCTGGATCCGTCCCTGCTCCGCTAATAATACAAATAAACTTAAAGACTTCACAGTATTTCAGTTTTGTGTAACTGTCTCAAGTATTTCTTAAACAGGTGCGCCATTAATGTTATTTATTAAAACAATACTGCGCCACAAGCTTGGAAGTAAAAGCCTGGGTTGCCTGCTGTGCTCAATGCGCACAAATAATAATACGTTTTGAAGTTTTAGCCACAAATAACGACGGAAAGCTAATAATAGCATTGATTGTTATTAAGTGTTATTAAGAGGATGAACTGTTAGGTGCGTGGATTTAAAAACTGTATAACTGAGAGGCAAAGAAAAAACAATGTTTTCTCTGTATTTGGCTTAATGTCGGACATTATGTTGGCTTCCATTTTTTTGACAGCCAAAAGTTACAGTAGCATGTTATTTCATTTACAAGACAATAAATAATTGTGTGTGTGTTTTTTTTTCTAGGAATAAATAAGACCCTATACTAAAAACAAAACAGTATCTTTGGTTTAGAAAATCGAATTTTATCTAACACTTTGTTATTTATGGTATTAAAATGTGTCTTTGTAATTTTTCTTGGGATGTACCTATTGTCCGGTAATATTAACAGGACCAGTGTATCCTTCTGGCTAGATACTGTTTATAAAAAGTAACACTTCCAAATTTATTATCACATTAACTTTATTCGCAGGTTCTAATGTCGGTTTGCTTTTGTCCTACGGGGTACACATTGATAAAATAAGTATTTATTCTTAGGGTTTTTTTTCTGGACAATGCCTGCCTCTATGAAGTTCATACATGTGTACCAACAATGAGGATGGACCAGATAAACTGATAACAGAGTTGTTATCAGATTCCATCGAGTCTGAGAGCCATGTCTGTTCACGATGTACATTGACTAGAACAGGTAGATGTAGAGATACTGAACAACAGCTCAGGGGCGAATCCAGAACATTTTGTTTGGTGGGAGGTGGGGGTGGGAGTGTTATGAATCAAGATCCATTCAACTTTATCGCAGTAAATTCTGGATAAATATACACAGTAAGGGATCCTAACTTCGACCTAAGCAGTCAACAGGCAACATTTACTTAGCTTAGTATTTTTAAACTTGCATGTTTTGCGTTTCTTAAACTCTAATTTTTTACCTGATTGGTGAGGGGGGGCTGGATCCGTCCCTGCAACAGCTTACCATTTCCGTTTTATGCCCTTTTGTGAGGAAAGACGTGTTCAGTATGTGCGTATAACTGCATGCCTTGACAACAATACATGGTAGAGACTTCGTTACAAAAATATCCTGATCTGACAGCATCCATCGGGAAGCTTGCTGATCTGGATCCAGACGTTAAGCCTAGGCCTAATCGTGTAGGAATTTCAGGGATGGATCCAGGGTTGGAGATGGGGGATGCATTCCCATCCACCAACCATGTAAAAGAGTAGACATATGCATGAAAGCTTAAAACTACTAAGCTTTTACAGTAAATTTTGTGTGTTGACTGCTTAGGTCGAAGTAAGGGTCCCTTACTGTGTATATATATCTAGTAGTATACGCCCCTGAGGAGTGTTTCTTATCAAGATAGTGAATGACTGCATACTGAACTGGATATGCGCTGAACATAAATACCTGAATCAGCCATATAAAAAGACCACAACTTCAGTTTACGAATTATAGCAATTAAAACATGTCTTTCTTGCAATGAAGTGAGTCAATTTGACTTGTTGGCGTAATAAATAAAAAAAATCCTAAAAAAAGCCGAAATATGATACGCATTGCAATACATTAGGTCGTCGAGTATAAATGATTACTAGAAACACAGTGCTAGGTGCGAACAAGTAAAGCATAGGATACACACCCTTTATTTGGAAATCAGACACAAAAGCCTCAATATTAGAAACATATGTAAACTGCTTACATTCATAACACAGCAGAACCAAAAGCATGCAAGGTATTGTGTTTTATATACATTCAAGTCTGTTGGTTTTGTTTGTTTATTGGGTTTATCGTCCCACCAACAATATTTCAGTTATCCGGAGACGGTGTTCATTTAAAGCAGATAAAGTGCTGCCTTCACTGTGTATAGCATCCCGTGAAAACCTGGTATGATACCACACCCAGTAACATTATCCTGACACCTGGCCAATCCGTCTTGGAACTACCCTTATATTTGCTTGAGCGTTAGCAAGGGAGCTATACCACTACCATTTGGACAACTATCGTATGTCGCGGCCCGGGATCGAACCCGGCGCCTCCCGTACCTGGAACCGACGCTCTACCGATTGCGCTACCAGTTCCGGTATCTAAATATCTTTGCTATTACAATGTAGCTGTTTGTGTGTGCCGTAGAATTATGTGGAAGTTGTCATAAAACAAAATTAATATGATTTTGACAGGGGTGTGGTGGGGAGGTAGAGGGGTAGGGGGCGAGAGCGGATCCTGTTGTAAGCTTTTTTTAGGCACAGGTTTCAAGTTTGGGTCTCCAGGAATTAATTATACTCCTAAAACATTTGTATAACACCATTCAGGAAAGAATAGCATTCCTGACAGCCAGATAAGACACAAACACAGTTGTAGGGTTAAGACATTGGTTCATTTATGCCAGAAGGAACAATTGATATAGCAAGCGGAGAACGGAAGTATTAAAATTCGATAAAAAAGATCATTAAAACTTCATTCATCTGAAAAGGCGGAATGGTCAAAAAGGTTAAATACATGTAAATGCAGTGTGATCTATGTACTTGTGGGTTAAATCCTCCCCTGCCAAGGAATGCAACGTTGATTTGCATGGTCGATTTGCAACGTATTGGCAACGTTGACCTACGTGATTTCATTACAATACTAGTTTCTTTTGCAGCTTGATAGTTTAAACTTATAATTTGTATAACAAAGACTAATATAGCACTGATCTTACAATAAATGTTCGAGTTCCTTCGCTATATAGATAGTCGTTTTACTTATTCAAATCCATCCTATATACTCCGTTTAATTATACATTATGACCTGCCCACAGTTGAACTGATTTTTCTCACAGTACATTACAGGCCAGATTTCCTTTTGTAATATTGTAAGTATCTATATACATGTTTACACATGCTACATGTATTAAAGGTGGTTTCTAACATATCGGGCCACTTAATTGTTTCCGATGCAACCAAATAAATTATTGTTTCCTGAAATGTTGTTTATTGGTGTCCTACATCCATTTGAAAAGAGCAGCATAACGCCAAATTTGTCATTTCAAAAATATATTTCCTATCCGAGCCACGCTGCACAGTTTGCTATTTCTAAGAAAATCACATGACCGCTTACTTTTGAGATCACGTTTCAAGATCATCCGGATAATCAACTCTGACGTCGATATCTAGTTTTGGCTAAAATCCCCATCTAGTTTATTTATGGATTTGAAAATAATAGACATTTAATGCGATGCATTTCATGATTTGTACAGTCTAACAGGCGCGTGTCTGCCATTACGCACTTTACGCACGTGCGTAACATCCGTTCGAAAAATCGAAAATCTAAAAGTAACAAAAACACTAAGAAAGTCGATGCCTAACACGGGTTAGACGTGGTGTATTTTATTTCCTAAGTCTATATTTTATAAAATCTTATAAACATCAATCGAGTCGAATATCGCGTTTTAAAGATGTATTTTTCAGTCAATACAAGGAAAAACTAAAGTATTTCGTTTTCTTTTTTTCTTCTTAAATTTTGGGGCAAAAATGCATTTAAATGCCACTGAGCCAATGTAAAAAAATCCGGGGGTATGTCTCCAGACTCTCCACCACACACACGCGCACGCTCGCACGCATACATACACACACACACACACTTATAATAATTGTGCGTAACTGAAAAAACGGCCCAGATACGCGCCTGCAGTCTAACAACTGAGGTTATGCTATAAACAGATTTTACTTACATGTAGTTTATTTATTTATTTATTTATTTGGGTTTTACGGCACACCGACACTTAATGTAGTATCTGACAGTTTGCCTATATTAAATACACGTATCAATATTAACCACCGCTTTGGGAAATTGCATAAACCCACACTTTATTCGTAATAAAGATGGTTTTGAACACTAACTATATTGTTAGACTGTACTTGTCGCGAAAAAAAATCTCTAAATGTTCCGTCTTTCCAATTCTATAAAAAGCGCAATAGTGGTCTCTGCTAAAAATAGACATCGACGTCTGAGCGGATTTACCAGATGACTATATTAAAGTAAGTGGTCACGTGGTTTTCTAAGTTTAAAGATCTTTGCAGCGTGGCTCGGATAGGAAACACCTATTTGCAATGATGATTAGGGATTAATACTTGACTGTTCACAAAGATCATTGGCATCAATGAACAGCATTTTGCAAGACCTTTTCAGGTACCAATGACTTATTTGGTTATTTGAGAAAAGTACTTGGACCAAACTGTCGGATTCCACCTTTGAAATACGGTATGTGTTTTTTTGCAGCATTTATAATTCTCCAGAACAATGGGTACAATGTTGTATTAGATATAGGCAAACTGCCGGATACCACCTTTGAAGTACGGTATGTGTTTTTGCAGCAATTATAATTCTCCAGAACAATGGGTACAATGTTGTTACATGTATTAGATATAGGCAAACTGCCGGAGACCACCTTTACAGCAAATTTGTAACTCAAAACGTTGAACGGATTTTTTTGGATAATACATTGACATGGTCGATTAACAAAGTCTGTTCTATGTTGACTTGGTAAGATGTTTAGCCTTCTGTGTCTTGTGGCATGATCATGGTGGTGTATCATGTTTGCCATCCCATAATTACTTTGGCATGTGCTGCATCTAAAAATGTGTTTACATATTCGCATCTGCGTGTATGTAAAATGGAAACTTGATACATCGAGACATTTTGAGTACATCTGCTTTCAGAGCCGCTTTCCGAAAAGCTCTGGATTTTGTGTGTGTGTGTGTGGGGGGGGGGGGGGGGGGGGGGGGGGGGGGGTCGTTTCGCCAAAATGGCCGAGGTGCTCCGAGCGACCCCATGAACGCGAAATTAAACACCTCGGATAATTCCCAAAACAATGTCTCGGATGTATGAAGAAAAAAGGTTCCGGTGAAACTAGCATGTCGGTATCTATAATATAATTAAAATGACACACAAGAAAAGTTGTTGATGCGAAGCATCAAAGGCGACGCAAAAAAGTGCAAGTGATAAATAGATTAAAGCAATAAGTGAGCAAGTAACAAAGACATTTGAATCATTATGTTTCTTATTTGCAAATTTTCAGTATACTATAAATCCCGAAAAAAATATCTATGACTTCTATTCCTGAGACTATAAAATGGTTTAAAACAAAATAAAAAAGCGAAATCCGACACCATTTAATAGTTTTTTAGAAGTTACATATGTTGATGTCACATATGTAGAAAAAAGTTGCACATTTGTTATAATTAACTATAAAAAAGTGTCAAAGCAGAAAGTGCACATGCGCAGCAGCTTCACAATACACAAATAATTATTGTTCAGATAGTATTTTTCTCGAACTTAGTCTGTCTTTTTTTTTCTCAGTATCTTACTTTTATTTCAAAGTTAATTTAAAAGTTACAGAAACATAAAAATAAATAAATATAAAAATAAATAAGTAAAATAGAACGCCGTTTACCGAATTATCAGGTGCTCCCGCGCGTCGCCAATAAATATTGTTGTTGTTGTTACCTCTTTTGAACAGTTTAAATCAAAGAAATAGGAGTTTATATGAAGAATCACGCTAAAAAATACACTAACCAATTTTGTTTAGAATTTTAATGGCGTTTTCTTCTTCCAACTAACACAGTGTAATAATTCACTGTACAAGATAATTTCTAGAGATGATCGTACCGAGGACATAATTACCAGAAGCATTCCGTTTGCGTAAATTCCTTTTTACTAAGATCGGAATTTCTCGGGGTAATCCCACCAATTGTCACAATCCCCTACATAGTGGAATGATGTGCACTTAAGAAGCACGAAATAGTCCCTGACTAAGAGCGTCATAAAAGAAGTTCGACTTGACAGCTTATTTGGCGCAGCACGTTCATTTAGTCCTTCTCCATTACATTTATTATTTTGCAGACTCAGCATATGTTTATTTATAAGCTCCAAAGCCAGCACTGTCTTCAGGTACATTAGATTAATGATCAAGTTTCCAAAATCATCCGGAAAAAAACTGTTTAAAACGGATAAATGCTATAGAAATGACAAGTATTAAGTACCGTCTAGTCATTTTTATGCTTGGTTTCTACGTTAAGTTTCCAACAGGTGTGCACAGTTTGGCTCTTTATTGTAAATTCTAATTAGACGATTGTGCGGCCTTTAGCTTATTTTGCGGAAGGATCAAATGCGTTGTCTTACTGTAATATCATTATGTTTCGTGTACGACACTTGTTCATTGATGTTAAAGATTTCATTTGAAATGGTGTCCAGCAATGTTCATGTTACTGTGTGTCTGTTTTATTGACAAATTGTTGATATAATATAATATACTATTATGATAAAATCAAATAATAGAAGTAAGTTTCTAAACCAACAGTCGCCCAACCCAAGCAAAGAGTAAGAAAGAAAAATATTAAGGGTAAAAGGTAAGTTCCCGAAATTTACTAAAAACATACCATAATCAAATCGACTTCCTTCTACAACGTTTGTCATTTATATAAACAAAACTGTCAAGCAAACACCACGACATCGCATGCCACGAAAGAACTCGACATTTGCCGACGATGCGGCAAGTATTTACCACATTTGAAGCAGGACTTGTGATACTTCTTGCCGCCAGCGAGTCTTTCCTCGGCAGCATACACCGCCGATCCACAGACTGGGCATTGGGCTTGTTGGGGTGGCTTAAACGGCATCCTTCCGCTACAGCACGCTGACAGGGAAACCTGTGGATGGGGATACAATGAGAGATATTAAGGGTTGTGGTTCACATTAAGGCCTTCTTTAAAAAGCAGTTTTGATAAGTCAGCATTGTCTCGAAGAAACAATTCGTTAAAAAGTATGCGATGTCTCCAACATAACATCACTTTGAATAAGCCAGCTCTGTCTCAAACAAACATGTTTCTTGTCTAAGGTAGTCCAGATTTAAATATCTGTGGTAATTATTATAGGACGTTTTCTTTACTATCTCTATCTCTTTGAATAAGTCAGCATTGTCTCGAACCAAGCATTAGTGAGAATAAGACAGCGTTGCCTAGAAGAATCATTTATTAAAAAGGTCTGCGTTGTCTTAAGCCAAGCATCAATTTGAATAAGTAAGTATTTTCTCGAACAAAGCATCGGTTTGAATGAGTCAGCGTTGTCTCGAACAAAGCATCAGTTTGAATAAGTCAGCCTTGTCTCGAACAAAGCATCAGTTTGAATAAGTCAGCCTTGTGTCGAGCATAGCATCAGTTTGAATAACTCAGCACTGTCTCGAACAAAGCACCACTTTAAATAAGTCAGCATTGTCTGGTACAATGCATTTATCTGAACCAGTCAGCATTGCCTGGTATGAGGCACACAGAAAACCTTCTAATTAATTTCGTTATGTTAAATTTGTATTAACCTTATTACATATTGTACTGTGTATGTTCAGATGACCAAGGTAAACGACAAGGGAAATTGTCGCAACCAGTAGACTAGCAGTTCCTTCTCTAGGAACGTGATATAGTTTGTGTCTATCCAGATGGCCAAGGTAGACAACAAGGGACATTGTCGCAACCAGTAGACTAGTAGTTCCTTCTCTAGGAACGTAATATAGTTTGTGTCTATCCAGATGGCCAAGGAAGACGACAAGGGAAATTGTCGCAACCAGTAGACTAGCAGTTCCTTCTCTAGGAACGTGATATAGTTTGTGTCTATCCAGATGGCCAGGGTAGACGACAAGGGAAATTGTCGCAACCAGTAGACTAGCAGTTCCTTCTCTAAGAACGTAATATAGTTTGTGTATATCCAGATGATCAAGGTAGACGACAAGGGAAATTGTCGCAACCAGTAGACTAGCAGTTCCTTCTCTAGGAACGTGATATAGTTTGTGTCTATCCAGATGACCAAGGTAGACGACAAGGGAAATTGTCGCAACCAGTAGACTAGCAGTTCCTTCTCTAGGAACGTGATATAGTTTGTGTCTATCCAGATGGCCAAGGTAGACAACAAGGGACATTGTCGCAACCAGTAGACTAGCAGTTCCTTCTCTAGGAACGCAATATAGTTTGTGTCTATCCAGATGGCCAGGGTAGACGACAAGGGACATTGTCACAACCAGTAGACTAGCAGTTCCTTCTCTAGGAACATGATATAGTTTATGTCTATCCAGATGGCCAGGGTAGACGACAAGGGACATTGTCACAACCAGTAGACTAGCAGTTCCTTCTCTAGGAACGTAATATAGTTTATGTCTATCCAGATGGCCAGGGTAGACGACATGGGACATTGTCGCAACCAGTAGACTAGCAGTTCCTTCCCTAGGAACGTAATATAGTTTGTGTCTATCCAGATGGCCAAGGTAGACGACAAGGGAAATTGTCACAACAAGTAGACTAGAAGTTCCTTCTCTAAGAACGGAATATAGTTTGTGTCTATCCAGATGGCCAAGGTAGACGACATGGGACATTGTCGCAACCAGTAGACTAGCAGTTCCTTCTCTGAGAACGTAATATAGTTTGTGTCTATCCAGATGGCCAAGGTAGACGACAAGGGACACTGTCGCAACCAGTAGACTAGTAGTTCCTTCTCTAGGAACGTGATATAGTTTGTGTCTATCCAGATGGCCAAGGTAGACGACAAGGGACGTTGTCGCAACCAGTAGACTAGCAGTTCCTTCTCTAAGAACGTAATATAGTTTGTGTCTATCCAGATGGCCAAGGTAGACGACAAGGGACACTGTCGCAACCAGTAGACTAGTAGTTCCTTCTCTAGGAACGTGATATAGTTTGTGTCTATCCAGATGGCCAAGGTAGACGACAAGGGACGTTGTCGCAACCAGTAGACTAGCAGTTCCTTCTCTAAGAACGTAATATAGTTTGTGTCTATCCAGATGGCCAAGGTAGACGACAAGGAAAATTGTCACAACCAGTAGACTAGTAGTTCCTTCTCTAGGAACGTGATACAGTTAAACACATTAGTTGGCAACGACTAGGAGCTTATTTA
The DNA here is from genome assembly GCA_007844125.1 of Sinonovacula constricta. Lineage (NCBI taxonomy): Eukaryota > Metazoa > Mollusca > Bivalvia > Cardiida > Solecurtidae > Sinonovacula > Sinonovacula constricta. The sequence goes on along the minus strand of CM017568.1, from coordinate 52,823,057 downwards.
GTTTCAAAATATCGATATATAAACTGAATGTGAACTGAAAAGGGTTGTATTTAAGACCGTAACACTGCAAGACATGTTGTAAGATGCGTTCCATGACCATGTTTCAAATAATGTCCTGGGATGTTTGATCATCAGTTTACACATTAATCAAAATGGAAAATATAAATCGTTAGATTATAAAAGATCAATTGAAATATGCTGACGGCATTTCCTAGTATTTGTTCAAAAGGCGCATATTTATTTGAGTTAGTGTTTGCAATCAAACGTATAAGCATTCGTTAATAAGTGATTAAATCAAAATCATCCTTCATGATCGATAAAAGTTTATATTTAGTTTTATTTTAATGACAAAGGTAAATTTGCCTCATTTTATGGGTAACTAATAAAACGCTTGAGGACTGAATGAAATTTAAGGAAATTATGAAGACATATTGTTACATTCAACTCTAATTTTCGATCTGTCCATGCCTTTTGTAGTCTATTTCTACAGCGAAACGAAATCGTCAAAGGTGTTTTATGTTGCGAATATGTTAGAACAAAAATCAAGCTGAGGTGATAAACAAGCAGGAGTTACTAAATCTACGGGGATTGTTTATATCATGCATTAGGCATTGACATCTGCTACACCTTTTTAAAAGGAAAATCCTATGAACATGAAAAAATTGAAAATGCACGTATAGCCCATCACTTACCATTGTCCTCTCAATGCACTACGGAAACAATGCCTACGCTTTATTTACAGCAAACTTACACCCCAATCGAATTTCAGAATAGATAGATGGCAAGAAATTCGCAACAAATCTTTAGCCCCTAGTTCTAGAGTAAGACTATGGTATTAAGTCATGATTTTAAACTCTTCTTTTCGATAAGGAATTTGACTTCTATTAAAAATATACAACACAGAACTGTGACAAATGACCGTCTTACAAATCATGAAACAGATTTGTCAATGAAAATGGTTCAAGAAATCAATCATACAAGAACGAAAATGAGATGAGTGTGGTGTATAGTCTATTGTTTTTCAGACACATAGTGGCAGCGACTCAGATATGGTCGTAATAATGATGTCCGGCTGTTATTGGTGGAGACGCCAGAAAATATCTGGGCAGAACTAACGGCGCACTTCAGACTTTCCTACGTGACAGTTTTCGATCTGACCAAGACTCGAATCCGCGCGGTTTGTAGTCATTGAATAAGATGCTACCTATCGGTGGCTGTATCTTCTAAACCACTTGCGCCCCATCCATCCTCCCACACAGTGATGTACAACTTTTATTTTTCACTACACAATCTTTCAGTGGTATGCTTTTGCAGGACTGCACTGGTTATATTACGACATGTTTTAAGAAGAAAAACAACAACAAGAAAAAAAAAACAGCAACAAAAACAAAACAACAACAACAAACGGTTCCAGACACATAAAACATCTTCCGCATTCGGCCCCCACTTGTTTTGCTCAAGCAATATAATAAGGAACAATAAAACACTCGGTCATTGCTTCAATAGGTTTTACATGACGCATATTCTAATACTTTTGAATTTAATGCAAAACGTATTTGCTTTTACTACCGCACAACGTGCATATTCCATTTTATTCTATGCCCTACTTAATAATAAAGGGATCGTGTAAAGAAAAACAGACCTAAATATGTATAAAACCTACGGAAGAGACGGGAAAACTCGAATGTTTCCGGAAATTTACGAGTGTCATGAAATACGACCGGAACAACATTCTAAGGAGTTTACTCATCAACTGTACCTGTCGGGCAGCAGTTATGTGGACTGTAGATTGTTTTTGGCGCGCCCCTGCGTACGCGTGTAATGATAGTGTTGCTATTTCTGTATCACTACCGTGTACCAGGGATGAGCTCTGGGGATGTCGAACGAGCTGTTCTGATTTCCGGGTCACTATCTTAAGGCAAAATACTAAGGATTGCTAAGCTATTATATTATCAAAACTGGCACTTTTCTGAAAATCTGCGTTTCTTTGACTTAAAAATTACCTTATGTCAATTCTATGTAAATATAACAGTTAACATGAAAACGTGATTGACTTAATTGACGTTTTTTAATACATATATCCCCTGGCTTGTGGCGTTGGATATAATGCGATTTTAGTAGACTCAAAATATGTGTTGTTGTCTATAGTTGCAATTTAAAATACCATGCCAAACGTGTGTTTATGCTGATTTTGTCTCTGACCGATATTACTTAGAAAGTCGGTTAATCCGACACTAACATGACAGCCATTTTAAATTTAACTAAAGAGCGTCTACAACACTAACAAGACAGCCATTTCAAGTTAAACTAAAGAGCGTCTACAACACTAACAAGACAGCCATTTCAAGTTAAACTAAAGAACGTCTACAACACTAACAAGACAGCCATTTCAAGTTAAACTAAAGAACGTCTACAACACTAACAAGACAGCCATTTCAAGTTAAACTAAAGAGCGTCTACAACACTAACAAGACAGCCATTTCAAGTTAAACTAAAGAACGTCTACAACACTAACAAGACAGCCATTTCAAGTTAAACTAAAGAACGTCTACAACACTAACAAGACAGCCATTTCAAGTTAAACTAAAGAGCGTCTACAACACTAACAAGACAGCCATTTCAAGTTAAACTAAAGAACGTCTACAACACTAACAGGAGAACCATTTCAAGTTGAGAATGTGGGAGCACAGTAAATGAGGTGTAAAATACATCAAAGGGTTCCTAGGCAAGCACATCTTTACGGGAACCCATTACCATTCTCTTAGCCGACTCTCTGTACTAGAAATATTTTTAGGACAAAAACAATGGATTTTGTATGAAAACGCACTCCGTTGTGTGGAGCTTTGGCTTTGTGTAAGATGACGTAACCAATTGAGAATGTGTTTTGGAATTAATCAAGGAACCCGTTCAGAGGCAGTTTGCCGGTAACGAGATATCTACGGCAATGGTATGAAGCATAGACTAACACAAAGGGCATCTGGTCAGTAATGCAGCCTATTTTTCAAGTTATAATCATATTTCATGGATTTAAGCAATTGCTGAGAAGTAAGTTACTCAACATAAACTTAGCTTTGAGTAAGTAATATGTAGAATACTAAAAACAGACAGCTCTCGTGCCCCCGTGTTATTATTTTTATACGTTATATAAGTTCTAGCTAGAGCTGGAATCCGAAATTTAAAATATGTTATATGGATAACATTTAAGAAGGCTTCTAAAAGAATAACAACAAAAATCACAAAAATTAATTAGACACTTTCACGATCGTATCTTAAAATATGTTTTTGTAATGTAAGCGCATTGCATAAGTCAAATTTAAGTGTTGCGTGAGAATAATGTCTGGATACTTGAATGGCAAAGCCGTTAAATGTACTTTACAACATCTTATTGGCAGTAGTGTCATTGTGTTGTGTAAAGTTCCAGTTAAAGCGTAATGTTATTGTAGCTAATTGTAGTGTGATGCGGTTTGAGTCTCACTTAAATAACTTCACAAGAATTAAAACTGATAAAGAATCTAGGTTCCAGTAACAAAAATAAATGAATGTGTAATAAAGACCGATTGTGTTTTTTTTTTTGTAAATGTACATATGTTTAGTTCACTTCCGTGTCTTCGAGAGACAAGGCCCCACCAGACTTTGGATAACCGGTATTTACTTGAAATTATGGACAAAGTGATAAATTTTGCGGTAAAAATATTTTACTTGTAAAGACAAAACTGTCAAAATAAATCAATAGTATATGCAACATGAGAAAACGTATAATTAGTCAAAATAAGCCATATCAAACATACCTCACTATATAATCACCAAGACAACACGAAGTAGTTCCGCAAAAATTAGGTTCCAAAAGTTTGCACACGGCCCAGACGCTGAATCGTCTGGTGAAACACGCTGTGCACACGGCACCAAGACCTACCTGGATCACAGAACCCCGCCCACTTACGCACAGGTGTATGGCGTTCGTCTGCGACCGATTGGAACTATTCAAACTATGTGTGACGTCATTGAATGTGGGTTTTCAGTGAAAAGTGAAATTTAATTGAAAAGATTGATAGTTTAAATGTGTTTCTTGGCAAGCATTTTGCCTTATACGGAGGCGCCGTAGCTTGGTGGTGATAGTCACCGTACCATATTTACTCAGTCCTCTACAGTGTGGCTTTGAGACCCTTTCGGGGACGTGGGTGGGTTTGGGAAATACTTTTATACGGGATCTTGTGTTCCAGCTGACCTTCAGACAAATCAAGCCGATCTGCGGACTAATCCAGCAGACATGCGGACTAATCAACTTGACCTGCAGACTTATCCATTTGACATGGTCACAAATTCAGCCGATATGCGGACTAATCCAGCTGATCTGCGGACTAATCCACCTGACCTGGGGACAAATTCAGCCGACATGCGGACTTATCCAGCTGACCTGCGGTCTAATCCACCTGAGCTGCGGACTAATCCAGCTGACCTGCGGACCAATCCACCTGATCAGCGGACCATTCCACCTGACCTGCGGACTAACCCAGCTGACCTGCGGACCAATTCAGCCGACATGCGGACTAATCCAGTCGACCAGCGGAGGTTCGGTGATCATCCTCAGGTTCTTCTTGGAGTCTTCGCGACGAACAATAGATACAAGATAAAGTCACCATAATGATCACATGGAGATGTACGGAAATAATGTTTGTGTGACTTGTATCATGCAAAAAAAGAGAAAAGAACAGCTGATAAAATAACTAATCACCTTGGAATTCCAAATATAAAAAAGACAGTTTGAGAATATATTTATTTACTTATGTAATTATTTATTGCACATACACACGCACGTACAACCTTGTCAATAAGTAAAAAGACACCAAAGTAGGTATCCGGCAGTTTGGACCGTTTTTTTTATTATACATCTTAGTAAACCATTAGTATATGAAAAGAACTCGTAAAATGCTGTTTATTGGTGTCCTACACCTGTCGGAAAAGTGAACCATAACGCCACAATAGTCATTACAAACATGTATTTCCTATCTGATCCACGCTGCATAGTAAGCTATTTTTAAACCAACTAAACCTTGTGACCACTACATGTAACTGTTTAGTTCATACACGTCATCCGCCGTGACGTCGTAGTTTATTTTTAGCAGGAATCTCAGTTGTTCTTACTAACTGATAATGTAACATTGATTAGATGTTGGCAAACTGTCGTATAACACCTTTAAGCGGTCTTGTCGCTCGTTATTGTTAACTGAGTTGATATTCCGATGTTGGAGAGAATAAATAACCGCGAAATGCGAAAATTCATTCGATCTATAGCACCCTGTTTGAACATATTCTGATGCCATGTTATCTACTTCTACATATGTGTAGCTTATTGCCGTGCTTATTCGACGTGAGTATGGTATACCAACACAAAATTCTCAGCATTATGAATCTTATCTGTGCAAACATCTTTATAACGCAGAAATGTATTTAAATTCATCTCTTATTTAAAGACATCTCTAGTTTCATGATGTGTTTGTTTATTAGGTTCTTTGATTGAGAAAATGTTAAACATGTTGTTCAACAGGATATAAGACTATCAAAAAGAGAAAATAGTAGAAGCGAGAGATCGTTGCCGTTTTTAACTAGTTTCTGTTTTTAACTGGACGAATGACATTAGAAAAATCAGAGCGCCGAAGGCACTGTAGTTTTCCGTGTTTGAAATTTGTGCTATAAAAAATTAACTGAATGACACAAGGAGTTAATTATTTGTATTTTAAAGGAATACAATTGTCAGCATTAAGTATAGTAGTTTCTTGTATTTTCAGTCCTTCTGCATTTTCTGTATTAATATATCTTTTGTCAAAGTACTGCAGAAGCTATAAGATTTTGTGTAATAAAGCTAATAAATGATGATCGTAACAAGCAATGCATAAACATGTGATAAACCAATATTGCAATAGTTCACAGGTATAAACAAACTTAAAAAATAGTGATAACACAGGGTTAACACGACTGCTTTAAAAACAACAATATGTACATTTGAATGGCATCAATTTTGTCTATCATAACATACAATTTAAATAAACTTGTTTGGTAACATGTAAGTCATACAAAATGAGCACCACATACAACATTCAAACCTTAACAATATGGCAAACGGTAACAGGAGTATGACACAGCATAATGATATAATTAGTAAGAAATTGGTGGGCATGACCTCTAAAAGTTTTAACATTTCATAAGTTTTAAAGGTTTCCTTGTAATAAAATATTGTATATTTAGTTAATAATTATACATCAGTTATTACTATTTTTGATTGTTTAAAAATGTCAAATGTATAGTTATTTTCTATAGTATAGAAAGAAAATACCCCAACACGATACTGCTAGGATCACTCTGTAATGTTGGTTTGTTTGTTTATTGGGTTTATCTTCCCACCAACAACTCTGTAATGTCTTATGAACTTGAAGTACAAAAAACATAAATGTCTTTATAAGCAGTTTGTACAGAAGTACAAATAGAATACTAATAAGTTTAAAGGACAACATATTTCAGAAACTCTTCATGTCTCCTTTTTAAATATTAACCTCCTCCACCCCTCCCCATCCTCCTCACCGCCAACCCCCATGAAATTAGAAAGTTCCAGCACAAAGACAACAGCAGAACATTATTGTTGTTAAGTTGATTAAATACTGATGCTCTTTTTTTCAGTCTTAGGTTTGTGTTCTTTATTTGAAGATAGTGTCTATATTCATGTGCTCAAATTATAGACATTTTTTGAAAAGGTCAAAATTATGTAACATGTGAATATTTTATCAATAACCATCATTTGAACAAATTTGTATGCTTGTGATATTGCTTTTAAGAAACATATGCAAGTTTAGTGCACAATGCAACAACATATGTGGATCTATTTTGCCACTGTACCCAATAACCTTGAAGTTCAGAGTGATTTGTCGACCTAACCAATAGCTCTTGCTTTTGCATACACTCGCTATGATATTGAAAGCTATATGGCATAAAATAAGAAGTAAAATTAGGCTTTTATTAATAAATGAAGTACAATACCTATAACAATGAACTGGAGTCAATTTATCTCCAATACATGAAGGATAAAAGAAGGCAAGTCATGTTACATCACCATTGGTGTGTCTATTGCACATAAGGAGTATTTTATTTAAATGTACATGTATATATAAGTTAAATTCTAAATGTGCATTGTAAATATGCAAACCATGAAAATGCATTAAAAATCAGTTGTAAGAGTGGAATCAAAGAAAACATTTAAAAGTTATCACATACAATGAGACATTAATGAATTGTCTCCCCTGAATAACCCCTAAATACAAGAAGGTCCTTTCATTTGTTTTACTCAGTTTTTATGCTTGTACTCTATGGAGTGTATGTTGACTTTTCTGCCTTTCTTGTGATACCCAGGTTAACCATCATCAACAAACACTTCCATTTTAGTTTTTAAATAACATATCTTTATAAGTATTTAAATGAATTTTAAGCTTATATTTATGCAAAAGTAAGAAATTCCACTGCTTATAATTGCAATATCTACAAAGTCCAAGAATTCCAACTTAAAGGACCAACTTACTGTTTGGAATACCTCAGATATTTACTAACAAGGGAGACAAATTTCTCTTTCACCAATGTACCCTGTCATTTATTACCCGTAAAACTTGAATCACAAAAAACATTTAAAAATTATCACATATAATTATAACTATATTTTACCCGTAACTTTTTAATCAAAGCAAAATAAACATATGAAATTTATCACATACAATTATAACTACAAATTACCTGTAATACTGGAATTGTAACAATATAGATATTTAAAAATAATTATTCACAATCAATTACAACTTACAATTAATAATAACAATTGAGCAAATAAAACAAAATAAATATTTTAACAATACACAGAGGGGAAAAAACTATCAATTACCCTTAGTGCTAAAAAATAAAAACACAACATATACATTATAACAAAATCAAGTTATAGCTGAAAGTTTTTTAACAGTAATCTCAAATTCTCTATTTGCCTCAGCAGTTAAATCTTGAAAAATAAATCAATAATTAATTATCATATTAAAGTCATTTAACAAATAAATTTCATTTAACAATCCCTATTTAACCTTGATTGCCTGACTTGAACAAAAAACAATCCAACAAGAAAAAATGAATTGTTTAGGAATGACAATGCTTAATCAGTTTGTTACTAAACCTCTTCTGATGACAGTTTACCAGTTACGAGTTCTGAAACTGGTTTATCACTAGAAACCCTAGTATTGTTGAATCAGTTGGGTAAAGTTTTTGTTTATATTCCCTTTATTGCGAGTAACTATCAAGATAGCAAGATGAAGTGACCTCCCCATTCCCTTGTCCTCTTCTTATTGGCTGATTGACACAGTGTGTTTAGAAGCCAGGATGTCAACAAACACAGACTTTTGTTGCAACACATAAGTCACATGTCCTGCTTCCTCCCTGCACTCTTTCTGAATGGTATTTCTATAGTTCAGATTTTCTCTTAAGCAATCACAAGGACATGTTCTCTAGAGAGACCCCCAATCAATTATAAGAACAGCACTGCACTGGACCCCAGATGGCAAACGGAAAAGAGGAAGACCGAAAACAACATGGAGGAGGATGGTGGAAAAACGAAATGAAAGCGATGCAGCACTCTTGGGGTACTGTGACACGCTTGGCCCAGGATAAGCTGGGATGGAGGAGCTTTGTTGCTGCCCTACACACCACTGGGTGTACAGGCTGATGATGATGATGATGATGATGATGAATCACAAGAAGACATTGCACACAGTCATCTAATGGCCATTTTCACAAAAACTACCAGAGTGTACTAAAGTTTCTAGCTTTTCCCCAAGAAGTCTTAAAGGGCAGAAAAGGGCATTTAAAGAGCAACAGATTTTACTGAAAGGGCATACGTAGTGAGATGTTTCTATGTATGCATGTATTAACAGGCCTCTTCAACATTTTTTATGAACAATCTCTTGAATTGTTATACATGTATAGATATTTTTTCCAGCCGTTAAAGTCCATGAGATCATCAAAAAGCACATATAATATCATTCATATAATACCTTAACTTTAAAATACCCACTATTAACCATTAAATGTTAATAATTAAGTCGGCATGATCTGCTTTTTTTTTCAATAAGAATGCAAATAGTAATTATAAGTTCATAATATTTCATTTTCTATAAAATGCATAAGAACTTACAATTTAATATTTCAGGTGATTACCGTAATATAATACAGGATACCATTTTAGTGGAAATTGGTTATTTTCATACATTGTTATATATAGCATGTCATGTTTATAGCTTGTACCTCTTCAGTTTTTATTGTTCGAAAAAAAACAATCCCACTGAATCCATCTTGTGCCAAAAATATCACTACTATCTGCTATGGGTATTTAACAATCACTTTAAAATTTATAGCAAAGGGCTGTATTATGATAGGCTATCTAAGTATGTTTTCACACCGAGGAGATTGTTCAGGTAAGCTGGTCAAATTTTCAACTGCAGTATTTGTAATCTTTACAATTCTGAGTGGGTTTGTTCTTTGCATCTTACAACTTGGCTAATAAATCTTCAAGTACAATTTCTTTTGTAATTCTGGTTTTGTAAAGGACACCTGCACTATTTTTCCACATTGTGCGCTTCAGTCCCATTTCACTTAGCAAACCCAGGAGCAAATCTTCATCACAAGTCTCCTCATAATCAACCATCAGACTAATTACCTCTCCTTCTGGAAATGTGGATTTTCCAAAATCTATGTGGGAAGATATGTGGTTCTGTAGTGAAGTTAGGTCAGTTCCGAACACATCAAGATTACAGCAGGTCTGTCCATCTGCTGTAAACCAAGCTGCGGTGGACAACAGACCCTTCATTATTCCATCTTCAACTCGTACATCGGTTACCATGTACATGGTGCCCCCTAGTTGCCAGAACAGAGGTATGTTTGAGACCAGAAGCTGGAAGGGAACCCTGTCTATCACAATACGGTCTTGAGGAAAGAGGTACTTGCTAAAACGGCTCTCAGTGATGTACATTCGCCAGATGTTGTCAGTAACAATGGACAATGGCTGGAGAGAGATGGATGTAGGAGCCAACGGTTGAACCTCATGGGCTCTGAAGAGCTCAAATCTCACCATGGACTGAATTACACACAAAAAACAAAAACGAATTAAATGCTTTGGATCGAAGCTTCACCAGAAATTTACTTTAAAATTTTAATAAAGTCTTATGCTGATTTTAACATTCATTGTTTTGAAATTCATAAGCAGCAACAAAATTATACCAACATCTGGCTATTCTGATGGAGGAAGACCCTAGACAAATGTTTGGGGAAAAAAAAGCTGTGCTGCACAGGTCAGCTGGAAGAACTAATCACAAGTCTTTTGCACCCACCGGGACTCAAACCCACACCATTGGAGATTCATATGCAGTAGTCAGAGGAGTTGGTGACTCTATGACTTTGGCCAAGCCCCTGACATTTAATGGTAACCAGACATTTTGCTAGAGAGTGTAGATCCTGATCAGAAAGCTTTCAGCCTACTCAGTTTGTGCTTAGCCAGCAAAATGTTCTAGCAACCCTATATCTGATTTTTTTTTAAATTATCATTTAATACAAAAGTATGACAAGGTCCTGTATGAGAAATATAACATATATTAAAATTTGAAAACCCCCCGCAAAAAACATAACAATGGCATTTACAAGCCAGCCAAATGTAAATGAGACAAAAACTAAGACAAGACATAACATAAATTTAAGCATAATTTATAGTTACCACCTTGGAACATTCAGGTCAGCAAAATGGCTGACCACGGTGCTTAAAGATGGTATCTGACAGTTTGGACCAAAAACGACTTTCATTAATCATCTTCATAAACTATTGTCACCTTAACAGATCTTGCAATAAGTTGTTTATTGATGTCCTAAAAGTGAACCATAATGCCTTAATCGTCATTACAAAAATGTATTTCCTGTCTAAGCCACGTTGCGCAGTTAGCTATTTTTAAATTAAGAAAACCATGTGACCACTTATGTTTGTGCTCATCCATGTCATCCACTCTGACCTGATGTCTATTTTTAGCAGGAATCCCAATTGCTTTTTTATAGATTTGAACAGAATGAACATTTGAAGTGTTAATTTATGAGTTTTACTGCCCTACAAATTGGGATACTGCTGAAAAATCGTCAAAGCTTAGACTAAAGTATGATTTTTTCTATGGAATTGATGCACAAATACCCTAAACAGAGGTCAAATATTGTTACATACATTAGGTATAGGCAAACTGTCGGATACCACCTTCAAACCGATTCAGATGGGCTTTCTAAAATACAAGCAGTGAAAAGAAATGAATCCAAACTAGATTTAACTAGATGTAAGTAATGACCCATAAATAAAAATGTAACACTAAGTCTAAGAAATTTATTCAACATGTCTGATGGACAGCAGATGGAAGGGTATCAGGAAAAATTACCTTGAGTGCATTGTGAACTAAAAATAAGTATAAAAAGTGTACTGGCTTTTTTGTGGGGGTTATACCGATGTTTTTTATGATTTACAAAAAATTGATTTGACTTTTGAAAAGCAATCATAAAGTGTAAAATTTTATGCCTGTCAGAAAGTGTCTTATCATGGGTTGATTCTAACAATATTATGCCTATTGTCTTTTCAAATGAACTGTGTTTGCTTACCCACACATTCTTGTTCTCACTAACCCATACATCCTTGTTCTCACCAACCCGTACATCCTTGTTCTCACTAACCCATACATCCTTGTCCTCACTAACCCATACATCCTTGTCCTCACTAACCCATACATCCTTGTTGTCACTAACCCATACATCCTTGTTCTCACTAACCCTTACATCCTTGTTGTCTCTTACCCATACATCCTTGTTCTCACCAACCCATACATCCTTGTTGTCACTAACCCATACATCCTTGTTGTCACTAACCCATACATCCTTGTTGTCACTAACCCATACATCCTTGTTGTCTAACCCATACATCCTTGTTGTCACTAACCCATACATCCTTGTTGCCTCTAACCCATACATCCTTGTTGTCACTAACCCATACATCCTTGTCCTCACTAACCCATACATCCTTGTTGTCTCTAACCCATACATCCTTGTTGTCACTAACCCATACATCCTTGTTGCCTCTAACCCATACATCATTGTTGTCTCTAACCCATACATCCTTGTTGCCTCTAACCCATACATCCTTGTTGTCACTAACCCATACATCCTTGTTGTCACTAACCCATACATCCTTGTTGCCTCTAACCCTTACATCCTTGTTGTCACTAAACCATACATTCTTGTTGTCACTAACCCATACATCCTTGTTGTCACAAACCCATACAGCCTTGTTGCCTCTAACCCTTACATCCTTGTTGTCACTAAACCATACATTCTTGTTGTCACTAAACCATACATCCTTGTTGTCACTAACCCATACATCATTGTTGTCTCTAACCCATACATCCTTGTTGTCTCTAACCCATACATCCTTGTTGCCTCTAACCCATACATCCTTGTTGCCTCTAACCCATACATCCTTGTTGTCACTAACCCATACATCCTTGTTGTCTCTAACCCATACATCCTTGTTGTCTCTAACCCATACATCCTTGTTGTCACTAACCCATACATCCTTGTTGCCTCTAACCCATACATCCTTGTTCTCACTAACCCATACATCCTTGTTGTCACTAACCCATACATCCTTGTTGCCTCTAACCCTTACATCCTTGTTGTCACTAAACCATACATTCTTGTTGTCACTAACCCATACATCCTTGTTGTCACAAACCCATACAGCCTTGTTGCCTCTAACCCTTACATCCTTGTTGTCACTAAACCATACATTCTTGTTGTCACTAACCCATACATCCTTGTTGTCACTAACCCATACATCCTTGTTGCCTCAAACCCATACATCCTTGTTGTCTCAAACCCATACATCCTTGTTGTCTCAAACCCATACATCCTTGTTGTCACTAACCCATCATCCTTGTCCTCACTAACCCATACATCCTTGTTGCCTCAAACCCATACATCCTTGTTGTCTCAAACCCATACATCCTTGTTGTCTAACCCATACATCCTTGTTGTCTCTAACCCATACATCCTTGTTGTCACTAACCCATACATCCTTGTTGTCACTAACCCATACATCCTTTTTGCCTCAAACCCATACATCCTTGTTGTCTCAAACCCATACATCCTTGTTGTCTCAAACCCATACATCCTTGTTGTCACTAACCCATACATCCTTGTTGCCTCAAACCCATACATCCTTGTTGTCTCAAACCCATACATCCTTGTTGTCACTAACCCATCATCCTTGTCCTCACTAACCCATACATCCTTGTTGTCACTAACCCATACATCCTTGTTGTCACTAACCCATACATCCTTGTTGTCTCTAACCCATACATCCTTGTTGTCTCTAGCCCATACATCCTTGTTCTTACTAACCCATACATCCTTGTTGTCTCTAACCCATACATCCTTGTTGTCTCTAACCCATACATCCTTGTTGTCACTAACCCATACATCCTTGTTGCCTCTAACCCATACATCCTTGTTCTCACTAACCCATACATCCTTGTTCTCACAAACCCATACAGCCTTGTTGTCACTAACCCATAAATCCTTGTTGTCACTAACCCATATATCCTTGTTGTCACTAACCCATACATCCTTGTTGTCACTAACCCATACATCCTTGTTGTCACTAACCCATACATCCTTGTCCTCACTAACCCATACATCCTTGTTGTCTCTAACCCATACATCATTGTTGTCTCTTACCCATACATCCTTGTTGTCGCAAACCATACATCCTTGTTCTCACTGACCCATACATCCTTGTTCTCACTAACCCATACATCCTTGTTGTCGCAAACCATACATCATTGTTCTCACTGACCCATACATCCTTGTTGTCACTAACCCATACATCCTTGTTCTCACTAACCCATACATCCTCATTGTCTCTAACCCATACATCCTTGTTCTCACTAACCCATACAACCTTGTTGTCTCTAACCCATACATCCTTGTTGTCACTAACCCATACATTCTTGTTCTCACTAACCCATACATTCTTAGTGTTACTCACACATGCTTATTCTTACAGACTCATACATATTTAATCTCACTGACCCAAACATGTAGTTCTTAGTCATTTTTGGATATCTATATATAACTGGAAACAGAATAGTCAATAATGTAGATTCAGACTGCTTACTGTAGACATTAATTTAAGGCTTTACTAAGGCTTAAGAAGTGCTTAGATGCTTCAATTAACAAATATGGGATTTATGAGACTTACCTTAGATGCTACAACTGACATAACATTGAAGGCTTCATTTGAGGCATTTGTTTTTGAATAAGTTGGCGTGGTCCCAGGATGATGATTCATATATACTATTCTGCCCATTCGAAGCTGTAAGCCTCGAGCTTGATAATTTTTTACCGTGCGAGCAGCTCTAACAACCATCGTTTTTCCCTCATCTACCACAGTAAACACACCAAATGACACCTGTAATTGATAGATATTTATTATTACTTTTATTTTTTTAATAAGTTGTGCTTAAGAGTCTTGCAATATGTACTTTTATAGATGAGTCATGGCATGTTAAGAATTTAACAGTTGCCAGAAATTTATAAAATTGCAGGATGTTTATGTTTGAAAAATAAACGATACTCTAGGCAACAAAATCAATGTGTTTACTATAATAAAATGATGAAAAAAAAACGTGATGCAAGGTTCAAACTTAAGGACCTAGGGTATAAGGGCCTAGCTCATAACCACAACCACATCCAGATAGATGTTTCTGACCAATTGTCAATGAACAGTTTTTATTTAATTTCATAGCTATACCTTAGGCCATTTTCATTGCAAGAATTGTTCAAAAAGTTAATTTTTAACTATTCTCATTTACTAACAGAGTACCCACAAGGGAGGTAAGAATGTAGTCTTTTTAATATTTAGAGTAAAATCCCTTTACATACGAAAAGTAGAAATAAAGAAAGAATCAATGTGCCAAGATAAAATCAACCATATATCACAGCCTTGTTCTAGAACTACTTTCTACTTTCATCGGGCACCACTTTTTTACTTCTTATTTTTATCAATAAATATAATATAATTAATAAATACCAGTTTCATAAATACAAAGTGTTTGATGACAAACAAGATATATAAATTGCATGTGAGTCCATTCAAAGACGTATGATAAAGCAAACTCAGGAACTCCAGCACTTACTATTAATGTACATTAAAAATATTTTCTTACTATCTTTCCATCACAAACTGCAACAAACAGAAATGACATGTCATCGCGAAGCATATTGTCGTAGTAACTGGAAAGGTAGTCCCGCCCACCATAT
Source organism: Sinonovacula constricta (assembly GCA_007844125.1). NCBI lineage: Eukaryota > Metazoa > Mollusca > Bivalvia > Cardiida > Solecurtidae > Sinonovacula > Sinonovacula constricta. Next base: position 52,807,646 of record CM017568.1, on the reverse strand, counting down.
ACAGAGTCTAAAATACGTAGAACCTCCTCTTTATCCTCAGGTTTAGCATGTCTTATAAAGTTGTCCATTGTGAAGGCTGACTATTATGTTTGCATGTACAAACTGAAATGATAAATAAAAAATAAATGAACAAGAAAGACAAAAAGTGTTTAACTGATTAATTCTCCTGGGCAGAGGCACTGGTTAATCAGTACATACACAATATAACTCGATATAACATAACACATATGTGTAGCCGAGTGATATGGAGAGAATGTGTAAGCGGTCCGGTTAGCTCAGTCGGTAGAGCATTCGCCCTGTAAGCGAAGTGTCCCGGTTTCGAGTCCCGGACTGGCTGCACATTTTTCTCCCTATGTTACATTGGCGCCCAACGTAAATGACCCGCGGTCGTTACGTACAAGTGCTTGAGAAGTGCTTGTGAGTTCTATGTAGAGTATTTAGTCTGTGGAAATTCGAGGACGAATTTCAAGTTGCCCGGGGTGTATGTAGCCGGTAATTATAGCTGCAGTGATTCCCACATCTGAGGATGTATGGGTTAGTGAGAACAAGGATGTATTTTGTAAACAATCGATAAAAACATGGTTTTAATCAGTGAAGGATGTAAACTTTTGCTTTATGATGATGACTTATATAAGTAGCGATGATACATGCATCCACTACTATTTTCACGTACTGAATTATCCACGGAATTCAAATTCGATACTCTCAATATTGAGTTTTTAAAGTATCTTAAAGTGTCTTAAAGTAGTATGAGCCCATGACATGGTATATAAAAAGTAGCAATAGTATAAGAAATAGATATTGAACTGAAATCATAAAGGCCCTTATTAACATTTATGGCAGACCTGAGACTTTGTCTCAAAGTGGGAAAACTCCAGAATGAAATATAAAAATAATCTTATGAATCTAGATTGAAAATGTCTTTTGTTTTGATGAATTATTTTCACTGTGTATGATATGAAAATATAATGGATGGAAACAATTTCAATGTTTTATTGTAAGATAACATTATCCCAATTATTAGTAAGTTGACATCAGCATCAATACAAATAGCAAAGAATAGAAAAAAAAGAGCATGTGATAAAACAACGAAAGAACATCAAACCAAGCAAAGAATAAAATAGTCTTTTATGGTAATTTAAATTAACTTTTGCAGGTAATCACAAAATGGTAGTGAGACATTCTTATGTTCTTATGATTATTGTCTAGTGCTGTTATTGATTCAATATCAATAAATTGTCGATATTTCTTTTGCCAACTAATTATCGATACACATATTAAAATATCATTAGTTTTGGCAGGAAACGAAAAAAAGTTTCTTTTCAACATTTTCAAATTACATATGATAATGATTATAATCTGTATGTAGTTCCATGTTAGGTGTCTTGTTAATAAGGTTTTCTTTTAGTGTTATAACAGACAGTATTTTTGCATCAGCCAATGAAACCATGAGGTATACACTATATTTATGTGTTCTGTGCATAACGATTATTTGATTTGGTTAACTAAACAAAAACAAAAAAGAAGCTTTTTTAATCTCTGAATTGAAGAGTTGAAAGAAAGCTTACTGTTTAGCTGTACCTAGATATTGGTGTTAAATTTTCATTGAGTAACTGGTATTTGTTTATTTGGATAACTCTACATATAACTTGTCTAATTTGAAACTTAATTTTAAAAGAGATTACTATGTCCAAAAGCACTAGTTAATAAAGACCTGTAGTGACGAAAAATAAACAGGAGGGTTAAAAATTTCTTTCTCCTCGCTTCTTGAGTAGATAACTGGACATTATTATCCAATATATAAATATTTATAAAATGAACTTAACAGGTAGAAAATAGTTGAAAATATTTTATTTAAAGTAAAAATGTATTGATAAATATCATTATACAACATCGATATATATCTCTCAATATATCTTTTTTATTCTTTTTTAAGCTTCATATTAGGGTTCAAGTTCCAAACTCAAAGAAAAGTAAGGCACACTTTTGGGAAGAATTTCTACCAATTATCAACAATAATTATCTTTTTCAATGTTTATTTTTTGCCTTTTAAGTTTCAAAATCAATTTAATAAACCCTTTAAAATAATTGGCAAAAATACATTTAAAACATTATAGAAACAAAAAAGATCAGGGGAAGTATGCCTCAAGACACCCCCTACGTCAAAGTTGGCCTTCAGACCCACCAGCTGAAATTATTTTGGGTCTGATCCTGTTAACTAGTTTGATTCATCCAAGTAGAAGCCATGCTACAATAAACAATACCTAACAACTTAATTTATTATCAACACCCCATCTCCAAACACCTATCTGCATACTTGTTTATAAGATTTGATATCTTGTGATGTGCTGATTGCATAATCAACGTGTCAATACAATGCCTTAGTAAACATTGCTGTCAAGAGGTCTCGGGTCACAGCTTCAGATTGTCATATGATCTGTACTTTTTTATTTAGATATGAAGTACACTATCAAGCCATATCCATAATCGCTGTACTGTTTATTATGGGCCTTGATGCATGACATATATATCTGTGGGTGGAGTTTGAAACCAGCCTTGATTGTTAAATTGAGCTTTATATGTCTAAAAATAGCTGAAAATGATTGCAATGCTTTTGATTATCCCAAACTACAGACAACAATTCTTTTAAAAAACAGCATGTTAACATATTACCTAGTGATCAGAGATTATATCTAGTTCTTAAAGCATATCTAATTAACAAACTTGGCTCTTTTTGTCATAAAACAGAGATATTGTAATTGATCTAACTGTTGCTGTGTATTTGGAGTAACTCTTTCTACGAGCAGTAAGTAAGTTTTTTGCTATCAAAATTGGTATTGTGACAGTGAAAAAGATACCAATACTGATGCAGTGTTTAATGCATTTTGGTGGGACTAAGTAACCTATATGCAGCATATTCTAACCACATAAAAATGGTACTAAAAATAAACAAATTTATATTCAACGCTTTTTTTGGATTACTTTACATGGTAATTACTCTGAAATACTACTTTACTTTTCATTTAAGTACCCTGTAAACATGTTACAATACCATTCCCTAAGCTGACATAAACTAGTGAGGAACGCCCCCTTGGCCTTGGTTGATATTTTGCCGGATAAATACGTCCCTATTTATAAACTATAGATTGTTATTTGTAGGTGACATATCTCTTATCTGTACTAAAACAGTAAAGCATCAAACACCAGTTACCTTAATCTGCTAGCTGTTCGCGCAGTTAAAAGTGTGTCAATGACAGAAGCCAGATACAAAAAGCAAAGGTTAAAAACTAGCTTTACCCATACGGGTTAACAGTTATAAGGGAGGAAACTCGTGATTGGCAAATACTATAACTTACAAATGGACAATAATCGGATTGCTTCGGATATTTACTAAAGCTACATGTCGGTTTTAAAATGCTGCGAATTGTCTGCTAACGAAGAAACAACGTTGAATACAATCGCGTTGAATAGTATTTCTATCTTACCTTGAAAATTTTCTGTGCTATTGGTAATGGCATCTGAAAAGAAGTAAGTGATTTTTTTTGTCTCCGAAACTTCTTACTTTTTTTCAGTAAAATGCCGAGAAACAAATTCTCAAAGATTGTCTCCCAATCATTTAAAGTTAATCTGGTATTGCCAGTGGTACACAGGCACTTGGTTTCAAGACTGATTAGTATTATATAGGTAGACAAATAAAAAAACCAGAAACATTGAAACAAATCAGTTAGTCTTAAAACCAAGTGCCTGTGATCTGGTACTGCTATGAGAAAAAAATCATGTCCCTAACTGGATATTTCCCCTGAGGACTTCATCACACCGAGTGACAAGCGGACAAGAGGAAGGATCTTCCAGGAGCGGTGCTTCTCAACACAACATGCCTCGTCATTCTTCCCATGAACCATCAAGATGTGGAACGTTTTACCTAATCACATGACATCACCTCATTCTGACACCAGCTCTGAACGCTTCAAACAACAGCTGAGTGAGATGAAATTCTAGGGCCCGTTTAAAATCGAGATAATCACTGCAAATACCAATATAATTATAGAACTCAATCGTAACCAATCATCATTTACTTTTAATTTTAGTTTAAGTTCAATCAACAATCAACAACCCATAGCATCATTAGCGCACACACAACCAAAAAGGAACTAATTACGCTCTAATTAAGAGCCTAGTTCCTTAATCGGAAGAAGAAGAAGAACTGGGATCGAACCCAGCCCTTCAGTCTATATGCAGACACTCAACTATATCGCCTAATGGTTAACCAAACAGCATGGCTGTTGGAAATGTCTATGTGCTTTTCACTACACATTTCTCAATGCTTCTAACTCATTAACTGGTGAAAATAAACACTATTTTAGTAGATTTTTTTTAAATATAAGCAAAAATGTTACATTAAAGTTATAGATCTACTAGAAATTGAATATAATAAGCAGAATTAGTGATATTTATCTTTCTACAATTATTCAGGCAATATTTTACATGCTGTTATTCCCAGTCCCAGAAACTTGGTGATGATTGCTAATTTAGGCCTACCTTACTGGAAGGGGTCACATAGCCTTATAGGTTTCATTTTACCAACAAACAAGACCTCCACAAATTAATAAATTGGTAATTTAAAGAATTGCAATAGTATTCTGTGTATATGTTATTGGCCTGAAAGACACATCAGCCTGTATATAGATGGACTTGATTTTCACCCAGGCACATGTTTCCATATTAAGTAAACGAAAAATATCCTGTGTATATATCGCAGAGATGGACAGACTGGCTGGATAGAAATATCAGCTATCGTATAGATCAACTTATATTTCTACCCGGGCACACATTTTCATCTTAAGTAAACATGTAATATATAAATATGGTAGAGATAAGTGATTGGCCTGACAGAAAAATCATTCCTGTATATAGTTCACTTTATTTGGAAAGGTAATATTTATTCCTAATTGGGAGTTAAATTTTTTTTTACAAATATACCTGAATATATGGGTTAGTTAAAAGATGATTCACTGCTGGACAGCCTTCGTTCCTCCAAGTGCAAGCAAGGATTGATGATCATCAGAACCAGTACCTTGTCAAACCAATCGAAACATACTGACAATGTCCAACATACCATGTTTTAAGCCTTAAATAATAATCAGGAAAGATTTTACACCAGGTGGGAATGGTTGGAAATTTCAGCACACGTTAAAAATTACATTCTGACGCATGCGCGCAACAGAGAAATTTATGCATGTTAGAAATATCAGTCTGTGTCAACGGACAGAAACCCTCCCATATTTCCTTCTACGTGGACAAAATCTGTCAAATTATTTTGGAAGGACCAGGCAAAAGCTTTTTCCATATTTTTTCCTACCGGGACAAAACACCTGCCATCACTTTTTATTGTGGGAAGAAAACCCAATCATAATTTTTCAGACAAAGGGCGTTCTTACACAACAAGATTTGTGATAAAAATTGCTTTTTAGAACAAAGCACACATTAGGTATGATAGTAAGGCTGCTATAACAAATAAATGACATTTTTTTTTTGTCCGTTATTCAAAGATAATTATTGATTTCAGATAAAATTTTTGATTTCAGATATGGCCTTTTTCTACCAAAGAGTCTCAAGAAACAGGACAATCTTAAGATTGCAAATGTGTTTGGAGATGATGAGGATGAAGATGAAAAACAGGTTTTTACAATTTAATAGGTCATGGAAGATGATTGTAAAACTCAGTACAAATTTTAATATGTCATAATTTGGAAAAAGAATTTGTCATAGAAACTAGCGTAGAAATGACATAACATTACATTTTTATTCAACATATATCCAATTTGGAGTTATTTATTTTTATGATAATTTGTAACAGGGATATAACTTAACACCAGTTTGCTTATATCTAAAACATGTACAATATCTGGCCCTGTTTCGGGGTATTGGACCATTATTTCTGCAGACACTTATGCTTTAGTATAAGCAAAGTTGATTTAGAGCACTCCCTTAGTAGTACTACTTAAAAAAAAATCACTAAAGGTTCATTCTTTCCAGATCTGTGAATAAGCAGTATTTTGATTCCTGCTTAAAGTTTGGATGAAAATACTCTTTATCAAATAAGCAAATAAGTCATTTTTACCTGAAAAGATCCTGCAAAATGTTGCTCATTTATGCCTTAGATCAGTGTGAACAATGAAACATAAATCTCCATTTCTCATTGCAAACAGGTATTTCCTATCTAAGCCACACTGCAGAGATAGCTTTTTTTTAACTTAAAAAACAACTCACTTTTGAGATTACTATACAGCATTATCCGGGTTATTCACTCTGACGTCGATATCTATTTTTAGCAGAGATCACTATAGTGTTTTTTGGGGGGATTTGGAATAATTGAACTTCTATTATGTTTTCATAGCGATTCGTACTGTCTAACATTATAGTCTGTGTTTAAAACATTTCAGCAATGTTCAATTAATTTTTTATGCTCAGTATGCCTTCTTGTCAATTGCAGGACAAAGGATTCAAGGGAATCAGCTCTAAATATGGTGCCACAGCTAACAAAAAATCAGTCATTAAAAGACAGGTAATCTCTATTATGTCTTAAAAATCATTCACGCTATTCATTAAGTGTACAACATATACAAATCATAATGATAAAAATACTGCACCTGACCTGGTAGCTTAATAAGTAGAGCATCTGCTCCAGGTACGCGAGGCCCAGTGTTCGATCCTGGGTCGAAACATACCAAAGTCGTTAAAAATTGTAGTGGTGTAGCTCCCTTGCTAACGCTTAAGCAAATATTAAGGTAGTTCAACAACTAGTTGGCCAAGTGTCAGGATAATGTGACTGGGTGTGGTATCATGCCAGGTGTTCATGGCATGCTATACACAGTGATGGCAGCACTATCTGCTTCAAGTGGACACCGTCTCCAGATAACTGAAATACTGTTGCTGGGACGATAAGCCCAATAAACAATGAAGATGCCGCTGTTGATGATACTGATGATGAATCGGGATGATTATGAAAATGATGACAAATTATTACCAATTATCACAATTTTCCCCTTTCTATATTTTAAATTTGAGTCACAGATTTAAATTGAGTCTTGTCCTTTTGAGTGAATTTCCTGTTGACAGTAATTTAGCGGCCCATTCCATGTGTTTTCACAGGTTTTATTGATAGCCTTACTCAAAAGACAAAGATCAGAAGCTGACACTAAGTCAGTCAGCTTGGCAAGGTGTGAACATGATGTTATTGAGCAGTTAAAGCCAATTTACATGTACAGAATTATGTTTGAATGATTTTTAGTTGGGGCAAAAACAATAAAATAAAACAAATCATGATATTGAGTAATTTGCTTGTTATTTTAATTGTGAAGTGTCAGCAATTTAGTGATTAATACAGTTTATTTTTTTTTTATTTTGGAAGACCTAATTGCAGGAGTTGGAGCAGCCTGATCTGGATCTGAAATATTTTTCTAAGCCTGATGATTGTAGGTTTAGCAGGATAACATTTGTTCTTAGACTAATTACTGTGTATTTTACAGACCCAGCTAGACATAGATAAGGCCTTGGCAGAAGATCCTACGGTGTTTGAGTATGACAATGTGTACGAGGAGATGGTCGGTCACAAGGAGGAGAAAAAGGTCAAGAAGGCAGTGGACAGCAAGGTAAGATGTTTTATGAGGCTTATCTTCTAGTTATAGTAAAAAGTTGTTAACCATTTTTAATCCCTGCATGGATCTGTTTTATAGACAGATGAGAACCTTCACTATGTGATATCTGACTGTTCGGGGCAAAGGACTTAATGTGAGAAGGTCTTCCACCTGACTTGTGGTGTGCTAGTGGTTCTACCCAGACATTTGTCTGTGGTCTTCCTCCACCAAAATGCTGGACATTGCTATGATGATCATAATTGGTTGCTGCAATATATTTCAAAAACAAAACAAAAAAACAACTTGCTGACCTGTTCCTCCCTCACTGATAATAGCCAGGGGTGCCCCTGGCCGAGTGATTTGAGTCCTTACTTGAAACTCTTACCATCACCATGTGGGTTTGAATCCCACATGCAGAATTTTCTTGAGGGGAGGTTTTCCAGCAAACCTGTTGTGTGTCAGTGGTTCTACCCGCACATAAGTCAGGGCTCTTCCTCCCCCAATAATGAGCTGGATGCTGCCATTATGACCATAATTGTGGATGTCAGTGCAATGTAACAGAAAACAAACAAAAACAAACAAAACTAATAATAGCTAAACTTCACCATAATTTTGGCAGTACGATAATTATATGTCCAAACCAAATTACAATTAATCTGAGAAGTGCTCCCTAAATTCTAAGCATCCAGTGTTATATACAAGATGAAGAAACACTGATTGGATAGAGCTCTATATGGGGAGGGGACTAGCCGCCATTTTTGCCGATACTGTGCAGCGACATTTCTATTATTATAGCACAGAGGCACTTATGAACCCAGCCAGTCCATTAAACTGACACCGACAAGTCAGGCGTCATGCTGTCCCCTTAGCCCCGAGCGTTAGGAGGGAAGCCACTACTACCAACTTTAAAGTCTTAGGTTTGACCCGGCCGGGGTTTGAACCCACGACCTCCCGATTTGCAAGCCGATGCTCTACCACCTGAGCTGTTGCGGTCGGTAAAGAGCATTATACGAGAATGATCCCACCTGCCATTTGTCATATACACAACACAGTTTAAACTTCAGATTAAAAGGAAGCTGAAGAGGAAATAAAGTGGCTGCTATTAGATGATGCCTAATTGTGCCTAAAATCTTGAACCTCTGATATGACAAGATTCTTTAAGCATTCAGATATGTATCAAAAATTGAATTAGCTCCAGACATTGGTACCAACATGCAATAACACATTTGAGCTTAGTTATGAACAAGTTTTCTTAATAACTAATTATTCTTAGTCTTTTATTACAACAACTGCACACAAAGGGAACAGGACATATAGAGTATTGGCTATACCAGATCTGGTAGCGCAATCTATAGCATGTTGGGTCCAGGTAGGGGAGGCCCCGGGGTTTGAACCTGTATCTTGACATACCAAAGTCACCAAAAATGGTATACAATACACAGTGAAGGCAGCTCTATATCTGCTTTAAGTGGCTACTGTTTCTAATTAACTGAAATACTGTCTGGGGGATTGTTAACCTGACAACAAACAGCAAACAAAGATAATTGGTATTCTACTGAACAATGCCTGATTAAATAGTAGGGTATATACATAGCATATAATATGGAACTAAAATAGGAAATTGAGTGATTACTTAGTAGATTGGATATCTGCAACAAGAGTTTTGACGCATGACTCGTCTTGTTCTTGCTTAACAGATGATCTGGGATTTTGTACAATAATACATTTTGAACTTGTTTGTTGAATTTGGAGTGTACTGAAAAATAGCTTTACCTATTTCCATGCATAAACAATAGCCAGCTAATGACTTTTCAGCCCCACACAATGGGAGATTCTGTCCCAGTAAGTCCCATACATTTTGAACTTGTTTGTTGTGTACAAAAAATAGGGTTATCAATTTCCATGCATAAAAAGGAGCCAGGTCATCCCCTTAAAATGTGAGTTTGAGTCCCAGCAAAGTTATGTGTGAGGTATTCCATTGTCAAGGAGTGCAGTAGGGGTTTTACCTTACATTTGGCTGGGTTCTTCCTCCACCCATAATAACTAGATGTTGCTACAGTTATTGTAAGCCAAGGAGGGCATAAAAAAATATGTGTTCTTAAATGGAAAAGGTTTTATGATCTCATTTCAGCCCAGATACATCGAACAGTTGCTGAAGGCCAGTGAGAAGAGAAAGAAAGACGATGAACGTAGACAGGAACGAAAGATTCAGAAGGAGCGAGAGGCGGAGGGAGAAGAGTTTGCTGACAAAGAGGTGTTTGTGACATCAGCGTACAAGAAAAAGATGGAAGAAAGACAAGCAGAGGAAGAACATGAGAGAAGAGAAGCAGAAAGAGAAGGTTAGTAGAGTAGTTTATAATTGGGGTTTAGTATCTGCCCTTTTTGTGGGGTTTGGGGAAAAGGTGGATGGTCCTTTCAAGAGCGGAAAATTTTCAGATAAGGGAAATGTTTACAATGATGAAAATTTTAATAAAAAAACACAATCTCTTTTGCCAGACACTACAGGCTACAGGGAAAATATAAACTTTTTCATTAAGGGAATGGGGCCGAATTTTGGTCCCAAACTACAAGTAATTAATACAGGTAGTGATTACCTGAGTACTGGTTCTAACCAGGAAGGGGGCAGTTAAGAATAATAACATTAATTGAAAGAACTTATTCCCAAATCAACTATAAACCATGTTTATACTACATGTGTACAATTATGTCTAGGTGATAGCAAAATTGATAATAAAACAATGTGAGGATTTGTGAGCTGAGTAAAATGGAACTTAAGTCTTGTTTTTTATTTCAGCTAAGTTAGATGTCACAAAACAGCAGGACCTGACAGGGTTTTATCGTTATATTCTTAATGAGACAACTAAAGATGTAAAGGAACAGAAAGACAGGTATTTATCTATCTGTTGTAAAGTTATTGTTTTTATAAGTTTTCAGACAAATAATCTTTGTGAAGGTTGTATAGGATTAGGAATCGCCTTGTCAGTTGCTTTGCAGTTTCAGGCATTGCTTTGTTCATTTTTGTCATAGTGGTTATATCTTGACCAAATTTGGGAGATACACACATTTTGTGAAGAATAATGCGATGCTGCGCTGTTTGGGTCCGATACCTTAAGGACACATTTATTTAAAATATACTTTTGTTATCACTGTCTACATTTTGACCATGCTTATGGGAAATAGGTCACTTTAAAACAGGTATTGCACATCTCAAAAATACACTTATTGGACTTTACTTTAAAACTTTCATTGAAGTCTCATAAATAAAGAAAACAATTGAATATTGCTTTGTTAAACTTAAAGTTTCAGATCAACATTCAAGAAAGGAAAGTACAAGTCTGAATCATGAAAAATGTTATTAACAATTTATTTTTAAATAAGATCTCATTTTTCCCACTATATGCGTATCTCAGCATATTGAAAGGTTGTATAACCTCTTTTATCCTGGAGACACTGGAATGAAATGGGACTACTGAGAAACACTAACAAATTTGAATTCATCATGGTACATTTATATAGGTCAGGATAATGTGACTGAGTGTGGTATCATGCCAGGTGTTCATGGCATGCTATATACAGTGAAGGCAGCACTTTGTCTGCTTCATGTGGACACCTTCTCCAGATAACAGAAATACTGTTGGTGGGACTTTAAATCCAATAAACAAAAAAAAAAGTAAAACAACATAAATGTTTTCTTTTAAATATTCTAGCGACGCTGATAAGAAAGAACCCCTGGATACTGATAATAAAAAGGTGATGGTCAAAGATGAACCTGACAGTGATCATCCATCACTGCCAAAGTCTTCTGGTGAGAATCGGTGAGTACAGTTGTTATTGCTTCATGTATAAGTATTGCATGGAGCTATTCTGCAGGGATTTCTTTCATAAAAACTCTTTGACCAGTTTAGAATATAATTGGATGGACATTCTCAGAAGTGTGTTTTAGAAAGAAGAAAAAACAGCATAATCTATGATAAATTAGTCAAAGTACAGGATATAACAAGAAAGAGCCAGGATGCGAAACATCCAAGGTGACAAAGAGAGAGTATGCCCTTTAAACAAAAAGATGACTACCATGGGAACTAAACACTCTCTTACACTGTCAATTAATTTCATAAACATTTGACCTTAACAAACCATAACTCTGGGAAGTACAGTATTTTTGCTACTTCGTTTGTTTTCCTTGTTCTCTGCTACATCTGTATTACAAACTGCATTGCTAACATCAGTATGCTTGGTTCCTTTTGTTGAACAATACTTCTCCAAACGGCTGTGAATTCCAATAAATGCCGGCTATTTTTTTAATGCAGCCTAGACATTGTTGCAAGCTACAATGAAATACTCAGTTCTTTTCTCAAAAAAAAAATCTCACAGAACAGCTGCTATTTCATGTTTTTGCCAAGAGCAGAGCCAAAAATACAGAACTTTTACTTGAACGAGGAAGATATTATGGGCAGATGCTATTTCAGGGTGATAAGAAGTAATTGAGATTTTGTCTGCCTTGGTAAAGCACCAACATTTCTTCTCAGCAATAGTTGTTCAAAGGGACTTATCCTGTCCAGCAAGGTGCACATACAGATTTGTGTGCTATTTCCAGAGTTAAAAGTATTACAACTGGAAGCTAAATTTAATTCATTGTATTTGAATAAAGTTTAAAATTTGCTAAAGATTGTTGCTGACTGGGGATCAAAGATTTATACGAGTAGTAATTGGCCAAAAATGTTCAATGTTGATAAAAAAAATATTTTTCATATTTGTGTGTCCTACTTTTGGTGATATGGTTGTTTAATCTAAGAGAATGATTTCATGACTAAAAGTGTCATAATACTTAAAATATTTACAATTAACACAGAACGGATAACTTGATGCCCTAAATGTCATGTTCATGGTGCTGATCTGTGTCCATTATTGCGTAAAGTTCATAAAATCATGTTGTTTTTGTCCAAATTTGCTACACATGTTCTACTGATATTAAAAGAAGATGTTTGTTTTATAAAGTTTGGTCCTCCATTTTTAATTCTGGCCAAGCTCATTGTAACTCTCACATATATTTAACATTTACTTAATTAAGTTGACTATAAAAAATAAACAGGCCATGTTTTTAAGATGCAATACTGAGGTCACAAAAACATTTCCATAACACATCAGGTGCTTGAGCTGAAAATAAACATTTTCACACTGTCCATCTGTCTCTCCATTGGTAAATACCTTTGTATGTGGACCAGTCGCATAAGCTCAAGTGGTAGAGCATAGGCTTGCGGATCAAGGGGTTGCAGGTTCAAACCCAGGCCGGGTCAAACCAAAGACTTTAAAGTTGGAAGTAGTGGCTTCCCTTCTAACACTCTGGGCTAAGGGTAAGGGCATTACGCCTGACGCTTCTGTGTCAGCATTATGGACTGGGTTCAGTCCCTGGGCACCTCATAAGTGCCTCTGTGCTGCAATGATAGAAATGCTGCTGCACAGTCTTGGCAAAAATGCTGGCAAATCCCAGAACCCAATGCTTTGTATTCGCATCCAGCCTATATTTGTGTCTCAGACATAATATGTGTTTTATTTTATGTACTTAAACCAATTAACCAGCTAGTGCTTTAGTGTTAGTTTTGTATAAATAATTTACTTTTGTCTTATTTTTATTCAAAAACAAGAAAAACATCTCCATATTAAAGAACACAGGATAAAAGATAGATCAGATGAACATTTAAGCATTAATATTATTTTAAATTATATTAAACTATCTATTACATAGAAAGAACCAAAAAAATAAAAGTCCTGAAGCACAGAGTTCTAAAACTATGGAGTGAATAAGGTTTTAACTATCAATACATGCAAAAGCATAAAGAACCTCATGCAAAAAACCCTGCTCTGTTGCTTATTATGAAAAACGTCTTCAAACCTAAACTTAACAAACAACACCTTTACTAATTACAAACATTTCTTGATTGCTTCTTCTTTTACAGAAAAAGACGACATTCGTCTTCTTCCGAAAGGTCCAAATCACCTATTGCTAGGAAACAAAAAGCTGTTACAAGGAAGCGTGCGGACACTGATTCAGACAGTGATGATCATAGAAGAGCAAAGAAGTCACATAGCAGCAGTTCTAGATCACATGATAAAGGGTCGCAGCGAGAAATAAAAGACCAGGAAAAGCGAAATAGGGATAGTTATAGTGATGAAGGGGTTGATAAATTAGGAGAAAAAGCTAGCAAATCGAAGAGGTCTAGGCATTCATCTGACAGTGATCAAAGTAATAGTGAGAATGAATTCAGAGTAAAGCACAAACAAATGCTGTCTAAAGGTGAATCTCAAAGAGAAAAGAATAGTAAACAAGACGGTGGAAGTGAGAGAAAGAACAAGAAGAAAGATGGCAAAAGTGAGAGAATGGACAAGAAAAAGAAAGCAGACATTGATGTAAATGAAGATGCGGATGACTCGGTGGATTCTGACTCTTCCGATGACAATGAAGTTGTGGGACCAGCGAGACCTCCAGTTGAGGAGGTGGAGGAAGAGGAGAAAGTGCAAAAGAAGGAGCCTGTGAAATCGAGATATGCTAGACGAAATACAGAGGAAGATATAAAGGCAGCAAGAGCTAGGTATCTGACCAGAAAATTGGCCAGAGAGAGACTGAGAGGAACAGATTAATAAATTTTGTGCATGTGGTTATTAATTTACTTGTGGCCTTTTTATATTTCTTATTGCTGTTTTGGCAAATATTTCATCATTAAAGAAGTATTCAGAGTCAGCAACTTGTAACTCCTTAACCCCTCACCATGTGGGTTTAACTCCTGATCGGGATGGAACTTTTTATGTTGGTGTGCCAAAGGTTCTCCAGGAACTTGTCTGGGGTCTTCCTCTACAAAAAATTGGCTGGACATCGGCAATATGACCATAAGTGTATATGTGCAATGTAACTAAAACAAAATACTTTTATGCGGGATATGTGAGTTTTAAAGTAATTGACTTCTGGAGACATGTACATGTGGGTGACCATGCAAGCAATGTGAACTTAATGAAAATTATAGGGCAGTTTATGTGGGTAGAAACATACTCTACTTTAAAAGTTATTTACAATACAATTATCATATTAAGTATGAAAACAATTACTGTTATATTGTATAACATTTTATGGCTAAATGGCATTATAACATACTAGCATTTAAAACAAATGTTTGATTATGTTTTCCTTTGGCATCAATTTTGACACTGATCGAAAAAAAAAATTCTAATGTAAGAAATTCTTCCCTATGAGGTTCTTGTAACATTAAAGTCTTGTCTGTTCTAGAAAATATTCCTTCAATTTAAGTTTACCTTATAAGTATACCATGATTATTTATTTTCAGCAATTGTATATACTGGTTATATACTTTTGATAGTATCTATCATAGTATGGTTGTTTATCATTCTACCAACAATCTTTCAATCGACTGTTCACATAAAGCACTTATACTGCTGTCCTCAGTGTTTAGCTTGCCATGAACACCTGGGATGATTTCACGTTAACTTCAGACAGACGTGTCAAAGATAATTTGTATATTTGCTTGTGTGTAAGCAAAGAAGCTTTACCACTACAATGATTTAACAACTTTGATATGTCACTGCCAAGGTTTGAACCCAGGGCCTCCAGTACCTGAAAGTGACATCTTAGCGATTGATATTGTGGCCAAAGTTCAAACCTGATGCCTCCAGTATCTGTAGCCAAAACTTAATTGATATCCTGGCCCAGGTTTAAACCAGGGGTCTCCAGTACTTGAAAGTGACATCTTACCGACTGATACAAGTAATAAATAGCAGAAATTTAAATGACAAAATGGCACACTCTGCCACATCCAACAGTACTGTTTAAGGCATGGTTATAAATAAAAGATACAATACAAAATGCATTATTATTATTTAATGTTCAAAGTCAGTAACATAAAATTCAATAAACCAGTACAAGAATGTCAACAAAAACCCTCGTAATAAACTCTATACATGTATAATAAAGAAACATAATACCAAGACTAACAGTCACATTTATACAAAAAAAAATATGAGGCCTGATCTGAGTGAACGTTTTAACAAGGTTTTGCATACAAAGGCCTATCAAAACTCCTTGGTGATTGCACGGTACCACCCTTGGATGTATCCAATTCAAACTGGTCATTTTTATATAAAATTTTCATATATAAAGGGCCAGTCAATGCAATTTGTTTTATACAGTGTAATTCATTTTGCATGACTTTCAGGTTAAAAAACAGTTTTGTCCATGATAAAATTCAAGGGATACAGTACATAAACTACATTGTAATCATTTGGTTTGGCATTAGCACCCATATTCATCAACCATTTTTTAGTAAGAATGGCTCAAGTCATGGATTTCAATTACATCTTCATAGTATATCCAGCTACATGTCAGACATTTTGCATGAAACTTTAATTTTGCTACTTTGAGCTTAAAACACATTTAAAATACAACAGCTGCTTTTTTGTATGTATTAAAATGCCGACTTTTCACGTCATGACTTAGGCATTAGAATGGTTGGTAAAAATGGGCCTAAGTGTTTGCCTGCACTATCATAATGAATACAACAGATTTAGTGACTGTATAAGCAAACTATTAGCTCCATTTCTTGGACAGTCAAATATGCTTATATTTTAACATTATTGTTGAATATATACAAGGTTATTCAGGAATGTTCTTGAAAATTCAAAAAACAGTTTATTGACTTTAACAGAGTTTACACCACAACAATGGTCAGTTTCAGAGTGAATGATCGTTGCCTTAGACTGGTCAATCTTGGGAATTTCTTACACTTTTCATGATACTTGAGAATATTGGGTCCGACACTTTTTACAGTAAGTGGACCCCCTCATCATAATTTGTGGCATCTGTTTTGAGCATTGCTTCTTTGATCTGGCCCTTTGTAGATGACCACTGTATTGATTGAAATTGTCAGGTGAAATTTAATAAACTGTGTTGTATATTTTGAAGAGCATTCCTACATGGTTACATATTATAAACATAATGAACAATTTCAAGGATAAAAAAATATTCAAGGTTGTTTGGATTAAGTCTCGGAAGATGTCCCAAACTGGACGTATCTAGTAAACTGCAGAAATCAGATTCTCAGCTGTCACACGAGAATAAAAAGACTACAAAAATAAAGTTAAATGTACCTGTTGAGCTAGAAATACATGTAGAAATACCAGTCATTCTAAAAGGATTTAAATTTATGCATATTCTTACAACAGACCCACCCAAGGCATAACAGCCAAGAAACTAATTAATAAGCCCTAATGAACATTAATAACAGGTGAGGTGGATTTAATTGGTGCTTCAAGAAGTGCATCAATCATCTCAAAACATGTACTAAAATGCATACTCTTACTTAATTATATAATGTTATGAAGTAAAATTTATAATTAGCAGGGACAGTGAAGGTCATTAGTATTTTAGGTAGTGCTGAATTCCACATCACCCCTAACAACAACAAGTATTACAAGAACAATGACCATTTATGCATAATTTTCTTAATGTTATGATACAATGAGAAGGCATGAATGGCTAATGAAAAACGATATAAAAATCATATTTACATACATACGGTACATTTACATTAAAAAGGTTGCAAACTATTTCTTCATAAGCATATCTTTTCTGCAAGAGTCTCAATGTAAATAAGGATGCAAAAAGCTCCCACCTAATACCAAGCTCCTATCAACAGCACCAGGCTAATAAAAAACAATATTCTATAAAAAAAATAACACCCTATGAATATGAACGCCCATCGTCGGAAACCCAATTCCGATCCATACGCTACTCTCCATTCATTGCCAGTGGGATATGTAGTTCACTTTTTGCCATTTCTGGTGATAATATTTCATTGGTCGCTTCATAATCCGATGAAGATTTCAGTCCAATGATAGATCTCATTCTTTCATTGTTTCAACAGACTTGTCAAAATGGCTACATCATTGTCATACTTCTAGTCTCCTTGCAGAAGAGTATGGATTTTGTATGCAGCATTATGATTGGCCAATTCTTGTTCTATTCAGTTTGATAAGACAACAGAAAATTTACCAATAAACCCACAGTCGATGAATGTAGTAAAGCGGCATAGTGGATTGTGGGTATCCGACAATGATGAACAACAAAACACTAAACCTACCCCAGCATTTTGAAACCACCCTATTTATAACTATGATTTAGTACAGATTCAAACTTAAAGAACTTTGAAAGCATTGAAAGCAAAAAAAGAAAAATACAAAAACTTTTTCAGACTTGATAAACAGAAAAAAATAACTATCAGTTAATCTGAACAATATAACGGATTTCTTTTTAATAATTACATATAAACAAAGCAAAATATCAGGAAAAAAATACAGAATACAATGCCCATAAGTTGAACCAAACTATCTGATAGCAGACAATTTGACTTTAAACAGAGAACTAAAGTAATGAAAATTCACTAATAAGACCGCCTGCAAGAAGCTGCCTGGTTAAATAAAATCATTTATAAAAGCATATATTTACCGAGGTCAACTGTTGGTCTTTCTGGATTTTCAGAATAAGAATATATAAGACAAAGTCCTAATAACATTGCAACATATACAAAAATTGAAAAGACACAGGACCAAGGTATCCACATGCACACCAAATGTCAGAAATCATAAAAATATCATTCTTTATAATATTCGTATCTGCATCTGTTACAAAGGCTGAGGCATACCAAATTGGAAAAGGGAAACTTTCCATAAAGAATACCCAATAAAATCAGTTCAAAATAATTTCTTTGTCAAGTAAGAATTTACACACATCACACTATACCAGTACTTATAAACAAAAGGTTGACATTTATTTATATTTTCAAGCAGTAGTATAAATGCAAGCACCTGAAATATCTTCTTGAATAAGTATGTGTACTAGAGTATATGAGTAAAGAAATACAACATTTAAAACCTAAATAAAGGACAAAGCTTCAGTAACATTTTTAGTTGATTATATAACAACACACGTGGAATGTATATATAGTTTTATATGGCATCTTTGGTATGACATTTAAGTTCAGAATAATATTTGAATAATATAATCATAAATCCAACAAGTACACATCTTAAAGTGAAATGGACACTGTCTAGTTTACATGTTTTTTTGTTTATTGGGTTTATTGTCCCACCAACAGTATTTCAGTTATCTGGAGACAGTGTCCACTTGGAGCAGATAAAGTGCTGCCTTCACTGTGTACAGCATGCCGTAAACACCTAGCATGATACCACACCCAGTCACATTATCCTGACACTGAGCCAACCAGTCGTAGGAACTACCCTTATATTTGTTTGAGCATTTGCAAGGGAGCTATACCAGTACCATTTTTAATAGCATTGGTATGTTGCGGCTCGGGATTGAACCCAGTGCCTAGCGTACCTGGAGCTTGCGCTCTACCGACTGCGCTACCGGGTCCTGTGTGTTTACATGTTTTAATCTTTGCTAAAAATCTTTATTTTATTAAATCACAATTAATAATAAATTTAAGGAGTAACTCCACCTAATTGTTCATTAGATGTTGTTGAAAGCATAAGTGTTATAACAGATAATTTCATGTTAACACACTCCATTCAACGCAAAACATCTTATAACTATGACTGTTTAAAAACGTGTCATTTGTTTACAACAGTCATACACAATACATTGCTTGGCCCAATAGTGGCACAATTATTTAGACATATAGGCAGTACAGATCACATGACTCTACTCTTCATGTATGTTACATTGTGTCTCGGTTTCTTGAGTCCAAGTAATATACAAGTACTATACAAGTTCAATCATACAGGTCTTTACATTCAAGATAATAAATAAACCAGTTAATCATTCACCCTATAAGTAACGATATTCAAGCATCCAACTGTTTCAAAAAAGCAGAATTGCTTAAAAACTTGGAAAAAAAATCAGGAGTTCAATAAGCTCTGCAGTCATTAAATGAGGGATTGGGATTGGGATTTGCCGGCATTTCTGCCGATACTGTGCAGCAACATTTCTATCATTATAGCACAAGGGCACTTATGAGGTGCCCTGGGACTGAACCCGACCGGTCCATTATACTGAAACCAACGAGTCAGATATAATGTTGTCCCCTTAGCCCCAAGCATTAGGAGGGAAGCCACTACTACCAACTTTAAAGTTTTTAGTTTGAACCTGCAACCTTCTGATCTGCAAGCCGGCGCTCTGCCGCTTGAGCTATTGTGACTGGTGTCATTAAATGATGTTGGTCTATTTTGTATACTGCCAAATGAACATGTATGCACATTTTCTGGATGAAATAGGGCAAACAAATAAAGATGTACCAATACACATTATATTTAACCTTAAAAGAAAAGACTGCAATTATCAATGTAAAGAAAACAAGAAATAATTGATACTAGAAAAAACTTGCACATTTGTCTGAATAATGTACATGTATTTGTATAAAAAAAAACTTCATTAACATGAGGAAAACTCTGTCACTACAGAAAACATTTTAAAAAATGAAAGGAAGGTTGAATTTTAATCACTTGGAATTAGAATAAATATAATAATAGCATAATAAATGTGAAACTAGATCACAACAAAAGATATTTGTAGAACCTAGATGACCCCACTTTACTAAATATTTGTACCCAGTGAGCCAAAACCAAAAAAAAAACATGTTCAAGATTGCTATGACTTTGACCTTTGACCCACTGTTCCAAGAACCTAAAGGGATCATCCACTTGTACTCCTCATGACAACTGTTCCAACCATGTTTGAAGAATTGTTGGTTCATGCTTCCTCTAGATTTCATTAGGAAATGAAGTAGCAACAGACAGACAGACAGACATCATAAGCTCCCTCTTCTTCTTAAGGTTTGGGAATTGTAACAATGACAGTAATACATATTTGTTAAGTTAACTCATACAGTAAAACTTTGCTAAAGGGCAACTCGCTACGCGGGACACGTTTTTCCAGGACTGTTTTTTTTTTTTCGTCTTTATTTTAATGTCCCACAACCTCGGAAAGTGGCGCACCCTACTATCCGGGACCCAGGATAGTTATTTCAGAACCCATAAACAAACTCACACTTTTCTTAATCCTTGCTACTCGGGACAGCACCAGGTAGTCCAGTTGTACAAGTGTTATTAATTAGTTTATCAAGCCTGCAAACACAGTGAGTAAACAAGATTGTATGCACACTTTACTACTTTAAATTACAACAATTCCAATTCATTTATGGTAATCTTAAAGAAGTCAGCAATTTGTAAAGAAGTCAGCAATTTGTTTGATGTCTACAAAGATTTTTAAGTTGCATACAATTTAAAAACAACATTATTTTCTTTTAAGTTAAGTATTATTAAATATTAATACAACATAAAGACAATATAATATTAAAACTTAGATATAAGTAGCAATACAATGAACTTATTTGTATAAACCCACTAAGAGGACCACCTCGCTAAGTGGAACACTTAACAAAAGGACCACAGGTGTTACTCTTAGCGAGGTTTTACTGTATTTATCAATGACATCTTATATTAAATCATTAAGCAATCTTCAAATATCAATCCCATTTAAATATAAGATAATCTGTGGATACTGTACTATTACTAAAATTAAAACATTTACAAAAGAGATATGTAAAATAAATAGTTTACACACTGATTAAACATTACAATCTAGATTAATAAGCATCAAAATATTAAGAAATCATCCTTTAGACAAAACAACAAAATAAAAGTGTGTTGACATTTCAGTTTATTTATTATAGATGCTCACTTTTATTAGCAGTACCACTAACACAGTGAAACTTTATCTCACTGTTCTTTTCATGTGAATGGGCAAAATATACATATTAATTAAAAACCAATATGGTTTAATGCACCACTTGTCAACAAAACAATCTATCTTCTACTTCACAGCAATCCTTCACAAATAATAATTCACTTATATACAGCACATATTACAAGTTGCCTGACAAAATTTTGCCATGGTTTTGTAATGGTCCAACAACTTCAGAAATAATTATAATTTAGCTAAAAAAAAATAATTGAAACATACATATCAGTTGAATTCTCTATCTTATTTATCCAGAATAATATGCACAAAGACATTCAATGATTCCTTGAATCCCTGGTGACTTTGTATGCAAAAAAGACATCTATTAATACATTACAGAAATTGCATAAACATTGAGATTATTAAAAAAAGGTTTTGTAACAAATTTGACCTCTCCAATTAAATACCAATTATCACTACTCTTTAACTTTAATTTGCATTAGATATCACTATTTGCAGAGAATTACAGCCATGTAGGACGTTGCTCCAAATCAGTTTTCTATTGCTTTTTTTTTATTTTACACAATTTTACACCACACTGGTGACAAAAGTTTACAGACCGGCATAAAAAAGACCAATATAAGAAATATATAGTTCTGTTACTTCATATACTCATGGTTGGAAAATTCCACTCGTCCACTCGTTATGAGGAGTCAGGCCTGCTGCAGGACAAGTTCAAAATTCAAACAGCTTGTCTGACCGAACAAGTACAAAATAATCGGATGGGCCTGAACTGAAGAAGTTTTCTCCCACCAGCAGTGTCAATCATTGGATTGATTCCTCCAAAAGGTCAAGACACCTTCAGGGCCACAAGCTTACAGGGCCTTGGGGACACAGAACCATGAACACGATCATTACATCAGACTAAACTATGTTAAATTGTTAACAGTTTCTTTACTTCAGCTCCTTGCTAGTCATTTGATCATTGTTTGTATTGTAGACCTACTTTATTACAGAGAGTTGCTACAAAGTCTGTGTTTATTCTACATCTTACAAATGCATTTTGGTTAAAAAATTAATCTTCAATATAGAATGAATAACTTTTCATGTAGGATGAGTGAACAAATGGAATTTACTTTGCCCTACAGGATGAGTCACTTTTTCAAGAATTTTCCAACCCTGATACTCATCAGAAACATCCTGATTTGACAGACTTTAAAGAATACTTACAAAACATGGTTGGGAGATATGCGATACATTCCTGCATAAAATTTCCCAATTTCTTATACTTCTTATCAAACCCTTACATTCTGACAAATCTATAATCATCTTCTTAATCGATCTAACACAAAACAGTTATACAAGGATTTGCAATAAATAAAATCTACACAGTAAACGCTCAGTGCTATACATTGTAACGACTTCTGGTAAACCGTTCTTGAGCAGTACAGTATTCATTATATATTAACTTAAAGAGAAATAGATGGAATACGATGATGAGAAAAGCTATGGACACCCAGAAGATTGTGGGAAGTCCCCCGAAGTGGTGTCCATGTTTATGGAGGGCTATCACATGATGTTCATGGGCTGGGGCTGGAATAGAGGGAAATACAGTTTGTGTGAGGATGGCAGTGAGTGATGATGGTGATGATGATTTTGGTGATTTTCATCACGATGGTCATGATAGTTTAGGATGATGATTATATGATAATAATGATGATTATGACAGTGCAATAATGATGATGATGATGATAATGATAATGATAAAGTTGATAATTTCTTCTTGTATATTTTCTTAGAATAGATTGTAATTGCTTTTACCAGCAGTGTATACAAATTTTTCAATGGCTATTTAATATTAAACTTGTGTTTTAATGCAATTAATTTCTCTAAGTTGAGTGATCTCTGTGAACATGTCAAAAAATAATCTAAAATAGTCTTACCTTCCACAATCTCTTTGACATGGATGGTGTGTCTATATTCCTCCATATGAACCCTATCTGCTGTGATGTACAGGATGGATGTGAGGGGTTCTGTCAACTTTACAGGGAACTTAGACTTGATATTACTACAAAAAACAATCAAACCAAAGTTTGAAATGTATGCATCAAGATTTTAGGGTTTATGCAAAACAAAAAGGCCACATTTCAAGAGAACAATGCTGTGAACACCTAACATGATATCATACCCAGTCAGTCTCCAGACATCAGCTGACCAGTAGATGAACTACCCTTATATTTGCTTGAGCATTGGCAAGAGAGCAATTCCACTTACATTTTTAATGACTTTGTTATACCACAGCCGCCTGTAGCTGTGTTCAGCCAGGTAGGCCGACCCCACCCACACTACCTCCCCAACAACCCATTAACATTTGATAACGGAGTGATGCCAGATAAGGCCACATTCCAATACCTTTAAGTATTATGAACCTTGTGACACTTACTATTTTCACTAACAATTCAGATCCTGATCAGATAGAACATGGGACTGGGATTTGCCAGCATTTTTGCTGATACTATGCAGCGACATTTCTATCATTATAGCACAGGGACAGTTATGAGGTGCCCAGGGACTGAACCCGACCGGTCCTTTATACTGACACCGACAGCGTAATGCTGTTCCCTTAGCCCAGAACGTTAGGAGGAAAGCCACTACTGCCAACTTTAAAGTCTTTGGTTTGACCTGGCTGGGGTTTGAACCCGCGACCTCCTGATCTGCAAGCCACTTGAACTATTGCCGCCGGTCAGATATAACAAATAACTTGCTTAATAATAGTCATTCTCAATTTCCAAATCAATTCACCACATCTAACCACAACAATAAACTTATAATTATATTTTTTTACCTGAGAGGCACTGGCGGATCCAGGCAGCCAGCATCACATGCATAGTATGGCCGATCATTTCTGTCCAGCGCCACATAAATGTTTGCTTTATTATCGTCACCAACTAGCACTGAGATGTTGAGGTGTGTGTTGTTGCCATAGTTGATGCGATGGAAGTTAAAGTCTCGATGTGTGTCCTTAGGTTGCAAGTTCATCTCTAGGTGATCTTTACCAAACTGCAGGGAACCAATACTTAGCAGCATGGACTGTAGAACACCTTCAACACCTGGTTAAAATAAAAAAGAAATCACTTAAAGCTTGTCTTATTTACATTCCTAATTTATTTTTGTATCAACTTTTAATTCACAACCACGGCAGGAAGTTAAAACACACAAAGCAGACAGTATATCTACATGTGTAGCTTGATTTTTGAATAACTCACATCTAACCAGAATAGTAAGCACTTAGTTTAGCAGTAGCTGCATTTTATAAACAAGCCTGTACATTAAAGTTCTACAAACAAAAAAATACCTACCATTATATGATCTTTGTATTTGACACTTGAGAGGTCATATGGCGCCGAATATGATATGGTTTAACAAAAATTAAATATAATAAGATTAAAATTAAAATACACAAACAAAAGTATAAATATCAAGGTTCAAATAATGTTAATTATAATTGAAAACAAGTAAGAATAATAAACAGTTTAAACATTTATAACTTATTAAGAATATCAATCTCTTTCAGGAAGCAAACGAGCTTTGTATCGGACAGTCTTTATATAATATGACCTTTAGTCTAAGATTAAAATAATAAGTTAAATATTAATGGTATAATTAAGAGACTGGATTGTGTATGTTAATCCTTTAGCTGTAATACTCTATCTGACCACTGAAAATTCTTTCCCTCACTTTCAAACCAGCTGTATAATTGAATATTGATTATTCTACCCAGATCATGGTCGGATATCACCATTATGACTGTTCTGCGTCAATGTGATGTGGATATCTAATAAAAACTAAATCAGACTTTTTATTGTATTTTTCTTTTACAAAACAAACACTACTGTAAGTGGAATATCTGTCCTTAAACCATACTCCAATAAATTAAATCTATTTAGCTAGACTATGGGGACAAAAATGAAAAAAATCCAAGGATTTCAGTTCTTGATAACTCAGAAAAGTTCCTGCAGCAGAAATGTCTTACCTGCCAGTATCATATTCTGACATCCTTG
This sequence comes from Sinonovacula constricta, assembly GCA_007844125.1. Taxonomy (NCBI): domain Eukaryota; kingdom Metazoa; phylum Mollusca; class Bivalvia; order Cardiida; family Solecurtidae; genus Sinonovacula; species Sinonovacula constricta. The sequence continues at coordinate 52,782,189 of CM017568.1, read as the reverse complement.
TTTCTCCAGAGTCAACATCCATGTTGTAACAACGCTGGCAATACCATCCTCGTCAACTGGGTCTACCCACAGGGTGGTAGAGTGGCTGTGTATGAATACACAAGGAATTTATCTTACACAAAACATAAATGTTTTTTTAAAGACAAGGCTTATAAGTCGACTATAAATAATAATTGATCATCGGGAACAAATGCTTAGAATCGCTTATTAATGGCCACACTAAACCACTTTTTTGTAGGGTACTTTTTTAGGACTTCTTTATGATCAACCACAACATCTTCAAAACCTTTTAATTGCAAGTTTATATTTGCAGGCATTTTTGCTGATACTGTGCAGCAACATTTCTATCATTATAGCACAGGGGCACTTATGAGGTGCCCAGGGACTGAACCCGGTCGGTCCATTATGCTGACACCGACGAGTCAGGCATAATGCTGTCCTCTTAGTCACGAGCTTTAGGAGGTAAGCCACTACTACCAACTTTGAAGTCTTTGGTTTGACCCATCTAGGGTTTGAACCCGTGACCTCCCGATCCGCAAGCCAAAGCTCTACCAACTGAGCTATTGTGGCCTGTTTAAATGCAAGTTAAAGCTCAAAATTAAGTTAATAATTACATATATCAACTGAAGTCTAAAGCATCAGCAATACAGTAAAAACAATAAATACCAGTTGTACCCTGACTTACAGTGAAGTATGGCCAGAATAACACTTGTCCGGGTAGTGCAAGGTTTTCTGGAGGGCCTCTGCCACTTCTTTAGGTGTCTTTGTTGAATGTAGAGGGGCTGGAGTGTTACTGAGCACATAATAGATAGTGCTGTTGATCTTGTCCCCGTTCAAAACACCCTCTGCCTTAGATGGACTGATGCTGAATCCACTGGTCCACAGCTGCAGAAAACTAGCTCATTAAACAAGGCTTCAAGCATACTGACACTGTATGTTGTGTTTGTGTTTTGTTACATCGCCATCGACGCAATTATGGTCATATTGGCGATGTCTAGCTAATTATTGGCAGGGGAAGACCCCAGACTTATGTCTGGGAAGAAACCACTGGTGCACCTCAGGTTAGCTGGATATCATCCCAACATGAAGGTTCTCACCCTGACCGGGACTCGAACCCACATGGTGAAGGGCTGAGGAGCTTAAAGTCAGTGACAGACACTGTAAGTATAATAAGTCTCTAACAAAAAAAACTGCAACATCACAGCAACACAATTATGGTCATTACAACAGCAGCATCCAGCTAATATAAGTAGAGAAAGTCTACAGACAAATGTCTGGGTAGGATAACTTGTGCATTGCAGGTCAGCTGGAAGACTTTTCCACAAGGAAGCAATAAAATACATGTACTACAAATAAAATATAAATTAACAATAAAAATACTACACTGATATCTGTACAAGGCAGCATGCAGGAGTCAGGTGACAGTGCAGTGAAAATATTAATGTGCATGCATATACAGAATCAGGTATTTCAAAATGTGGGTCTTAATTAATGTTTCAATGTTGTTAAACATTCCAGAGGGAACTGTATTAATTATATTTTTGCTAAAAATGCGCTCACTAAAATTTTTGCCAAATTGCCCTTTTCAAGAGTTAAACATTAACAAATTCTGTCTCTAAATATTGTTTTTATTAATGTCATCTGACTCATTTACCTCTCAATGAGCATTTACTCATTATTTACAAATAACAAGAAGGTGAGTAAAGGCATGCCAATCAGCAAGTAATTAAAATAGCATGACAGATAAGCAGGGGTTGGTTTGTCCAGGGAAGGGGAGCAGTGGACTTAATAGCTCAACAGATTGTAAAATCAGCAAATATATAAGATTTTAATTAAATCTATAACACTTATTTATTATTGTCTTTTGAGAAATTGATAATTTATTTTTATACTTGAGGAGTGGTGCCAGAATAAGTACTTGTTTATATTTTAACAAAAAAGACATAATATTTTTACAAATTCCAATCAGTCATTCAAGTATTTGGATGCATGTACAGACACATGCACACACATACAATACATAGATAAATGCCCATAGCCAGTTTAAGGTAGTGGCATAAGTACTTTTCCCTATGCATTTATTAACCTACCTTTTCCCATAGTTCAACATGCTCTAATTTGAGGTGTTTAGGCTGGGTCTTCAGTGCAAATGGTAGTTCCTGAAACACAAAAAGGTTTAATTGCTTCAAGTACAGTTAAAAACATCTAGGTACATATCATTGTTCATGCATTTAAAAATAAAAAAGGGCTTGATAAATATCAGTTCATTAAAATACAGGAGATGTCACACATATATTCCTGAAGATACAATTACTTTAAGTATAACCTTGACCTTAAAGGTGGTATCCAACAGTTTGAACACAATCTTTTTATCTCAAATAACCAAATAAGTCATTGTTACCTGAAAAAGTCCTGCAAAATGCTTTGCTCTGAAGCCCTTAATCTGTGTGAACAGTGAAGCATAAAACTTCAATCTGCATTGCATACAGGTATTTCCTATCTGAGCCACGCTGCAGAGATAACTTACTTTTGTAATTGCTAAATATTGACATCTGGGCAGTCTGATGTTGGTATCTTTTTTTGGCAGAAATCACTATCAAGCTTATTTATAGATTTGGAAATGATGACTATTCAGTGTGTTTTTTTAGTAATCTATTAACTTAACAGATAATTAGATTTTATTTACATAGAATATGATCCGTTTCTAAATGACAACCACTTTTGCTGTGTTGCTAATATCTGCGTTAATTTTGGAATACTTGGAGCTTTACATTAGCCCCCTTTTGTCTACTGCACAAGCGCAGGCAGTTTTCACACAACTGTAGAAAGACATTATCGTTTCAACTGTAAAATGGAGCAGCTGCATTTATCCACTAATTAAATAAAATGGACGAAGATACGTAGAATGGGCACACAGTGTGACTACTATATAAAGCTTATTGCGGGGGCACAACAGAGTTAATAAACAGGATTTTTGTAAGAAATATTAAACTATTGAATAAAAAGTAAACATGTTAGTGTCATACAATAAAATACAACAATTAATAAAGCATTTTAGATTTACAACAAAAAGTCAAAACAACAATGCTACATCAGATATCTACCACAATATAGTCAAGATTGAGCCTTCAGTGGTTTATCTGTGCCTGGTGAGATGACAGCCATTACTTCCATTTCAAAAAGGCGAAAGTTTTATATTTAGTTTGTTAAAAATAAATGTTTACAATTTCTTTTTAACAAAAAAAACAATCTTACCTGTTTGCAAAGTTCTTTCAACTGATCTATTTCTTTCAGGACATTTTCTTTACTACCTGCTTTACCGTAATGGACAATGGTTCTGACATAGATGTTTGCAGACCTGGTATAAAGAAGAGGAAAGTTTTCAAGAATAAAAAACAACAATGCAAAGCTTCTCCCTTGAGATTGTATGAATTCTGTGTCACAGCATGATGTAAAATAGCTCATTTTCTGTAAAATAATAACCAACTACTTTTTTATTTTACCACATTTTTTTTTATGTTTAGATAATGAATATAGGAATTTTGCAGTTCTTATGCCAAATATCAATATTTTAAAAAAGATAAGTAAAGTAATAATAATTACAGTAATACAAAGGTAGTCAGAAAAATGTTTGATGTGTAATAAATCCACTCCACAAATCTCTCAAGCTGTTTTGGAAGGGCCAGACAAAAACCCTTGTGTGACAAAAACCTCGCAAGCTCTTTTGGAATGACCAGACAAAAACCCTTGTGTGACAAAAACCTCTCATGCTGTTTTGGAAGGGCCAGACAAAAACCCTTGTGTGACAAAAACCTTGCTGTTTTAGAAGGACCAGACAAAAACCCTTGTGTGACAAAAACCTCGCAAGCTCTTTTGGAAGGACCAGACAAAAACCATTGTGTGACAAAAACCTTGCAAGTTCTTTTGGAAGGACCAGACAAAAACCCTTGTGTGACAAAAACCTTGCAAGCTGTTTTGGAAGGACCAGACAAAAACCCTTGTGTGACAAAAACCTCGCAAGCTGTTTTGGAAGGGCCAGATAAAAACCATAGTGTGACAAAAACCTCGCAAGCTGTTTTGGAAGGACCAGACAAAAACCATTGTGTGACAAAAACCTTGCAAGCTGTTTTGGAAGGACCAGACAAAAACCATTGTGTGACAAAAACCTCGCAAGCTCTTTTGGAAGGACCAGACAAAAACCCTTGTGTGACAAAAACCTCGCAAGCTCTTTTGGAAGGGCCAGACAAAAACCAAAGTGTGACAAAAACCTCTAAAACTGTTTTGGAAGGACCAGACAAAAACCCTTGAGTGACAAAAACCCCGCAAGCTGTTTTGGAAGGGCCAGACAAAAACCCTTGAATGACAAAAACCTCGCAAGCTGTTTTTGAAGGACCAGACAAAAACCCTTGAGTGACAAAAACCTCGCAAGCTGTTTTGGAAGGGCCAGATAAAAACCCTTGATTGACAAAAACCTCGCAAGCTGTTTTGGAAGGACCAGATAAAAACCCTTGAGTGACAAAAACCTCGCAAGCTGTTTTGGAAGGACCAGATAAAAATCCTTGAGTGACAAAAACCTCACAAGCTGTTTTGGAAGGACCAGATAAAAACCCTTGTGTGACAAAAACCGTGCAAGCTGTTTTAGAAGGACAAGACAAAAAACCCTTGTGTGACAAAAACCTCGCAAGCTGTTTTGGAAGGTCCAGATAAAAACCCTTGAGTGACAAAAACCTCGCAAGCTGTTTTGGAAGGGCAAGATAAAAACCATAGTGTGACAAAAACCTCGCAAGCTGTTTTGGAAGGGCAAGATAAAAACCCTTGTGTGACAAAAACCTCGCAAGCTGTTTTGGAAGGACCAGACAAAAACTATAGTGTGACAAAAACCTCTCAAACTGTTTTGGAAGGGCCAGATAAAAACCCTTGTGTGACAAAAACCTTGCAAGCTGTTTTGGAAGGACCAGATAAAACCCATAGTGTGACAAAAACCTCGCAAGCTGTTTTGGAAGGGCCATATAAAAACTATAGTGTGACAAAAACCTCTCAAACTGTTTTGGAAGGGCCAGATAAAAACCATAGTGTGACAAAAACCTCTCAAACTGTTTTGGAAGGGCCAGATAAAAACCCTTGAGTGACAAAAACCTTGCAAGCTGTTTTGGAAGGACCAGATAAAAACCCTTGTGTGACAAAAACCTCGCAAGCTGTTTTGGAAGGACAAGATAAAAACTCTTGTGTGACAAAAACCTCACAAGCTGTTTTGGAAGGACCAGATAAAAACCCTTGAGTGACAAAAACCTCGCAAGCTGTTTTGGAAGGACCAGAAAAAAACCATAGTGTGACAAAAACATCGCAAGCTGTTTTGGAAGGGCCAGATAAAAACCCTTGTGTGACAAAAACCTCGCAAGCTGTTTTGGAAGGACCAGGCAAAAACCCTTGTATGACAAAAACCTCGCAAGCTGTTTTGGAAGGTCCAGATAAAAACCCTTGTGTGACAAAAACCTCTCAAACTGTTTTGGAAGGACCAGACAAAAACTAAAGTGTGACAAAAACCTCTAAAACTGTTTTAGAAGGACCAGACAAAAACCCTTCTGTGACAAAAAACCTCTCATGCCGGGAGGACCTTTCAAACCTGCTTTCATTCAATTTCTTACCAGGACAAAAAATTTTGTGTTTATTTTCCTTCCCAACCATACACCCTCTCCTTTCTTTTATGTACAGGATGAAAATATCCTAGTCAATAATCACACTCTGGGAAAAAGCTGTGATGCTAAAATGTCTTTTTGTTTGATTTTCATGTCCTTCACTTGTGTCAGTAAAGACGCAATATTAGTTGACTGGTAAACTGTATATGAATGGATAATGTAAGCTGTAGCAACAGAACATCAATTTTAAAAGAATTATTTATAAACATGTTTTTAACAACATATTAAAAGAATAAGAACATTTTATTAGTTTAAACAATAAAGCTTGTGTTTATGATGTGCTCAGGTAAAGTCGGTAGTGTTTTGCCTGAGTTGGAAAGCTTTTTTCTGAGAGGGTTTTTATCAGGGAGTTTGAACCATGGAAGTAAGGTTTGTATTAAGATTCGTTGCAACAACAGAATTATTAGTCCAAGTGGTTGCCTATGGAGTCACAAATTGGCTTTTTTAAAAGTTACTGACAAATAAGCAAAATTTAATAAGCTTTCAACAACTTTTGTTTTTAATAAAAAAACTGCATTAACACAATAAGAGGAGACAAATTTGCCTGACTAAGTCTATCATGCATTATTGCTTATTCTCCATTTTTTAGTGGGGTTTTAAACCTACAAACCTACACAGCAAACATAACGAATAATTGGAATTGTAACTTACTCTCCAGGATCTAAGCTGATTTGTTTCTTGCCTACTGTGGTAGTGGCCGCTGTTACAGCCAGATAAAGGTCCTGATTAGGGTCCATTTTCACTACACCTGATGTGACAGTGTATTGGATGGGTGAGCCTTCAGAGTTTGGGGCACTAGAAACACACATACACAAAGTAAATTCATACACAGGAATTTGTAAAAGATGATAATCTGAATAACTGTAGTCAATCTCTTCTTGAAACTAAGAGAACTTACCAAATGTTCCCCTCAAAATCTGAAAATTAAATTGATGTATTTAAAATGTTATCTTTCTTGTTTTTGTACTTTTTTCTTATTCTATATATTTGGATTTTTTTTTTCAAAAATATAAATTATAACAATATTAAATGACCATTAATATGAATAAGTATTAATAATATTATAAATTTATCAAAATAAATGTTTTCATATTAATTTCCAATGTTATAATTAGAAAGATAATAATCTATGGATGGAAGCCTTCTGAGGAAGCAATGTCAAAGGTATATATATCTAACATGAAAGTAGGCAAATATGGTGCAGTAAAAGTGTGCTTGACTGGTAATCAAGAGCCACCCAGCATTGGTGGTCAACTTCTCATGTATATTATTTATGTTATTATTTTTATAAAAAAAAAGTTACTTTAAGGCATCAAATTCATTGAAATCTGCCACGAAAACCCAAAACATCAAAATTTCCCACCCTTCAACGACAAATGAAATATTGTTTAAACTGACAATCTGTTTATCTGCATGATACAATATATCCAAAAGAACCTAGGCGATTCAAAAAGTACAATACTCAAATATTTACTTCTCTCGCCACCACATTGATCTAATTTAACTAAATCATATTGAACAAATAACCAACTGTCCTCAATCATTGACAATTATTTATGTAAGATGAGTAAACATAAGAACTGCATGATACATTGTATTGTCATTACTAATCAAGTTTCTTTTGAAAAAAGAAATGCAAGTGTCCGAATTCAGAGACTTCAAAAGATTCAAATAAACACTTGACTACACAAATTTCAGTTGCCAAATGTATGTTTGTTTGTTTTTCATAACTACACGAAAGTGAAATAATCAGAGGGTAAATGTCAACTCATGTCTATCTTGCACAAATTGATCAGAGTTGGACAAATAACATAGATCCAGATAAACCAGTTTCCAATTAAAGGGACGGGTATTTTTGTCGATACTATGCAGTTACATTTCTATCATTATAGCACAGGGCAACTTATGAGGTGCCCTGGGACTGAACCCGGCCAGTCCATTTTACTGACACCGACAAGTCAGGCATAATGCTGCCCCCTTCGCCCCGAGCATTAGGAGGGAAGCCACTACTACCAACTTAACAGTCTTTGGTTTGACCCGGCCAGGGTTTGAACCCGCGACCTCCCGATCTGCAAGCCGACGCTCTACCGCTTGCGCTATTTCGGCCTCTCCCAATTATAGGAGTCTGTTTAGAATCTGCTTTATTTGCTGCTGAAGTCTTTATAAATGTAACATATAACCACATCCATCAAATTGTTTGCAAAAAAAAAAGAAAGTATTTATCTGGTAATTATAAATCAAACATAACACAGGTTCAGAACAAACTAACCTATCCTGTGTTGTGGTAGAGTCGGTCCATCCTGACTCTCGTACCTGGTCCAGCTCCACCGTCACAGACCGACTTGTGGGGTTAACCAGTCTTATTCGCTGCATCAACAGGTTACCCCACGACCTATGGGCGTATACCTGGGACTCGGCAAACACACACCCCCCACTCTGACAGAGAGAAACACCAGCAGTTAACACCAGATATCACTTCCAAAGACAGATAATTTTCTTTTCTAAAGACAGATAATTGAAATAGACAGGACGACTTACAAAAAATGCCCATGGAGACTTATACTAGCTAAATGCTGAATGTTAATCTGTTTATAAATAAATTGAAATGGAGTATCCATTTTTTATCAATCTTATCTTTGCATATCTAATTTTAATTCTTTTTTTAGACAATTCTTAAAAAATACATTTATTTTATTGAAGGTTATATGTTAAGAAGTACCTGACATCTGATTAGTGCCTTAGTAGCACAAAGAACAGAACATCAGAAAACCCGAAAATAGCATAATATTTGACAATCTGATGAACCAGTCCTTGTGCTAGTATTATCAGCAAATTGCAGAAACTAAAAACATCCTTAGACTCTCATTGTAATTAAACAGTTCAAGACTGTCTAATTAAACTTGCTTTGGAGTTCTTAAAGTAAGGATAACTTACTGTGATATAGCTGGTTAGCCTTGTAGCAAGCCCTCTCCTTAAATGTAAAACATCCACCTCTGAAAGAAGAATGCACATTTAAAAAATGATGTAAATCCATGTTATGAGTTTATTGTGGAATGCATTTTTATTTCTCATAAGTAACATGTAAGTAACATTTGGCATATGACATATAAATATTGTTTATCCATAATTGTTTATATAATTGCAAATTACTTAATGAAAGAAAAAAACATCAGTTTATTATTATTATGATTTATTATTATTATTTATTATTATTTATTAAATCTTTATAATAAAGCATACACAGAGGTGCAAAATATGACAAAATTAAGAAAATTTAAGAAACAGTTATCAAGAAATCTTTCAAACTTGAGAAAAATAACTGATTTTATTTATATAATAAATTGTGGACAAACTTTCATGCAGTATTGGAAATTGCACATATTTTTTACTATACAGTGGATATCTAATCATGTTTGATTGTTAAATCGATTGTATGCAACACAATAAAAGAGATTTTTTTTCAAAATATTGTTAGTCATACTTTTCATTATGCATTTAATGGCTTGGAAAATACAAAGAAAAAGTATGTGACCACATTGTCAGGTTATGATTATAACCAAAAAAAAAGAGTATGTAAACTCCTTTTTTTCTTTCCATTTTTGAATTTAACATAAATTTTTCTATAAAATATGTAAAAAAAAAATTAAAATATAAAGAAAATAATGTCTGTATAGTTTGTTTTGTTTTTTACTTTACTGTGATCAACCTCCAATGTTTGTTTTTTTATATTACTGTAGGTAATACACAACATTTGACTTTATGGGTGATTGTATTCCTAATTCCCTACATGACTACATGGTCAATTTTTTTCGGGGACAGTAAGTTGTATCTTATACTTTTCTTGTCAATTAAAACATTTTAACAATTATAGTAATCAGTATATGCTTGGCAGGTTGAGAATTATTATGATTCAGAGTTATTATAACTAGTTTAATCGTCCCTCCAAGAGTATTTCAGTTATCTTGAGATGGTGTCTACTTTAAGCAGAGATAGTGCTGCCTTCACTGCAAACAGCATGCCGTGAACACCTGGCAGGATACCACACCCAGTCACATTATCCTGACACCAGACCAACCAGTTGTGGAACTACCCTTATGTTTGCTTGAGCATTAGCAAAGGAGCTATACCACTACCATTTTAATAACTTTGTACATTGTGGCCCAGGATCAAACCAGGGGCCTGTCTTACCTGGATTATCACTGGTAGTTTGTTTAACACCTTATTAAGACTAAGGCAAAAATTGTGGATTTTTGGACACTATTAGAAACACTTATCAATACACAAGGCTCCAATATAAATTTGAACCTAACAACAACAGATAATATCTTTGGGAACATATATTTTACAAAAATAGTTAACTGTATTCTTATAAAAGCCAAATAATACATATTTAAGAGTAGAGACATGAATATACCACCATCCATCACTTCTTTTATGAAATTGTTAAGCAAGTACTACAAGTAGAAACTATTAGGTCAATTGATAACATGTTATTTGAAGAACGTAACAAGCTCAGGAAACCTTTTAAGAGTCTTATCAACCATTGTAACAGCTACAATTGCACATAAAAGGTATTTATACCCCAAAACCTGAATCAATACCCCAACCCCTTTTTTTCTTTCAATCTTCCCACCTTTTTTCCCCCAAACACTGACAACACCATCAGTTTACCGGACTTGATTTTTGAAATTTGCGTTGTGCATACTGTCTATTAAAATATAATAAGCATTAAAGAAATACACTCATACAAATGAAACAAAACAATACTCATAATTTTTATAAAAAAATATTATAATTAGCACAAGCTTTAATAGAAAATATATATTTGCTGTAAAATATATTCAATTATGCAATAGTTTTCTACCTTTTGTATATTACATTGTATGTACCTTGTATGCAAGGAAGATATAAAAAATAAATAATGAATAAGAAGGTGTGGATCCTGTATGATCGGGATCTGCACTATTAACTTTAGACTCTAGCAATTTTTCTTGGGACCCAAATATATAAAGTTGTCAGCAAATAACTGAGATTTGTGTTTTTATTTTTCAATTAAAGTGATGCAGATATGATATAGGTTCAATGATTTATTAAATAACATACCTTCCTTTCTGGTACCCTCTACTCTAGCCGTGACCACAGGATAGTAGTTAATGGGCAGTGACAGAGCCTTGTTGAGGCGGATATACATCCCATTTTGATTCTCTAGAGATACAGCCACATAGCCATTACCTGTAAACATAACCAAAAATGCTTTGACCTATTGATAAGTCAATTATATTCCTTATGAATATATTTTTTGTACACTGTTAATAGGAGTGTAGTGGTCGATGCCATCACCCCTCCACACCATACATCCTCTTCCATATATTTAGGGGGGGGGGATTTTGTCTGTGTGATGCAACAAAAGAAAACACACATTTATTTATATAGAAAACAATGTAGAAAACTAATAGAAGAAAAAAGTAGGAAAAAAAAGATTATGAGAGTAAAAAAGTATGTACAGTGTTAGATGCATATTATTCATAAAGAACCCATGAGAATATCTCTTACATGTAACAAAGATATCCTATGGTTCTCAAGCAAATCATAAACTGAATTATCTTAATGAGACAATTAAACTAAGTACCCACAACTCAGGGTTTCAGAAGGAATAAGCACAAGGATGAAACAGCAGTGCTAGCCAGCGGCTCTAGCTCCTAATTTGTAAAATCAATCTAGCATTCAGAATTAATAAATATATTAAGTTAAATATTCATCACATAACAATTTGTTTTTATTATAATTTTACTTATCAGCAAAATAATTATGCTTACTTATTTTAAATAAAATGACAATATTTTTTTTATTTCTGTAAGAAAATCAAAATTCTAATTTATGTCTTAATGGCTTGACAACTACAAATATATACTTTCACTTTACCTTTCTAGATAATGGAAATAGAATTCCAAAATATTTTTTAGACCTGACAACTTAAAATGAGCTGTTCTGCACTTTAACATACCAACATAGGGAGGATAGTTCTTGTACCCTGGTATACGGGGAACATAGTTTATCACAGCATCAAAATTGGAGAGATCTTTGTGGTATTTCTCTAGACGTCCAGCCAGGCAACCATGGACAGGTAGATCCACTGAAAATTTAATTAAATAAACCAATTATGCTGTCAGTGGGAAAGTGGTTAAAGTCGCAAACTTAAAACTCCTCAGCTTGACATTGTAAAGATTTGAATTATTTGGGATACAAATTACAATAATGAGATGTGTTCCAGCAGTGCACTGATGGTTCTAACTAGAGATTTGTCTTTCTCCTCCTCAAATAATAGATTAATATCTCCATTTACATACAAATGAACTCTCTTGCTTTTGGAGAGAGGCTACCTCTAATTATTTGAAAAGGAGGGTTGTTTTACACATTTTCAGAAATCTCCCTACTTGGAAACAGATAACTCTCTTCTTAGTTTATGTGAAAATAACAGAGCTCCCACTTTGCAAGTAAAAATCTCCCACTTAGAAAAGGTTCATATGTATGCATTCATACTTATTGAATAAGATCAGGGAAATACATTATGTGAATGCAAAATCATTTATTACAATTAGCTTTTTTTAACCTATCTATGAGAGTGAACATTTAAAAATGTACAAATATTGAAAATATACCATATAACTACAGAACATGTTTCTAAACCAAACCTGATGTATATATTGGCTGCCCTAAGGTGCAACTTTAACCATTCTATTTATAGATTTTTTATGTCTATCTTAATACAAAGCCGATAATTTAATATCACAGAATGTAATTGAACTACTTTTAATTAAAAAAATTCTGTATGACTACTAAACCATTATAAAACTTATTTGTATCATAGGGCAAAAATATTTAATTTAATCCAGTAACACATGCTAAAAAAATCCTATTGCAATGTGTGTATAGCATTACAGCGTTCAATCTAGCTGCGCTCCATTCAAACCCATGGACTCTTAAAAAAATGGAAAAATGAAGAGCCATAACCGTTAAAACAAAATAAAAAACATCTACCTTAAAATATAAAGCTTGGTGTCATACATGGTCTTTAAATCTAAAAATAAGCATTTGCTGCTCTTGTTAAAGACTCATCTGCTATCACACTTATGAGATAAGCACTAGCAGATGTAAATTTCATGAAATTGTTTTCGATCACATCACAAATTACATCCTGCATTTTCTCAGCAGCTCTCTTTGACTGGTGTGTGGCACTGTCACCTCAATATAATGACTTAGATCACATAACACAAATTATTGCTGTTTTATTTTAGACTTCCTGAACGTTTCAATTAAGACTGTTTCAGTTTATATCAGTCTTTGAGTGAACATGATCTGCTAATGATGTGTGACATTTAAGAGAAAATGTTTGATAATGTGCAAAAGAGTAGCTCTTATCACTTGAAATACCTGTCATAGCAAGGTTTTGATTGGGAAAAATTAACAAATGCTTGTAATGCTCATCTGTCTTCCATTTGCCCTGAATACTAAATTCTTCTGTCAAGAATCGTGCTTGAGGAGGATGCCACTACCAGGAGAATTGATTTAAACTCTAATTCATTTGCATTTTGCAATTATTTTTTCGACCAAATGGGACAAATGAAGCAAAAATAAGCAGAAATTTCTTTAAGGTGTGGGTGCAACTTATGAGCCATATTGATGGTTGGAGATGCACCCAAAACAAAATTTAGAGGCCATGGGCGCAAGGGCTCACTTTAGATTAAACACTGGTATTATTTTGTATTGTTGTAATGATGAGTATATTTTATTAAACACCTTTTTCTAAAAATACAGCTACAGTTTTTGAAAGTTTTGGTGGAACAGACCCTGTAATAAGATTGTTGGAAATATTTCTAGCTTAAGCCTCAAAATTTTAAATGTTTTCAAATTATACACTAAAGTAGGGAACTCTTTTTCATCACCTTCCTTTAACACTTTACAAAAAAAGAAGATATATACATGTCACTCCTTTAGGAAGATATGATGAATGGCTTCCAAGCAGCTTTGGTACAATATAGTAAACCATTATCAGTAAGGCAAACAGGAACAGAATGATCTTTCTGGATCTGAAACAGAGAAAGCAGAGTTGGTTAAATGGTTTATAGGCATGGACTTTTTGGTCAACTTTAAAGCTTTATTTTCAAATGAGCAAAAGTATACACTCTTCTCTATTTTATCAAAAGAAAATTGGGACAAAATTACTTACATCATAATATTTTTGAAGCAATAAAATTAACTAGGCATTTTAATGTCAATATCATCTACCTTGGAACAACCCTTATATGCCAAAGGTTTGCAAGAAAGTCTTACGTATATATTTTATGACAGATTTAACTTAATTAAGGTTTATTAACATTTCAAATAAAAATCCATTAGATTGCTTTTTGGTTACAAGAAAAGTATGTGAGAAACATAGGGAAGCAGTATCTTTCCTCCATTATTTGACTAAAGTGATATTTTATTATCGTGTGAAAATTATATACAATAGAGTAAACAATGAAGTAAATATGGCAACCTGGGCATTTGGAAAGTCTCACAAGATTTTGATACAAAGGACAAAATACGTTAATCAAGGTGAGCCGCAAATTTAAATGGTATGAAAGCAGGGCTTTTTCAGGGCGTTTTGGGAAAAAGGCCCCAGCCCAAATTGGGACTTTTTGACGCGGTAAATAGTCCAATTTGGGAAAAAAAGTATCGACAAATCAATCCAATTGGAAAATTTCAACGTTTATTTTTCTGCATCAAAGCTTAATCTGCCTTGCTTTTGTGTCCCTGAAAATGTTACAGAGCTCTTCCAGAGTTTGTTCATAAAGCTCTGTAGGGCCTTCAATACAGATTCTCATTAAATTGGAGAGTTTTTCCTGGCCAAGGGAGCTTCTCAAAGAAGTGCATAGTAGGTTCATGGTGCTGAACCCTCTCTCCACAGCTTTTGTGCTGGATGGTAATATGGTCATCATCTACAGAAGTTGGTAGATTCTAGATCGCATAGAATTTACTTTTGTACAACATTTTTCGTCACTATATTTCGCGGGTCAGTATAAAAGCCAGAACTGAATGTACCGTTTTTGCTTCATAACTCCTTTCAGTTTTATACGCAGTCAAACAGTTATGGCGAAAATACATTTGTTTATGAAATAAAAAACAATTCCTGTTAATTTTTAAACCATATATTGATTATGTTACCTGGAATGGCTCCGTGACGCATCTTCAACTTGCGTTACGGTATACGGCTGGGTAAGAGTCTATGTTTTCACCGGTTACATTCATACATAAATTCACGGAAAGTAGTTTTCACAGATCACCGATCAAAAGTAAACAAACGATTCGCTTAATTGGAAAAGTCTCTTGATTTTATGGTTTCTTGGTTATTTATTTTTTAAAGGTAAAAGGCATTTCGTTTCAAATGGGAATTAATTTGAGATAGGGAATTTTTTTCTTGAAATTGGGAAAAATGGTCGCTATTTGGCATTGGGAACGGGGCCGAATATCGGCCCTGTGAGACAGGCTGAAAAAGCCCTGGAAAGGTATGACAAATATTGTCAATTTATTGATTTGGATTATTACCTGTAATAAAAACTAATCGATCAGCACAACAGAACTACTTACAGGAAAAGTGTATTGAGGAGATGATGATGTTTTCCTAGTTACTATGTATCATGAATGTAATTTGTATGTAAGCCTTCTTTACAAGCACTACTTACCTGCTTAAATTATTTAGCTTTGTTGTTGCATTTGTCAATATAATTTTCCAGTTCATTTTTCTTCGATTGTCTTTCATTTGGAATGATCTCATATGAAAGCTGATGACTAAAAAGTCAGCTCTAGTATCATATCACCATGTCACCTGTCAAATTGACATGTTAGACTCTGTACACTCACTCGGCTAAGACCGGTAAGACACGTTTACTGCACTATCAGCCAGTATAAGAGCGATTATTAAAAAGAGTTTTATTGTTTTAAAAAACGAGAAACAAAATGGCAAAGTTTTTTTTAAGTGGGAAAGATAAATAAAGCAATGATCAATATATCAACGACGATGATTCTGTTTTGCTTTCATGACTTCCGGTTGCAATCGGAAGTTGTTGTGGCGGTGTCGTGAGAAA
The DNA here is from genome assembly GCA_007844125.1 of Sinonovacula constricta. Classification (NCBI taxonomy): domain Eukaryota; kingdom Metazoa; phylum Mollusca; class Bivalvia; order Cardiida; family Solecurtidae; genus Sinonovacula; species Sinonovacula constricta. The sequence continues at coordinate 52,766,369 of CM017568.1, read as the reverse complement.
GACCACGCCATGAATCATTAGTATGACGCTCATAAGCAATGCTCTAGTGGTAAAACTGGACATGAATAACGTTTTGTATGAAGCAACATAATTTTTTAATTTATCTTTGCAAAATAGAGAAACATATTCAAATAAATGCAATACATGATCTATGTGGATTTTTCAGCAAAAGCTTGACATGTATGAAGCATACGATATATGGAGTTTCAAATGATTAATATATCTAAACTTTACACACACAATTTAACAATAGTTGTTTATAAACATCGCTTTATACTTCATAGAGTCACAACAAAGTCACTGAATTATCCAAAGGTCAGCTTACAATTAAATTACTTGAATATTTTCACATAATAATATGATTTATGATAACTATTCATCGACGTCTTTGAACGAAAAGTCATTTGAATCTTAACTAGAATATGTCGTTCTACAATATTACACCTTGTCATGGGATACATTGAATTATCATATTCATTTAACCGCATCCTATTCAAACCTTTCTGTACGTGCTCGGTAAAGTAAAATTGCCGAGGTGTCTATCGGAACTCTAGGTAATTCACGGAAATAAAAATAAACAATCTGACAGAAAAACTCTCTGAAATTTTCAACATATTCCATTAGTCCTTGAAACTAAGAAAAAACAGCAATATATCCTATGGAGCTGTTACAAAAGCATACCTTCCAAACTCCAGATTTAAGTGAGCCCGATGGAGGAATTTCTTTGAGGTAGCAGATTCCCCAATTACGCTTCATTCAATTTACATGATGATAAAAACATTATTAAGCATGACGATGGCATGATGTAAATATACATATATGTCTGCTAAATTATCTTAATTTATGGCTAGATCATGTATATTAATAACAATAAAACAAACAATATAACGCAGTATGTGGAACGGTCAGAATGGTAGAAATATAAGCACTTCAAACTAGCCTCGCTGCTGGGTTAACTCTTTAGCGACGAGATTTAAGCGTCGTCCAAAGTTGTGCGGTTAAAGGCATCTCGAAAGGAATGTGGTATCCCACTGAGCCAGGCCCCCACATGCTATGACCAGACCTGCTAATTGCTGGTCATCACTGCAGGGAGTCTTTAGCCAACATAGTACTAATCTGTCACAGTAATACCTCTGATGGGTTAATGCAAAACTAAATTACCTGCTAGTATGGATGTGAGACAGTAGGCTAGTTTTACACAAAGCCACAAACATTATTGTTAGTGATAATGTGGGTTGTTTACTATATGATCCCTTACAAATTCTTTATTGCATTAATTACTAGGTGTCAATTTTGTAACTGCAAGATTATGTATTTATTTCATAGCTAAATATTTAATTTTGAAAATACATGAGAGATACAAGTTTTAGTATTCAAAATGACTCTGAAGGACATTATTCTGACAATGATTGACTTTTTAAATTGCTGTTGTTAGAAACGTTTTGTTACATTTTACAAATCAAAATAAAATATAACTTTAAATATATATGAGAACTAAAAGAATGAAAGAAATAACAAAATGTATAAGAAATAAAAAAATCAACCAACAAAGTAAGAAAGAAAACAAAGATATATATATATATATATATATATATATATATATATATATATATATATATATATATATATATATATATATATATATATCTATATATATATATATATATATATATATATATATATATATATATATATATATATATATATATATATATATATATTGGATTGCGTAATTGGTATATTCACAACTGTTTCCTTTACAAACTGTGAATGACTATGTTCAATCCCCAGATATAGCATACATACACTTGGATCTTGAACAATACCTGTGTGACAGACACATCGTTACAGACTGTGGCAGCCTGGCTTATCAGAAAACAGATGCCCTCACATGCTGGGTGGGGCAATAAATGGGGGGGGGGGGGGTCACTTATATAAGGCTTTTGAGATGCCTTTAAGCAACGGTTACTGTGGCTGATGTACGACGGATGGGTGACCGTTGGAGAGCACCGGCCAGTGTTGTAAATACACTATAAGAAAACGATTTGCCTAATCAAACACATGTAACAACTTGAGAAAATTTGGGCACAATTTCTGCGTTAACTCATGCTTAATTTTAAGTAAAGACTATTTTGAACACTAACTATATTATTATGAGGCAGCAAAAGTCTCGGAAAACCCTTCTAAATGATATTCTTTCCAAATCTATAAATAATCACGATAGTGAGCTTTGCTAAAATAGATATCGACTTCAGAGCGGATTACCCAGATGACGATATTAGATGATCACAAAAGTTAGTTGTCATGTGCTTTTTCTTAGGTTAAAAATAGCTATATCTTTGCAGCGAGGCTTAGATAGGAAATACCAGTTTGCAATGTCGAGTGGCACCATTGAACATCATTTTGCATGACCTTCCCATGTAACAATGACTTAGTTGAAACGAAAGAAACTGGTCCAGCTTGTCGGATACCAACTTGAAAATGTTTTGTTTTTGTTTTGTTTTGTTTTTTAAAAAAAGCCTAAAGCATTGTATCGTGGAATGCAGCGATTTCTTTCTCTTGGATGTAACTAGGTCGGTGTTAGGTGTGAATAGGTAGTTCCCACATCAGTGAAGATTCCTTATCTTGGCAGCCATCTTTGATGGTAACTTCAAGGTTTTCGAGTATAGAAGCGTACATTTTATTTTCTTGTAATTTCTTCATTTGTGAAACAAAAATTAAAAGTTATACACCATTGGAAAGCTCTTGAAATTCAAATTTTAAAATAAATATTTATTTAAAATTGATAAATGGACAAAGAATTAATACACAGAAATGAATAAAATTATTGGCTCATCCTTAAACAAAATGAACAGTGTACCTTTTTGGCGGTATTTTTTACCTTTTAAACAATCAAAATATAGTTTAGATATTTAAAATACTTCATAAAAGCTGTTTAATTTTATATAAAATTCAGTAAAATAGACAGAAAAATGAAAACACAGTGGTGAGTTTAATACAGCACATATTTCCAGATTTCGGCCTGCATTAGCTTCTGCCTACCAAGATGGCTGCCTTAAACTTTCTTATCAGTGCCTCACTCGGAACTCCTCGGGTAATTCCGTCAACGTAATATATCCGAAGCTTGTCGGAGATCGCCGAGTAGGTACGATTGATCAGTGCCTATGACATCACATGGGATCTATTGCCCGCCCCTTGTAAAACAGTAGAGCGATGACGCTATTATTACATCAGTGTAACTGTGATATTATCGTTTAGGCATAGTCAGTCACTCAATGGCGTCATCAATAAATGTACTTAGGTTTTAGGCGAAAACTGAAAGCTGCAAAAATCGATGCTTTTCAAGGATATACACAAAGCTACACAGTACAAATGAGAAAGAATGTAGAATATTTGATAGTAGTAATATGCTTGATATTTAACCATTTGCAATGGATTTGTTATCGGCATGAAAATTAATGTGCAAATTTTGGTTATTTCAAAGAGATTGAGATAACTGCTAAAATATACTCTTTTATATGTGATAAGTTAACATTTTATATGTGATAAGTTAACATTTTATATGTGATAAGTTAACATTTTATATGTGATAAGTTAACATTTTATATGTGATAAGTTAAAATTTTCGTTTAACCACTGAACAGTGGGAAAATATAAATGCTTTAACAATATATAGAAAGATCTATATATTTTACTACTTATGTTTGCAAAGTTACGAAGGATGGCATGTACGTTTAAGATTATGGCCTAATGGGCATGTATTATCGCTTCCATACATTATATAAGTATATACTTTGTCGGGATTTAAAGAAGATATTTTAGTGCCTTTACAGGTCTTTACACGCAAACGATGTATGAAGAGCTTTAACAATTAAATATAATAATAACTTAGCCTACAAATTCAATCGATGCATCAATTTTATCTCAGATTGTCAAGTAATGCATTCTGTAAATAACCTTGTAACCACATTGAATGCATGTTTCAAAGGTCAACGACCGCAATAGCTCAGTTGGTAGAGCGTCGTTTTGCGGATCGGGAGGTCGCGGGTTCAAACCCCGGCCGGGTCAAACCAAAGACTTTAAAGTCTGTAGTAGTGGCTTCCCTCCTAACGCTCGGGCTAAGAGGACAGCATTACGCCTGACTCGTCGGTGTCAGTATAATGGACCGGCCGGGTTCAGTCCCTGGCCACCTCATAAGTGCTACTGTGCAATAATGATAAAAATGCTGCACAGTATCGGCAAAAATGCCGGCCTTAAACCATCCCCATCCCATGTTTCAAAACTACGATGCAGCAACTGTTTGGCCAGATAGCAAGGGAGACCATCCCGTCAAGCTTACATGAAAATATTGACTGAACATTTGTGTAGAATGTATAAGCACACCGTTTCGGATTTTGACAAGTGACATTTACCTGTACAGGTAAGATAAACATTTTTTTTTGTTTCCCTAATACAAATATAACCATTATCATGTTGAAAGATTTTACTATTAAAAAAAAAAAACACAAAGAAACTAAAGGCATACTTCGTTGCATTTTTGCTTCGCTATTTATCTAGAGATACCGTATTTGTATGATGTTATACGTTATTTCCCCCTATTGTTAAGTAAGCTGGTAAAATCAACGACAATCATTTGACACATAGATCCCTTAAGAGTTTCTCAAGAAACATGAGTTTGTAACAATTGTATGGTACAGTCATACAAATAATATACACAAATGCCACAAATGATAGATTTCTGTGTAATGTCAACACAGCCACAGGTCATTTATTGATGAATTTAAAAATCTAGGAAGTGACAGCTAGGTATCTTTAAGGAGCTGATATTTTTTTATTCCTCTTTTCCCTCTACCTTGGTATTTGGTGATAATTTGCATCAGTAACTTAAAGAAGGTGAGCATTTCAATTGACAGAATATCTAAGGTCGAGTAGTAAGACATTGGATTCAGGACATAGGGTCCAGAGTTGGATCCCTGTGCTCAGCTGGAGATGCCTGTTTTTGTGCAAGAGAAGGAACATGGTATACTCTTAAATTCCTATAATTGTACATTGTGGCTGTCTTTACAGCTTTCCACACCTCAAACTTGTGCCCTTAACATTGTCACAGTACTGAACAAACTAATTATTTTATAAGCAGACAATTATTTCAACAACAAAAAATAAAGGAATTGCTGGGGGGTGGGGGTGTTCTGTAAATTATTACTTATTATTTTATGATTGAAATCTTAATGTCAGCCTGTGGATTCTTAACCACAAAAATGAAGAATGTTCAAACCTATCATCACTCTTTACCATGAATTGGGAGAAAATTAAAGAGCATTTAAAAGTCATTGTTTTTCACTATCTCACATAGTGTCTATGTCTATATGACACATTATGTGAAGTCTATGTGACAGTCTTCAATATAGTTCTGTTTTTATTAATAACAAACAATGCAGTAAACTAGTAACAATGTTGTTGTTTGCACAGAACTGTTGATTGTTTTGTTTGGCACAGTAAGTTTGATAGTTTTGATCTTGCTGATTTTTCTTTTTCTTCACGTATGTTTCTTGGCTATTTTTTGACTACATGACTTTCCTCAATGATTTTTTTAACATCATAAATTTTTTTTTTGTTACATCGCATGGACACAATAATTGAATTATGGCCATATTGGCGATATCAAGCTAATAAGTAGTGAGGAAGACCCCAGCCATAGTCTTGGAAGAACCTCTGGCATACCACCACAATCTTACGTCATATTTTGATGCATCTTATGAGACTGTAGTTGTTTAACAAATCTTTATTGTATTTTAAAGAAAAACTTAAAGGCATCTCGAAAGGAATGTGGTATCCCACTGAGCCAGGCCCCCACATGCTATGACCAGACCTGCTAATTGCTGGTCATCACTGCAGGGAGTCTTTAGCCAACATAGTACTAATCTGTCACAGTAATACCTCTGATGGGTTAATGCAAAACTAAATTACCTGCTAGTATGGATGTGAGACAGTAGGCTAGTTTTACACAAAGCCACAAACATTATTGTTAGTGATAATGTGGGTTGTTTACTATATGATCCCTTACAAATTCTTTATTGCATTAATTACTAGGTGTCAATTTTGTAACTGCAAGATTATGTATTTATTTCATAGCTAAATATTTAATTTTGAAAATACATGAGAGATACAAGTTTTAGTATTCAAAATGACTCTGAAGGACATTATTCTGACAATGAATGACTTTTTAAATTGCTTTTGTTAGAAACGTTTCGTTACATTTTACAAATCAAAATAAAATATAACTTTAAATATAAATGAGAACTAAAAGAATGAAAGACATAACAAAATGTATAAGAAATAACAAAATCAACCAACAAAGTAAGAAAGAAAACAAATAAAGATTTATATATATATATATATATATATATATATATATATATATATATATATATGTATATATGTATATATATATATATATATATATATATATATATATATATATATATATATATATATATATATATATATATATTGGATTGCGTAATGGGTATATTCACAACTGTTTCCTTTACAAACTGTGAATGACTATGTTCAACCCCCATACATACACTTGGATCTTGAACAATACCTGTGTGACAGACAAATCGTTACAGACTGTGGCAGCCTGGCTTATCAGAAAACAGATGCCCTCACATGCTGGGTGGGGCAATAAATGGGGGGGGGTCACTTATATAAGGCTTTTGAGATGCCTTTAAAAAGTAAAATTTAATAATTTTATATGAACTCTGAAATCATAATGCTACAACCAATATTCTCATATCTATTTTTTTTTTTAAAAGCTGCAATGGTAGAAATTTTGCTGACGAAAACAATAGAACACACATTAACAGTCTTTGTATTCCAAGTAAAAATAACTTAAACCATTAAAATAAATTTATACATTATTCTAAAAATTCATGTTGATCTATTTTAATTTACTGAAAGTATGATCCTTAGATTTTTTGGATGACCCCTAATCTTCCATGATGTGGGTTACAAATACCCTGAAAAAATAATCTTCAAGTCTTTCATGATCTTTTGATACATATAATTATAACACCCAATAGTAAGTTAAACATAACCTGGATGAATGTTTAAAAATCTGTAGTCGGAATTGGAATTGGAATGGAGTTTAAATGAATTTGAATTGAACTGGAATTCAACTATTCAGTGGGTACCAGATTTGGAATAGGAATTTGTAAATTGACCCCAGCCCTGATCAAAACAATTTACCATTTGGGTCTCCAATGCAAAGGGTAAGAGTGAGTTATAAGGCAGCAACTCTTACTGCTTAGCCATAAGAGTTATTGAACCTTCTAGTTTAATGTTGGTAAAAAAAGAAGCTATATATTTCAACAAATCCATTTCTTCATGGGCACTTTTTGTCCCAAAAAGTGATATATCTTGCCTTAAATAATATTTTGTTCAATCTTTGAAAAAGTAAATGATTTTTGCCAGGTTTTCATACCACAGGCGGTATCAATGTACCTATAATAATTACATGCATGTATTAAATTTCTGAATCCTAATGAGTTGTTGAATAGACTGGGTATTATCTGATAGTAAAATCAAAGGCTTTGTAAGTTAAGACAACTTGGTTGACGCCTAGCTGTTATCTTAATGCTTGCTGCCCTAGTGACGGATGGTTCCAAAACAAAAGAGTTACGATGATTGATAAGATAGATCACTTCATATGGGGCAGGCAACCCTTTATGATAGCTCACTATAGACAGGGCTAGCATTAACACAGACAGACAGCATAACATGTCAAGGGTCATTTCACAACCTTTTAATTACAACCTCAAAAGTGCAAGTCTTCAACACAATCATATGCATGGACAACCATGCATCGGTACATATTGGTAAATTGAAATTTTGATCTTTTTATTTTAATTTTGAGGTCTTGATGTAGATAGACGTTTGTATAATTGCTATGAAGGTGTCTAGTCCCATAGGGAATGACAAGCCAGCCAGAAACTGAACATTGACTATGACATAATGGTTATAGATGGGAAAGATATTCTTTGTATGGGTTTAGACTGAATAGAAAACTGCTTATCCATATACATGTACCAGTAAGTAACAGGTTTTATTATTAGAAAGTATGGTTAAAGTGGCATGGTCGCAGTTGGTTGAATTTTGCATATTTATATTTTCTGATATAAACTAAACTTTGGTTGAATCTTAATGAATGATAGAGTTACATAATATCTCCAATTACTAATATGTGTATATGTTTTCATGTAAAGATTTGGAGTCTCAGACTTGTTGCAATGTTTTTCAGTTATTTTAAGCCATTTGAAGCTTATTACTGGTATTACTGGTATACTGGCATATCTCCAAACTGGGCATGCAGGAATATAAGTCATGTGTTAACTTATGTCATAAACAGAACAGTGATTGGTTAAAGATGGTTTACTTATTGAAATAAAGACGATGGGGTTGTTCTTCACATATTGAAGTTTCTTTAAACTGTGAAAAGTGACTCTTGAAAGTCACTGGGAGGTCTTGGAATATTGGTCATCTTGGTTTGAAGATACCATGTTTTACAAAAATTGCTTTTAATTAAAATTGAAATAAAATACTAGTGCCTAAGACTCATCTCAGCCAGAAAGGAAATAATGCTCACTTGAAGAAGTCATAAGGCTGCCTTACCACAGTCATTTAACATTGTATTATATCACATTTCCTTTCTAATGGCTAATTCATATAGGAACAACATTTTTTATAGTACCAAAGGGTTGTATCAGGGGATGGCTAGTGTTCATAAGCAGTTTATTGTGCCGATTCTTTATTTTCGTTCAGCAATGGAATATCTTCATACGTCTGGATGATTGAAATCGGTATGATGGTGAGATGATTTATATTGTCCATTCTTGAGTTATTACTCTTTGTTATTTTTATTGGCTTATTCTTGTTTAAACCTTTTTTTTCATACATGTGATACTCTTGGTTTACAAGCAAAATATTATGAAGCCTTAAGTATATGTCTTTTACTCCTGATCATTAGTCTTGCCCAAGTAACAAAGAATATGCAGGTCTAATAAATGTTTTAAGAATAAAAATTAATTTGATTCATTTAGTAAAGTTTGATTTGTGTTATTGCAACACAGTGCAAAAAGAAGCAGAATTTCTAAAAGTTTGCTTCACAAAACTGCAGTTTTTTAAAGTTTCTGTACATAAGTGCTTTACTTTTTAACTCTCCATGAATTTTAGGGAAAAAATGTTTAGATATCTTACATTATTGTTAAGTTGTGGTAATTAAATATAAAGAATGAAGCAATAAATATTATGCCGAGGTGATGGTTGATCTTTAACAGTCAGACATGTATAACTGATACTGAAAAAACATCATCGTGAGAAACAACGTAACATTTGATGATTTGACAACCTTGGAAGCTTGATATTTACATGGATAATGATTACATTGATGCTTTTGGAAATGATGCTGATAAATATTGATATTGTTTATAAAATATTTACCTGGCAATCATAGACTACTCATGCATCAAGGTTAAGGCAATCAGTGATTTATAGCCTTCATTCAACAAGTGAGATAAGTCAATCAGCATATTATACAGATTTCATATGAACAAAGCACCTAGGGTTTGAGCTGTTAGAGTTGCAGACTTGTAACTCCTCAGCCCCTCACTGCATGGGTTCGAGTCCCGGTCTGGGGGGGAACTATCATGTAGGGATGTTTTCCAGGTAACCTGCTGTGCGCCAGTGGTTCTAACCAGACATAAGTCTGGTGTATTACTCCACCAATAATTAGCTGGACATCGCTAATGATACCATAACTATAATAGTGCGGTGTAACAAAAACTAAAAACAAAACAAACCATCTGTATGAATGACATTGCTTCACTTTGTAAATTGTATATTCTGTTGAGTCTGGCAAGAATCTTATACTTTTAACTGAAGAAAATAATGGGGCTCTATTTGTAACATGTTTCTTTGACCCTTTACATTTGCAAGTGATATTGTTTTTTTTGTTTGTTTGTTTTTTACACAAGAGGTCCCTGTGTTACAGTCTGACCTTTACACAAGAGGTCCTGTCTTACAGTCTGACCTTTGCACAAGAGGTCCTGTCTTACAGTCTGACCTTTACACAAGAGGTCCCTGTGTGACAGTCTGACCTTTACACAAGAGGTCCTGTCTTACAGTCTGACCTTTACACAAGAGGTCCCTGTGTTACAGTCTGACCTTTGCACAAGAGGTCCTGTCTTACAGTCTGACCTTTACACAAGAGGTCCCTGTGTTACAGTCTGACCTTTACACAAGAGGTCCCTGTGTGACAGTCTGACCTTTACACAAGAGGTCCCTGTGTGACAGTCTGACCTTTACACAAGAGGTCCTGTCTTACAGTCTGACCTTTACACAAGAGGTCCCTGTGTGACAGTCTGACCTTTACACAAGAGGTCCCTGTGTGACAGTCTGACCTTTGCACAAGAGGTCCTGTCTTACAGTCTGACCTTTACACAAGAGGTCCCTGTCTTACAGTCTGACCTTTACACAAGAGGTCCTGTGTTACAGTCTGACCTTTACACAAGAGGTCCCTGTGTTACAGTCTGACCTTTACACAAGAGGTCCTGTGTTACAGTCTGACCTTTACACAAGAGGTCCCTGTCTTACAGTCTAACCTTTACACAAGAGGTCCCTGTGTTACAGTCTGACCTTTGCACAAGAGGTGCCTGTGTAACAGTCTGACCTTTACACAAGAGGTCCTGTCTTACAGTCTGACCTTTACACAAGAGGTCCCTGTCTTACAGTCTGACCTTTGCACAAGAGGTCCCTGTGTTACAGTCTGACCTTTACACAAGAGGTCCCTGTGTGACAGTCTGACCTTTGCACAAGAGGTCCTGTCTTACAGTCTGACCTTTACACAAGAGGTCCCTGTCTTACAGTCTGACCTTTACACAAGAGGTCCTGTGTTACAGTCTGACCTTTACACAAGAGGTCCCTGTGTTACAGTCTGACCTTTACACAAGAGGTCCTGTGTTACAGTCTGACCTTTATACAAGAGGTCCCTGTGTTACAGTCTAACCTTTACACAAGAGGTCCCTGTGTTACAGTCTGACCTTTGCACAAGAGGTGCCTGTGTAACAGTCTTACCTTTACACAAGAGGTCCCTGTGTTACAGTCTGACCTTTACACAAGAGGTCCTGTGTTACAGTCTGACCTTTACACAAGAGGTCTCTGTGTTACAGTCTGACCTTTACACAAGAGGTCCCTGTCTTACAGTCTAACCTTTACACAAGAGGTCCCTGTCTTACAGTCTGACCTTTACACAAGAGGTGCCTGTGTTACAGTATGACCTTTACACAAGAGGTGCCTGTCTTACAGTCTAACCTTTACACAAGAGGTCCCTGTCTTACAGTCTAACCTTTACACAAGAGGTCCCTGTCTTACAGTCTGACCTTTACACAAGAGGTGCCTGTCTTACAGTCTAACCTTTACACAAGAGGTCCCTGTCTTACAGTCTGACCTTTACACAAGAGGTGCCTGTGTTACAGTCTAACCTTTACACAAGAGGTCCCTGTCTTACAGTCTGACCTTTACACAAGAGGTCCTGTGTTACAGTCTGACCTTTACACAAGAGGTCCCTGTCTTACAGTCTAACCTTTACACAAGAGGTCCCTGTCTTACAGTCTGACCTTTACACAAGAGGTGCCTGTGTTACAGTCTAACCTTTACACAAGAGGTCCCTGTCTTACAGTCTGACCTTTACACAAGAGGTCCTGTGTTACAGTCTGACCTTTACACAAGAGGTCCCTGTGTTACAGTCTGACCTTTACACAAGAGGTCCCTGTGTTACAGTCTGACCTTTACACAAGAGGTCCTGTCTTACAGTCTGACCTTTACACAAGAGGTGCCTGTGTTACAGTCTGACCTTTGCACAAGAGGTCCCTGTGTTACAGTCTGACCTTTACACAAGAGGTCCTGTGTTACAGTCTGACCTTTACACAAGAGGTCCCTGTCTTACAGTCTAACCTTTACACAAGAGGTGCCTGTGTTACAGTCTGACCTTTACACAAGAGGTCCCTGTGTTACAGTCTGACCTTTGCACAAGAGGTGCCTGTGTTACAGGCTGACCTTTACACAAGAGGTCCCTGTGTTACAGTCTGACCTTTGCACGAGAGGTCCTGTGTAACAGTCTAACCTTTACACAAGAGGTCCCTGTCTTACAGTCTGACCTTTACACAAGAGGTCCTGTGTTACAGTCTGACCTTTACACAAGAGGTCCCTGTGTTACAGTCTGACCTTTACACAAGAGGTGCCTGTGTAACAGACTAACCTTTACACAAGAGGTGCCTGTGTTACAGTCTAACCTTTACACAAGAGGTCCCTGTGTTACAGTCTAACCTTTACACAAGAGGTGCCTGTGTTACAGTCTAACCTTTACACAAGAGGTCCCTGTGTTACAGTTTGACCTTTGCACAAGAGGTGCCTGTGTAACAGTCTGACCTTTACACAAGAGGTCCCTGTGTTACTATTGGACATTTCCACAAGAGGTCCCTGTGTTACAAAAGAGGTCCCTGTGTTACTATTGGACATTTCCGCAAGAGGTCCCTGTCCTACAAAAGAGAACCCAGTGTTTCTATTGGACCTTTACACAAGAGGTCCCTGTGTTACAGTCTGACCTTAACATAAGAGGTCCCAGTGTTATGGCCTGGTGATATATTAGGGTCCTTTGTCATTTATATTGACAACTATTCTAGGGGGTGAATTTCAATAAAACTTTACTGCCCAATAAAAGTGCCCGTGTCCTGATACTTTAAGGTAAGTTTTTAAAGGGAAAAGCACCTATAAAACTGTATTGATCATTTTCATACACAAAGGACAAAATTTTAAAAGTGTCATTTTTTATGGTGCTAATTTTTTTTCCATTATTTCACATAACCGTATGATGGTATTTTTATTTTAAAAAATTAAAGGAGTTTGAGAATTGATTGAAAATAAAGTCATCTGTAACTTCCTTATAGATTGGTCCTCAGTTTGACATTTTTATTGCCCTAAATTGATCTTTAATGAGACCTAATAGACCCATAGGGTCATTTCAAAAGTAATCAAACATGGTGGGTACATATAATTGGCACTTCAAGTCGTAAAGCTACACTGGACTTACTTTTATTGTGTGAGGAGGTTAATCAATAAGTGTTCGGCCCTAATTGTTGTTGTTTTTTCCAAGATTTTTGCTGTTGTTGCTATTACGTTATGTTGCTGCTGTTGTTTGTTGTATCTGGTTTTGTTGTTTCTGCTGCTTTTGATTTTGTCAGTGCTGTTATTGCATCCATTTTGATGCTCCTGCTGCTGTTGCTTTAAATTTTGTTGCTGGTGTTGCTTCTATTTTGGTTGCTGGTGTTGCCTCTGATTTTTTTAAGCTGTCGTTTCATCCAGTTTTAAGCTGTCGTTTCATCCAGTTTTCTAGTTTCTGCTGCTGTTGTATCTACTGTTGCTGTGTTTGCTGCTGTTACATCTGCTTTTGTTGTTTCTAATTGTGTTGCTGTTTTTTTTTGTATCTCTTATTTTTGCTGCTGTTGTTGTATCTATTAAAGCTACATCAGCTGTTGTTGTGCCTGTTTTACCACTTTAACTTGTTGCTCCTATGGCTTTTTCACATGTGCATATTTTGTTTGCTGCTGATATGTTGTTGTTGCTTATGTTGTTGTTGAAGCTGCTACTGCTGCTACTGATGATGATAATGATGATGAAAATCGTGGCTGATATTAAAAAAACAAAATATTTGTAAAGAGGTCAACCGCAAATTCTCATTGTTTGAGTTCTTAACTTAGCAGCAATATTTTCTTTTGAACAAAGAATGCCTTTGTCGAAAAACACTATTCTGATTGATAAAGATGGATCCTTATGTTTATGTAAGACAAGATACATTGTTATGTTGAATAGAAGCTGCTAAAGTATTGATTTATTGCATATAGAATGAATTGAGTTTTGTTGGTTTGAAGGTGTTAACATAACCAGTCGTTAATTATACCAGTTGTGGAATTGTGGTTAAGCCTTGGGTTTCTAGACCAGAGGGTTTGATCCCAACAACTGACACAAGCTGTGAGTCCATGAGTCAGATGATAAACTATGCTTTTCGCCAGGTTGATGCTACCAGACTACTGTGTTGGCCTAGGAAGTTGTCCGTCAAGAGGGATCGGTATAATAGAGAACTTCAATATGAATAAACAAGTTAAAGGTTTAAACTTATTTTTATAAGAAGTAAAGCCAATGTTTGTAATTGAAAACTACTGCAGTGGTATGATGACGGCCACCAAATTGTCTTATTGGGCCAATGACCTCACAGCAGGCCTGTTGTTAGTCCATGACTTGAAAACTCTCAGCTCTTACTCGTGTTTTAGGTAAGCACTACCATGTGGGGAGGTGTTCCAGCTGGCCTGCAGGGTGTCGGTAATTCTGCCCAAATATTTGCCAAAGGTCCCTCCTTTTTATTATAGATGAGCAAAGCATTGCCAATGTTGCCATACATGTTTGTGCAGTCTAAAAACCAAACCAAACTTAACCGTATTAGGTTTGTGTGTTTGCTTTTGTTATATTGCACCGACACATATTTGGTCATATTGGCATCGTACAGCAAATTATTGGTGGGGTAAGATCCCAGACTTCTGTCTGGATAGAACCATCGACACACCACAGGTAAGCTGGAAAACCTCCCTTTAAGAAAGTTCTTGCCCTGACCTGGTCCTGAACCCATGCGGTGAGGGGCTGAGAAACCATATAAATAATTAAATTCTTCAGTTTGTATACCTTGCCAATTACTATATACATGTTTGACATAATTATTTTAGGTGATGTTAGTCTCATGATGTACCATGAGAAAGTTGTTGTTTTTAAAGGTGGTTTGATCTGTTTTTCTCAGGTTCTGGCCAAAGTCTGTTATAGATGTAAGAGATTATTCATTTTCAATTACTTTTAACCCTTTTTTGCCTTGAGGGCAGTTTTATTAGATTGTCATCAATCTGGCCATCAATGACAATCCAACAATGTGGTGATTACTGACTTATAGCTCAGTTCATATAGGTCGTGGGTAAACTGTACATCTGTATGGGGCATGGAGTTTTAACTTTTATGGAATATATCACCCCTATGCACTAAGAATACAAACATGCAACAAGTTTAAATTATTCTTTGAGCAAAATTAAGGTATATTGTATGGTTAAAATTACACGTTACTTTATGAACTTTTTTATTATTATCAGAGGCTGAATAAAACCATTGTTTGTCAAACACTGAACAGCCTTTGCTCTTGTTGTCACACAGAATATTTATTAAATGTCAACATTTTTTAAAAAAATTGTAAGTATCTTACAAATAAAGGTATATACTAATTGTTCAGTAAAATAACATATATAGGAGGCTGATGGACTCAGACAACAGCATGTATTTCCAGAGAAAAAACAAACAATCTGCAAATCTTTCAATTTGATTTGAGAAGATAATTTGTTTGTTTATTGGGTAATTTCAGTTATCTGGAGACAGTGTCCACTTGAAGCAGATATAGTGCTGCCTTCATTGTGTATAGCAAGCTGTGAACACCTGGCATGATACCACACTCAGTCACATCATCCTGACACTGGACTAACCAGTCATAGAACTACCCTTATATTTGCTTAAGCATTAGCAAGGAAGCTATACCACTACCATTTTCAATGACTGGTATGTCATGGCCCGGGATCGAACCGGGGTCTCCCATACCTGGAGCCAATGCTCTATCCAATTGTGCTACCAGGTCTGGTGATTAGAGAAGAAACTATGGCTGATCAGTAAATTGTTGAATTACTCAGCACCCTGCCCTTCCCCCACCAACCCCATTTGGGTTCCATCACATTCAAGGTTAAACCTAATGTAGGCAAGTTATCCAGCTGCTCATTTATCAATGGGTGTTTTTCCAACTGAAATAATAGCTGGACATAGCTTAAAGGTTGTATACCAAATGTATGTAACAATATTTTTTCACGGTTTCTGGGAATTTATGCATAAATTATTCATAAATGTTGCTCAGACCAGAGTAAATAGGAGTTTGAACGCTAACTATATTTAAGACAGTACAAATTGAAAAAAAAGAGATCACTCTTAAGGTTTATTTTTTCCAAATCTATAAAATAAGCACAACAGTGAACTCTGCTAAAAATAGATACTGACATCAGTGCAGATATAACGTGGTCTCAAAAGTATGGTGTCACATGGTTTTCATTTTGTTAAAAAATTGCTATCTCTGCAGCATGGCTCAGATAGTAAATACCTGTTGCAATGATGAGAGGGGAGTTATGTTGCACTGTTCACACAGATCTAGGGCATCAATGAACAGCATTTTGCATGACCTTTTCAGGAAACAATGACTTATTTAGTAAATTGAGAAAAAAATATTTGGTTCAACTGTCAGGTACCACCTATAAGTGGCAGTTTTTTTGTTGCTTTATTTGAAATTACGAACAACAATAAATAACAACATTTAAATTTAGTTCTATGGCAATTATAATCAAAGTGTACAACAGTTACATTAATTTGTACCAGATTTATAAGAGATTATACAGTTTCATACCAGATTTACATGTAATATTTCTGTCTCTATTATTTCATGAAGGTCAAACACAATCTGGACTCTTGCCCAATGCGGACAGTAGTTTAAAGTGTTCACCTAATTTGGCAGATGTTCCATAAATATGTCCACAATACAGTTGAGGTGTAATGAGTGTTAAAAATTGCTATGTTTTGAAAGCAAGGTCATAAGATCACGAGAAGAGACTCTGAAAATATTTCATATCCTTCATTGTTTAACTATCAGATATTGGTATGTATGAACAATTGGAATATTTGGTCATGACGTGACTTCGGCGTTCTGCTTTTGTTTCTTACCAATGGACAAATATCATGTTGCATTCCATTGCTGCGTGTGGCAATGTGTGTCGCTAGGAGGTTTTGTTTGGAGTAGTTTTATTTTGTGTTGGATGTGTTTAAAGTACAGTAAGTAGAATACTTAATTTGTCTTTTTAATCATTTCTGTAAAATAATACTCATATTTATTCAAAGATTTATTGGTATTGTCTGATCAGTTTTTAGCAGTTATGAAGCTAAATTAAGGTGCCGTAAAACTGAAAATACAAGTACATAAGGTGTTTATTAAAGGTTATTTGTTGTTTTTATTGAATAAGAACATAAATAGGTATCATTATATGAACCTAGTTCATTTCCTTTTGTTGTTGTAGTCAATTACTGAGTTTTCATGAAACTTTTTCTGTAACATAAATCTCCTGTCCATCTACTTCTCATCATTTTTATGTAAGTTCCCAAAAACCCACAAAATGAAAGAGATTATCCTTATTATGGTAAAATATGTAAAATCAAATAAAATTTATGTAACAAAATCTTTCTTTTTACTTTAAGAAATACAAAAATGGCTGCATCTGGGGTTCCACCTGTATGCCTTGAGTTTACAGCTAGTAACCACAGACAGTTCTCACAGCTGCTTTATTTTCATTTTTCTTAAGTATTCTGTTTAATTTGAATTTATGGCAATACCATTTTTGTTGATTAAAAAATCCAAGAGGTTCCGTTTAAAATGTTTTTTGGGTTGCATGTGAAGTAGATTTAAGCTTCAGAAAGGTATAAACACTGCTAAGACAAATATTTAGGAAGTTAAAAGTGCATCAGGCATTAAATTTTACTTAAATGCCATAATCACAGTGATACTTAACTTGTTTTAATATTCTGTTTGTGGCATTGAAACAACTTGCAGATAGAACCCTGTTTCTTTAAAAGACTAGAGCTTTTGTATGCTTTCTTTATAAGTTATATGTTGTCAATCGAAAGTAAACATAATATTATCAGTATCTTACCAGCTTGAAATTCATGTTTTGATTACTGGTACATTTTTCTTTTTATCCATTAATCTGATAATCAAAATGATTGGCTAAAAATTTGTTTGATATGTTCTGGAAATTTGTTATTTGCATATACATACATTTAAATGTAATTTTATTTAACCTAAAAAGAGCATTTTCAGTGATAAAAATAATAATGGTGAAAATAGATTATAGCATATAAAGTATAAACATCAGTATACATCTCTAAATGTTTATTGGGTTTATTGTTCCACCAACAGTATTTCAGTTATTTAGAGTCAGTGTATCCAGAAGCAGATGTAGTGATGCCTTCACTGTGTATGGGATGCCATGAACACCTGGCATGATACCACACCCAGTCACATTATCCTGACACCGGGCAAACCAGTTGTGGAACTACCTTTATATTAGCTTGAGCATTAGCAAGGAAGCTATACCACTACCATTTTTAACAACTTTGGTATGTAATTTCCCTGGATCGAACCCAGGAACTCTCGTACCTTTAGTCGATGCTCTACCAATTGCTCTACCAGGTCCGGTATATACAACTTTTATACCATATGTCTATATCATCACAAAGTATTTTCCTGACTCGATGCTAACAGACCTTTTATTAGTATTTATCTATTCTGATAATGTTAAACTGTCAGCTGTAAAATTTATCATGATTTGGCAAATAGCAGGGAGCTATCTGATCAGGATCTACACTTTTTGCTGATTCCCCAACACTTAGGTAAAGGTTTGCAAGCTATCCATAAAGGATGGATATATAATTATACCTACCTGGTCATTGCACGGGTCATTTACCTGTCCACTTATCTGTACAGCCTGTGGGAGGGATATGTATGATGATTCAATGGACATTGATCAGGCTTGAGTCATGGCTGAACTTGAAAACTGATCTTTAACTGTCCCAGCTGCATGACTCTGGAATGTTTAGTGGTTCTCAAATATTCATTGACCACTTTCATAAATGTTTGTGTGCCAGTTTATATCTTGTCATAAAAGTGTGCCTAAAGTAGATTGGTCAAACTTCCACTACTACAATACACTTAATTCATTTAAAAATGTGTCCTTTACTTTTATTGCTGCATGGCTTGAGTTAATTTAAGCAGCTCATAAATATAATTTGACCACTTTCATAATTCTGTGTGAATGTGTCCTTTTGTAAATCTTTTTCGTAGAAGATTGGTCAATCTTTCTTCAGGTTAACATTATATATCTTCTTTAGAACATCACTGTACAAGTAGTGAAGATGTAGATCAGAAAGCTGCTGTTGGACAATTTACTGTGAAGTGATCCATAAGATGTCTAAGTAGTAATTGCCAACAAATTACTAAGAAGATGTATGGGTTATAAACAAATAAAGATTGCTTAGGGTCAGTACCTATGTTTATAGGCACATTTTTTTGTCAAACCACTAGAACTTTATACACCTTGTCAGAATGTAGAAATAAAAGCTTTATGAAGAAGAAATTCTTAGGCCTATTATGCCATCTGCATAGTTTCATTCCTTGAAATGTGCTTAGGTACAAAAATAATAAACTCTTATCATGCTGCATCTATTAATGAACAATACAAAATTTATGTGTGTTATTTTACAAACAACTACATGCAAAGGAACACATGACTTATTGCTGTATGATTTGAATCTACACTGTGTGTCTCAGCCCGATCAAACTGAATTTAGCAGACTTAGAATTAATTGTTTTGTTGGATTGCACATTCTTTGGGGCACCCACACTGTCTCTCCTTGTGACAAATTATTCAACATTCTTCTTTATCCTATGTCAGCTTACCTTACTTCTTCCAACAATCACTGGTCCTAGTTGGACAGAAGATTGGGTGTTGTACCCAAGTAAGAATGGCAGTCAGAACACCAAGGCTATTTTATTTCAGAAAAAGATCTCAGAGGTAATATGGGAAAAAAGAAGGTCCAGCTAGATGGCAGCCAAACCCATGGACCTTGATACAAAGTCTGTTGACACATCAAAGTTTAAAATGGCTTTTAAAATGACAGCTTTTAATATAAATAATATGAAAACAAATAATAAGAGGGTGATTGAAGAATTAGTTTGAAAGAAAAATAGGGATTTATTAAGCAATATGTCATTTAGATCTGAGATCGACATACAACAATCCCAAACTACATTATATACTGTAACTATTAATTATAAAAGTGCTGAAAGCACTGTGCAGACAGTGTAAGTGTTACCTGGTATGCTATTAAAGGAATGCAAATAATGGTCACTTTAAATTTTGTCCTTGAAAAATTGATTGCGCTTTGCATTAGAAAGCAGGCAAGTCTTCAGCTGTAAAACAACCATCTCAGATAAATATAGATTTTACATTGGGGTAAAAGCCATAACACAGTCCCTAACAACCGATTATAGAAACTAGTATAGCAAACATACAATACTTTCCATATGATTGTATTTTAACAAAGATTTAGTCTTAAATAACTGCTGATGAGGGCTACCAGATTTGACCAAAATACACTGAATTCACAAGTAACTGCCTGTTATTAAACCAACTGCAGTAATTTATTGAATAAGTTTGTGAAAATCGCTTTGATTTATTTTGTTAACACAACACCCCTGTGATCTGAATCTAAATCCTGATTGTAAACCTGGTATAGAGCCGCAGAAGGCAGTGAGGCCGTGCAAGAGATATTACAAATATCTCGGCCTAGTACACGATGCATAGCCAGTGGAATACTCATTCTTCTAACATTTTTCCCCCTTCTTTTCCTATTGATTCACTGAGAGAGATTCCTACGCCTTGTTGTTCATTCATAAATCTGCATTTCATGTATATCTGCATTTACACAGTATAATTACTTGAACATCTAGTTAAAACAGATAACAAATATTAATTTTAACATTTAAAGCATGCCTGTACACATGCATATAGTCTCCTTTGACATACATATTTGTTTCTACAAATGGACTACTTTTTCCTAGGTATTTACTTATTGTTACATAAGGTGTTAACTGATATCATGGAGGCAGTTAATGATGAAAAGTATGTGAATGAGTTTTTTAGAAATTGAGTGGACATTACAGGACCATCTTGTGTAAAACTCCAAAGTAGCCCTGATTTAAGCTGAAAACTTCAAAGTATGTTTTAATGGTGGTATCTGACAGTTTGTCGACATCCTATATATATAACAATATCTGTAAATAAGAACAATAGGAATTCCTGCTAAAAATATACATCAACGTCACAGCGGATGACATGAATGAACTGAAACATTAGTGGTCTCATGGTTTTCTTGGTTTAAAAATAGCTTACTATGCAGCGTGGCTCAGATAGGAAATATGTGCTTGTAATGTCAATTGTGGCCTTATGCTTTATTATTATTCCGACAGGTGTAGGACATCATAAAGCAGCATTTTACAAGATCTGTTCAGATAGCAATGGTTTACTAAGATGTATAATGAAAATATTTTTTTTTGGTCCCAACTGTTGGATACCACCTTTAAGAGAGCCCATTTTTATCTTGCATTTGCTGAAAACTTAGGTTGGGGTATGACTTATGTTAATGCAGAGAATTCGGTTTCCAGCAAATAAAGGGTTAACTATTTTACTATGCCATTTCTAGGTCACCACCTAATTATATTCTTACATACCAGAGCTACTTTTGCTGTAATCCTAAAATGCTTACATTTTTTGGCAATCAACAGCTGAAGTGGAACAGACGTAAAGGCAGCTGTCCCAGGGACTGAAGGCCTTTTATAAATCCCAATATTCTAAAAGTTTGAAGGTATAAGGAAGTGCCATTTGCATGGGTTTAAACAATGGACATATGAATGTTACTTAATTAGCCACTTTTTGAACTAGGGACCTTCTAATCCTGGGTATGACATTCTGTCTGCTGCTTTACATAGTTCTGTTGCCGACTAAATGAAAAAGTAATGTGAATGAAATGAATTGATAAAGAAAACAAAAAAGAGGATGACATTAATAAATAAAGGAAATAGGTCAACAACAAAAAAGATGATCAATTCAAGGAAGAAAAACAAAATATAAAACTTCAAAGTGAGGGGAAAATCTGCTTTAAATAAAGGCCAATAAAAATGTCACAGTATGATACCTAATACAAAATTTTGTTAATTTATTCATAGACTATAGGCAAAGCTATCAGTAGTAAACTGTAATGTCTATGCATCATAATGGCCCCTGTCATGGAGAATTATTCACATTTATGATACAGTGGTCATATAACCTAGAAGGTCACTCACCTGACCATTTTTTCACTGATCCCATCAGCCAATGGGGTTACCTGGTGACCAGTAATTTATCCATTGTAATGAATTCATGTGTACATATTTTAATTTTGATCTAAATACTCAATTCACCTTAAACTTCACTGTACTTGGTGCCATATGACCTTTCAAATGTTGGTGTGCCATAAAACAAAAAAACAACATCAACAAATTCATGTGACTAGATGCTATAAAATTGGTTCACACCAGATTTTTATATGAAATATGTTTAACTATTGTGCTACTGACTTTTTTCTTTGCCTTTTATTATTTATGGTATTGCTAAAATTGTCCTTGTAAGACAGGTTACTTTTCTATTGACGGAACCTGCTAGCACAATTGGTAGAGCGTCGGCTCCAGGTACAGGAGGTCCCAGGTTTGATCCCGGGCCTCAACATACCAAAGCCATTAAATATGGCAGTGGTATAGCTCCCTTTCTTATGCTCAAGCAAATATAAGGGTAGTTCTGCAACTGGCTGGCACGGTGTCAGGATAATGTGATTGGGTGTGGTATCATGCCAGGTGTTCATGGCATGCTATACACTGAAGGCAGCACTATATCTGCTTCAAGTGGACACCGTCTCCTGATAACTGAAATACTGTTGGTGGGACAATAAACCCAATAAACAAACAAACATTTCTAAGGACATTTCAAGCTTATGGTGAAAAAACTAGATTTATTTATGCGGGTCAAGTCTGGCTACCTAATAGCTGAATACATATAATTTGCCCTAGTTTAGAAAAGTTTAGAACCAGATCTCAACCAGCCTCCATTGAGAGTTTTTTATTCTGATCTTGATTTTCACTCTTAGCTGCTATACTTCTAAAACAACCTCTTGAAGTTTTAATATTTCAGAAATTATTCAAGATATATGCACCAAATTTGTAATAGTTATGAATTATTCTCGTTTTCTTAATTGACTGATTTTGCTTATAAAAATATTCACATTGAAATGTCATAAAGTCTTTCTTTTTATAATGGCATATATGTTCTGAAAAAATACATTTACAAGTAATATGCCCCATTGAAGAAATTTTGCAGGCTTAAAGTTAAGCAAAAAATCAATGTTAAAAGTTAATGTTTGTGGCTTTGTGTGTTATAAGTCTGAACAAATGGACTGGAAACTTTAAGTGGACGGACCAATCAATGGCAAGGATTGTTCAAGAAAGACCCCCAACCTGGAGATGAAACAATGCTTCTTTGTTTTTGTGTAGGAGCAACAGAAAGTGAGTGGGGAAAATGAATTTGAGTGGTGACTTAACTATTAAAAATTTAAAAGGATTAAGCAAAAATTGTGGCTGTTGGTTACCCAGCTCTCCCTTGGAGAAGTTCACCTTTTGCTACTTAAAGATCATCTTCTTACAAATGCATGAGTTTAGGAGTAGATAAAACATTAGAACGGCTGGTATTGTAATCAGTAAAGCGTTGGCTCCAGGTACTGGAGGTCCCGGGTTCGATGCCGAGCAGTGACATACCAAAGTCATTTAAAATGGTAGTGATATAGCTCCCTTGCGAACACACTGGCAAACATAAGAGTAGCTCTACGACTGGTTGGCCTGGTGTCAGGATTAAGTGACAGGGTGTGATATCATGCCAGGTGTTCACGGAATGCTGTACACAGTGAAGGCAGCACTATATCTGCTTCAAGTGGACACCGTCTCGAGATAACTGAAATACTGTTGGTGGGATGATAAACCCAATAAACAATAACACTTAAGAGTTTGTTATTAAAAAAGTAGGATGGTTAGGGTTAGATATGTGTCTGTTTTGATTGAAGTGCACCTATCTCTGCCTGGGTTGGCCAGGTGAGTCAGCTAATAACAGGTGTCAGAAGTTTGTTTTGACATAAAACTGTGTTTTTTTATTTCATTTTTCCTTTGTATCTAGTTTTTTCTTTCTTTTTATCTCAATTTTTTTCCCTTTTTATCTTGTTTTTTTTTATAATTGCTAAAGAGGGAACAATGTCTCTGATTATTAACAGAATAATAGTTACATTAATGTGACCAAAGTTAACACAGAAGGAACACAACAAACAGACTACACCAAAAAAACAACATGCTTTTGTTTGGCCAACATCTGTTGTTTTAATGTTCTGAGAAGCAAAAACCAACAGTCCTGTTCAAGTAAAATTCAGCTTTGTTTTGGTTTGAAATATAATTATGTGAAATAGCTAGAAGTTATTCATAAGTTATGATACAATCTTTTCTATAATTTTTAATATGAGTTTTAAAAAGTGCTTTTTGATGTCTTAAGTTTATATTTATAACTGTTAGATCATTAATATGTAATGTTTCAGGTCAGTTAAAACAACATGTATATTATTTTATTTGTACATGCATATGTATTGCCAGTTTTAATCGGTCTTTGCAACTATAACTTCGATAGCCAAAATTCTGTCAATAGTTGGCCATGCTTTGTCTCTAGTTCTGATTTACACATAACCTGCTGTATTATTTTTAGCACTAACATTATAAAATCATGGGCTTACAACTTTATAACAGAAACAGGTCATAGTGCTTAAGTCTCAACAGCAGATAGTGCAGAACTAGACCCAGTGAGAGCTGGCTGATCTAGATCTACACTATTTGCCTAAACCTGGTCGATTATTCTGAAAGTTAATCAGCCTTTCTTTTTACTCTCCTGCACACAATTGTATAAACAATGGTTAAGGTTAACATTTGGTTATTTTCTAACAACTGGATAACTTTAATTTCCTTGGATAGTTAACCAATTTGGTTATCTATTTATATAAAGGCAGTTAACTGTTTTGTTACTAAACCAAACTGTTTAATTTTAATGAAAAGTTAAAGTAACCAATGTATCCCACAATGCAACATTTTAATTGGTTATTCTAAATGAGTGACCATTTTTTTTTACCGGCCACATTAGCTTAGGTGGTAGAGCGTCGGCTTGCCGATCGGAAGGTCGCGGGTTTGAACCCCGGCTGGGTCAAACCAAAGACTTTAAAGTTGGTAGTAGCGGCTTCCCTCCTAACGCTCGGGGCTAAGGGGACATCATTATGCCTGACTTATCGGTGTCAGTATAATGGACCGGCCGGGTTCAGTCCCTGGGCACCTCATAAGTGCCCCTGTGCTATAATGATAGAAATGTCGCTGCACAGTATCATCAAAAATGTCGGCAAATCCCAATCCCTTTTTTATTTTTGTTTAAACTTTTACAGACCATTGGGGAAATGGTTAAAGTTAACCAAAAAGGGTTTACAACAGCTAAGCAGCAAGTTAACCAAGATGTATTGGATAACCAAACTTTTACCATTGGTTAAAATTTAACTACTGTTTATACAATTGGCCCCAGATTTTTTTTTGTATGACTGCCTAATGTAAAGCTATGATATAATTGATCTTAATGCCGTGAGTAACGAGAAAAAAAGAACATATCAGTGTTAACAATGTCTGGCTACGGGATAGATTTGAAAGAAATTTTTGAACTCTCAACCTCTGTACAGAAGCTTAGCTGTTAAGTATTTTATATATGTGGTGCTAAACTATTTGACAAAGTAAAAGTAGCATTATTTGCTTATTGAGTAAACATGCCATTGACTTTCTGCTGTAGGTTTGATCATTTGAACTATATGTTAAAAGAGATGAAAAATTTATCAGCCATGTTTTTACTACTTGACAATTGTGGTCTAATTGGCCGCAAACTTTATTTGATCAGACCATCAGATTATGCATAAATGGTCACATACCTTTGGGGCTGAAGTTTTGACGTTGATGATAAATTATTATCAAAGTGGGAGCCCACTATTATAAAGAGTGAATGATAATTGTTCTCTATAATTACAGGGGTTGAAAGTTAAATATGAATGTTGATTCTCCTAAAACCTTGCTACATTTATTTATAAGAATAAAAATCCCAAGTTATTTCCTTACAAATTATGTGAAAAGGTAGCTAGACGTTTAACTGGCAACTCAGCAGCCAATATTGTTGATCCTATTAACAGGAGCTAGCTGGTCTGAATCTACACTATTTGAATTAAACCTGGCCAAACTATGCTAAGTGGTATAACAGTTAATATTGATTTTTGAAGACTCCCCTACAGTTAATGTTTCAGGTACCTTTTGTTGTCAATATTTACCAACACAAGTAAAAACAGTTTTTTCTTAAATAAAAATGCTTGACCCAAATACTTTATTTATGACTTCGATTAAAAAAAGTTATTAAAAAATATATTTTTATTTGACCTTCTTAAACATTCTTGATTAGAAACAAATGGTTTCACATTGCTTTAATTTAAGTTTGTCAAAGGAACTTTCGAGCTGAATTTAAGTACAGCAGTGGTCCTATTGAGATATGTTTATCTAAGATCTTTTTACAAACAATATCAACAGAACTTTCACCATTATGACTGTTATTTCATTCTAATTGTTTATTAGAAAGAAAGTTTACTTATAAGTGACTTGGTCAGAGTTGATCAAATTTTTAGTTCTTCTTGTTTGTTTATTTATTGACTTTATTATCCCACTATCAGTATTTCAGTTATCTAGAGACGGTTTCCACTTGAAGCAGATATAGTGCTGCCTTCACTGTGTATAGCATGCCATGAGCGCCTGGCATGATACCACACTCAGTCACATTATCCTGACACTGGGCCTACCAAAATAAGTCATATTTGCTTTAGCATTAGCAAGGGAGCTATACCACTACCATTTTTAATGACTTTGGTATACCACAGCCCAGGATCGAACCCCGGGCCTCCCATACCTGGAGCCAACGCCCTGCCAATTGTGCCACCAAATCTAGTTTTTAGTTCTTCTGGATTTGTTTAATAATGCGAAAGATGGTTGATTTACAATGAATTATGGAATTAAATATTACTCTGTTCACTAGATAATCCATGAACATGATGTCTCTGTAATGAGTGAAGTCTTCACGTTTGGATAAGCAAAAACATTGTGATGCTTTTCAACTACATGTACTTTTTAACCATTTTTACTTCAACAATCAACAATCTAGGCCCATATTCACCAACCATTCTTAAGTAAAAACTGCTTAAGTCATGAATTTCAATCCACAACATTATGTACTTAACTACATATCTGTATTTTTGCATGACACTTTAACTTTGCTTCTTTCCACTTAAAATAAGATTGAAATTTAATAAATAAGCTTTTGTTGGTATTAAAATTGTGACTTTGGCTTAAGTCATGACTTATGCTTAAGAATGGTTGGTGAATATGGGCCTTAGTATACTTCACAACTCCCCTTTATCAAAATGTATATGTAATGTGATTGTGTATACGTCTGTCATATTCTATATGCCAGTTGGCTCGATAATGACCATACATGAGAACTCTCCCACTTTTGGAAGGAGACTTCTTCTTTTGAGGTTCAAAATTATTTGAAAATGAGTGGTGTTTTACACATTTTCAGAAATCTCCCTACTTGGAAACAGATAATTTCCTTCTTTGTTGAAATGGAAATAACAAATCTCCCACTTTGGCCTCAGAAAAAGTTCACAGGTATGAATGACACAAAAATTAAATATGTATGAAATGTGTTTTGTCCGGTTCTATGTCTCATGTACCTTCACAAAACCATTATCTAATCACTATAAGGTCTTTGATATAATCTTCAGACTTAAGAATAAATTCAGGTGCACACAACTTATTTAGTAAAACACTATTTTACTGATCAAGGCCCTAGTACAGATCATCACAAATCAATTAGGTCAGACACAATTGGTTTTAATACTTTTAGAACATTTGTTAAAAGATAGCCCTGATCAAGATCAAGTTAAAGTAATAAGTAATAAATTTATAATTACTCGTTGCATTGGTCAGATAAATTATTCAATTGTCCCTGATCATCAATCATCGGTGTTCAGTCACCTGCAAATGCAGCCCTGATATATATAGATCAACTGATATCACTTGTGCTATCTTTTGATAATTTGTTACCTGTTACATTGGTCAGTTACAAAGATCAGCCCCACACATAAGTCTGTCCCAGGTGTTGGGATGGTAGTTGACCATATGTCTGCTATTACCTGGGCGTGACTGATGACTGGATGCATCTGACATAGGAATGACCCCCAGGGGTCAAGTTATATTGACCTCTTCATTGACCTTTACATTCGACCTCCCTGTGATTGTGGGACACATGTAATTAAAGGTGTCTAGGTAGGGGAAAAGGTAGCATCAATTTACTGTAGGTACATGGGAAAATGTGTAGCCATCAGTAACATTGATCTTCCATACAGGAAGTTACAAATGTGGCCATGTGGGACGTTTAAGTTGTAGATTTGTGACACTGTTAAGGAACAGTTCTGAAATCTTGAGAATGGTGACTTACATTAGACATTAGATGTTCTGGATTTTTATGACATCTAACAGTTTGTTAATTGGAGGATTTAAAGTATTACCAAGAAATTTCAGTCACCTGGAGATGGTGTTCACTGAAACAATAATTTATGCTGCATTTACTGTGTTATAATGCATTTAACAGATGCATTGGTACTCACTGTCTTGGATTTTGTGAACTGAGAAGGTATGCTGAAGTGTGAGTTTTTGTGACATAACTTTAAAGTTAGCTTCTGTAGCAGAAGTGTGGAGAATATGACTATAAGCCTATATTGTTTTTGTTATCTCCTTTATGATATAAACTTGTACTTTTACTGTGAAGTTTTGTCTTTCGTTAACTGTTTTATAAAAATCAATTTTGAAGGAATGCTTGCTTACACAATGAGAATTATATAAAAGAAGAAAACTGCTATTATAAAAGTTTTTCACCTCACCACATAATAGCTAAAATATCACATATATACAATATACCATAAAAAAACATATTTATACATGTGTTTACACCTTTGTGCAGTAACTGGTGTTTAGCGTCAAATAACTAATTGTATTTCTATCCGGCACTGGTACATTTCAGTACAATTTATAGAACATTGATGAATACATAGTACTTGTACATTACACAGGAAGACAGTGTATGTAATTTCTTTCGGGTATGGCCTTGATTGCGTCAAAGTAGTCATTAGTGCATGCATGTACATGGCAACTTGATCAATAGTTATCACATTCCTACACCATTACAAGTCATTACAAAGTAATCTGTTGCACGTTTTATGTCATGCTTATTGCAATGTGTTGTAAAGAACTCCTAATTATCTTGATAGTATATATTTTGCTAAGAATATCACTGGCATGAAAATGTAAATGGGTGGTACGACATTATATACACTACATATAGGCTAGAAAGTTCCCCCACTTTTACAATTCTAAGCCCAATTGGGTCTTAATTGAACTTAGCCCAATTGGGTCTGAATTGAACTTGGCCCACTTTGGTCTGAATTGAACTTAGCCCATTTGGGTCTGAATTGAACTTAGCCCAATCGGGTCTGAATTGAACTTGGCCCAATTGGGTCTGAATTGATCTTGGCCCAATTGGGTCTGAATCGATCTTGGCCCAGTTGGGTCTGAATTAAACTTGGCCCAATTGGGTCTGAATTAAACTTAGCTAAATTGAGTCTGAATTGAACTTGGCTCAACTGGGTCTGAATTGAACTTTGCTCAGTTGGGTCTGAATTGAACTCTGATGACAAGCAGTATGGTTACATACACGTCAATGACACATACTTAAATAACAGTTTCACCATAAATAACCTTATGATTGCATGCAGATCCAGTACAATAATTTTGAAAGAATTGAACTTGAATTTCATGGTGGAAAGTTATTTGTGAGATCCCTGATATGACCATCACAGTTTCTGTTTCTCTTCCTGCCCTTTAATTTACACCTGTGTCATTGCTATTGTAGTGTAGTTTCCATATGTTTTTGTTTCCTGCCCACTTGTCTAGCAATAAAAACTTCCTAAAACCCCGCACCTCTTTAGGAACAATTTGATCAAATCTTAGGTAAATACTTAAGATTCAAATCAGCCTCAGCATGAATCTATATGAAGAGGACACAAGTTTACTGCTATATTTCATACTATACGCAACATGTTTAGATACATTAAACTTTACATGTAGTTGGTAAACTTAACAAAGAACTAATAACTAGTTTGCACTGTTAACAAATCTAGAAGGTATAGGGTTAATTATCCGTCCCTATCATGTTGTGTTTGTCTTGTCCAGATATATTGTGGTCAGTTATCTTTGTGTGTCCACTGGCCGGAAAAGTGCATTAATAGTCTGGTTGTCTCATATTTCAGGTGATAACTGAGTGATAATCATCCTTACTCTGGACTGGTTCCCTGTCTCTGGACCTTGTCACACAGAAGACCAGTCTGTCATAGGAAAAACTGTAATCACATGATCAGTCCAGGGAGGAAAGTGCCTACTTCTGCTTCTGGTCGGCTGGGTTTGCTGCGTCTGACTGAATTCATGACATCTAGCTGGAAAAAGTGATAAGTCACTAGGAAAATAAATGCACAATATGGCTTGAAACAGCTCTTAAAGTGTTATTTGATTCAATGTTATAATATACTTGAAATTGTATAATACTTCAAAGCAGTCTATGCTGTGACATGTATGAAGGAATGAAAATTATACCTCGTGTATAGTTTCACTTACATGACGTGTATAGTTTAACTTACATGACGAGAAGGATTATAAAGTGTCTGTTACATGTACAGTATACAGAAAAACTGCGCACTATGAATTTTGCTACAAGAACATGATAACTGTGAATTTGAAGGATTTATTGTCATGAATTATAACAGGTAAGATTACAATTTTATAAAAAAAATAATTTTGTAACAATTTTCATTAGGCAGTGTTGTAAATCGTTCCTTAGGGAACTGTAGAATTATATTTTGTCTAAAACCACTCACTTTTCAAGAGTAAAACAATAACAATTGCTCTCTTTTCATGAATGTTGCCATATTAGAAAACAATACTTCAGCATCCATGACTGTCTGCAAATATTTAAAGAAAGTATAATTATTTGTGTCTTGAAAAAGGCATTTTTGCCAAAAATTTGAGTGTGAGCGGTTTTAGAAATAATGTAATTCATTGTATGTATATACTTAGATTGTAGATGAGCTATGTATTGTCTGGATAGCAAGTGATAAAAAATTGACTTAAAAAGTAAAAAGTTTAGACAAATTTGGCCATTTTGTTAAACAATTCTGAGTAAATTGTGTACATCAGATTGACCATCCACCTTTAAAGGCGGTATCAGACAGTTTGGACCAAAAGTATTTTTATTAAAAATTATAATAAACCATTGTTACCTGAAAAGATCTCACAAAATCATGTTTATTGATGTCTTACACCAAACTGAAAAGTGGACCGTAATGCCACATTCCTCGTTACAAACATGTATTTCCTATCTGAGCCACGCTGCACAGTGAGCTATCTTTAAACTAAGAAAACGTTGCCACTTACGTTTTCGCTCATCGACATCATCCATTGTGACATTGATGTCTATTTTTTAGCAGGAATCCATCATTCTTATTTATAGATTTTAAAAAGAATGAAAATTTATGAGTTGATTATTGAGTTTTACTGCGCTTGAATGGAAATACTGTTGAAAATTGTCAAAGCTTAGATTGCATTATGATTTTTTTCTGCAGAAATTATGATAATAATACCCCAAATCAAAGGTTAGATATTGTTACATATATTAGATATAGGCAAACTGTCAGATACCACCTTTTAAGCGATCTGCCCTTTTTGCACTTATTGGTCTTTAGCAAAGTGATAAACTCATAATTTTATTATAGTTTCTTGTTTATAAACCACTAGAGACTAGGAATCTGTCTTCTTTGAAATCATATAAAATGATATTCACAAAACACTTCAAGAAATTGATACATTTGTTAACAAATATGACTTATTGACTCAAACTGCAGGCACTTTTTAGCAAACAAACAACAAAATTAAATTAACAATGCCTTATTGAAAGAAGTTAGTGACTTCTAAAAGTAAAAAACTTGGTTAAATGTTTCTCAAATAGCTGATACTTCTTAGTAAACAAATTACAATGTATTATGCCTCATTGGAGAATTTAAGGAATGCAAACAATTCAAGTCATGTACAACATGACTCCAACTGCTGGTACATTTCAGCAGGGCACAACAAAATGAATTATGCATTATTGAGAGAGCTGACTGAAGTTTTATAGTTTAAACTGGGTACAAAGTAGCAAATTATGAACCAAATAATTTTTCTTTGCTCAAACTTTTTTGGTTTGCTGTCTCATGACCTTACTACTCAATATTCAACCCAGTGTCAGATGTCATAGAAAAACGTGAGTTCTGACAGATGTAAGATTTTTTTTCTCCTTGTGTCTCTACATTCCAACATGTGTACACAGACTGAGAAGACATTTTTCCTCCATTACCCTGGATAGATAGGGTTTCTCCACCCTAAGTAGATAATAATTTGCCAAACATGATAACTAGATTACTGTCCATGCCGTTTATGGTGGTGACCTAATTTGGAAGTGTTGCTGTGTTGTTTTGTTTGGGCTTTTTTTGTTTTCTTGCAACAACTCGATGGTAATAGCATTGATTTTCTGCTGAGAAAGTAGTTCAAGAGACTTGTTTGTTAGTTTTAAAGGTGGTATAAGAATGTTTGCCTACAATATGGAACAATATCTGTAAAAAAAAAACGATTGGATTTCCTGCTAGAAATAGACATCGATGTCACAGCGGATGATGTGGATGAACTAAAACATTAATGGTCACATGGTTTTCTTGGTTTAAAAAATAGCTAACAGTGCAGCGTGGTTCAGATAGGAAATACATGTTTGTAATGACGAGTGTGGTGTTATGGCTCACTTTTACGATAGGAGTAGGACATCAATAAACAGCATTTTGCGAGATCTGTTTGGGTAGCCATGGTTCATTATGATTTTTAATGAAACTATTTTTGGACCAAACTGTTAGATACCCTCTCCAATGCCCCACTAAAATCTTTCGGTACTGAAAAATATATTATTATGGAATGATTTGTTGCTTTGATTTTGAATGTGAAAAAACTTTGGACACTGTAGTTAGATTCACCTAAGGGAATACAATGAGGGTCTTAAATATCTACAAGAGCTTTGCAAAGAAATTGCTATTGTTCAGTATTGAGATTTGGTGACAATAATTACAACTTACAAGTCTTTACCATGAACAACACAGGTGGTGACACTAAATGTTTATTAATTATTCATAAACTGATAATAACTTTTTTATATTTCTCAATTATTTAAAAAAACAAAAGGATTAATCTTTAAATTTTTTTTTGTTAAACGTGGTATCTAACAGTTTTTACCTATTTTTTTTTCTCAAATAGCCGAATAAGTCATTGTTACCTGAAAAGGTCCTGCAAAATGCTGTGCATGAAAATGCCGTAGATCTGTGTGAACAGTGAAGCATAAATCCCCACTCGTCACTGCAAACTGGTGTCTCCTATCTGAGACAGCTATTTTTAAACTAAGAAAACCACATGACAACTCACT
Source organism: Sinonovacula constricta (assembly GCA_007844125.1). Taxonomy (NCBI): domain Eukaryota; kingdom Metazoa; phylum Mollusca; class Bivalvia; order Cardiida; family Solecurtidae; genus Sinonovacula; species Sinonovacula constricta. The sequence continues at coordinate 52,732,791 of CM017568.1, read as the reverse complement.
TTTTAGATGCTTTTTATGTAAGAATTTATCCAGAAATTATGAATACATTTCCAGAAACTGTGGAAAAATAAATGTTACATAAACATTCATTTGATATTGATAAACTGTCGGATACCACCTTTAAATAATAAAGTGTGCAATTAGTTTAAGGCCACCTTTAAGCACAAAATTGTGTATTCGTTAAGATTATATAATTTTCATTGTCAGTTATAATTAGGCAGTAAGCATTGTGTGGTCCTATGTCATTTATACCTTTACAAATTTGTGAAGGGGCGCTGGGGTTTGGTGGTAGAGTTGCCGACTTTTAACTAGCCTCTTACTGCATGCGGTTTAGTCCCATTTGGGGTGATGATCTTTATGTAGGAAGATCTTCCAGCTGACCTGCTAGGTGCTGGTGGTTCTACCTAGACATTTATCTAGAGTCTTCCTCAACAAAAATAGCTGGATGCTACTACAATCAATCTCATTAAAATCACATCCTAACTTTCGCTTCATTACTTTCCGCTGGTTAGGATCTGATGACATCGCATTAGGTGTCATCTCAATTTGACCTTTGATTAGCCAATGAAATCGTCGGCTGCAAAATGTTGGGATATAACTTCATGAATAATCACAAGATTACGGCTATTTACGGAAATTCATATTGAGCGGCAATGTCCAAGGTATTCCGATTAAAGGTGCGTCACATTTTCAAGATGGCAGCCCCCATTGACATTTGCGATCCAGTAAAACAAACGCCAAAGAAATTACATTCGTTAGTTGATCGGTGCTGTTTTTGCGAGATGTCATTTCTCCAGGTTCTGATAACGGGTAGTGGGAGCAAACACACTCAAAAACAGTTCAAACAAAAACTTAGAATCAATGAAGAACGCCTTCAGAATATGAAAAAGGTAGTGAAGTGTTTGTCGCTGTCTGACAACGATACCGCGGTGTAACGAGGTTTCTGATTGGTCAAGTTTGGTCAAGTTAGACGTCATCAGCTCAATAATATTTATAACTTAAAGGTCACTTCTAGGCGATCTTTATTGGGATGTTATCAGATCCTAACCAGCGCAAAGTAATGAAGCGAAAGTTAGGATGTGATTTTAATGAGATTGCTACTACAATAACCATAATAACCATAATAACCATAATAACCATAATTGGTAGCAGCGATGTATTTCTAAAAGAATACCAAAAAATGCATACACAATCACAAAATTGTGACCAAGTAATATTGAACACAGGCATTTCACCACTCAACTGAGTGCCAGGTTTTTCAGGATTGGATACAGAATATGAGAACTAACATTATTCCTTTTAACCATGAGTGAATATATTCTATTTAACTCAACCAGCCTCCTTCTCAGTCTCATTTAAATTGTCAAACAACATCAAATCTTATGAACAATTATTATAGAATTTAGTCCAGATGGAAAACAGTTGGCAAATAATCTCTTGAAACTCCATAATTGGCAACTCAGAATTAATATATTTTAAGTCTTAGCTTGCTGTTTGCTTATTTATAAGGATTAGAGATCTCCCGGAAGTTGTCTGATCAGGATCTACACTGTTTGCTGCTCAGTCAGGGGCGTGCCTGCCGTTACGCACTTATGCACGTGCGTACAGTGGCTTCCAGAAATTGAAAAAATAAAAACGCCAAAAATCGAATAAAAATAGTCGCCTAACCCGGGTCAATAGGCACTACCTGTAAGATCTAGCGGTTTTCATCATTCATAATTACAAATGTCTAACTTACACCCATCTTTTTCTTGTTTGACTATATACATATATAGTCTTAATTTTACTACTATTACTTGTTTTCAGGAAAAAAAAATGTTTTGTATACATTATGAAGCGTTATAAAGACACCTGAAAAAGTTTGACGTATTTTCTATTTCAGATGATAGTTATTGGCAATTTTTTATGTTTAAAAATGCCCCAGAATGCACCTACGGCGTTATGTAGTAAAAAAAATTTTCCGGGGGAGCATGCCCGACCCCCCTAGCAGGAGTGCGTATACACAAAAGTCGTGTAGGCACGCCCCTGTCAGTCTCTGTTTGTAAGTATATCATGTCTGACATGCAACATATATATAACACTAAAACAAAAAAACATGAGAATTTAGCATGACTTTTTAACAAAATGTAGCAAAGGGTTAAATCTTCAATGAGACTATATTTTTAAGTAGGAGCAGTCCTATATAAGTACAAGCAATTGAGAGTTCCAAAAAGAGAAATTTAAACAATTAAGCATGGAATTTACCCACCTTTAATCTGTGTGTATTACAATGTCATAAAATTATCAGTATCTACCAAAACTAGGTTAATTATATCTCTCCAACAGCTGGTCTTGATATTATATTATCAACAACGTGGGTCACTCAGGCTTGAGTTACATCAGTATGGACCCAAAAGTAAAATAGGATAACATATTAGTGAACAATATTGTTGTGGAGTCAATGATTTGTGCAGCTGGCTAATTGTGTGATAATTTTACTATGAATGCATATACAATGTATATTAAATGCCTGTAAATTAAATTTACAATGGTTATGAAATGAATGATGAGTTAAATTGCATTTGCATAGTAAACTATTTTGTCAGAAAGGACCCCCAAGTGGAATAGGATGAGGTTATTTGAAATGTGAAGTCAATAGTTTGTGAAGCTGGAAGCATATGTTCAAAATTAAAATGTGTACAATTTTTATTTGTGATTCATTATTTGCCCATCGCCAGTAGATGACCCCTATTGATTTTGGGGTCACAATGTCAAGGTCACAGTGACCTTTAATGTGAAAACCTTGTCCGATCAATAACTTGTGAATGCATAGACCCAGGAACTCCAAACTTGATACTTACATGGCAACGCTGGGTTAAACAAAGGTTAATTTTGTTAAAAAACTGTTAAATAAGGGTCCTACAATTACTTACTTAAAAGATAACACAAAATAATTTATGATTAATTTCTAATGACAGTTATCATTATCTATTAACCTTTTTCCAATTATTAGGTTGTAAGTATCCTTATGTATCTTATTCCCAGCCTGTCCTGTCCATGGCTCAAGTGTGTAAAATTTTAATGGAATTTAATTTGCCTCGGTACAAAAAGCATTCACTTTCTTTTTGTACCACATATCATCTATGAAAAATGATTGTGAAACCTTTTTTTTCTTGATTTAGTCAAAATTTAGGTTAAACATACCATAAATCAGCCAAATCGCATACAAGTTAGGGTACAATATGTACAATTGGCCAAGAGACATACCACCTACTATTTGCCATAATTCTCCAGGTGTAATATATCAGGCCACTTAAGCTCAAGAGGTATTTATGTTTTAAGTGGGAGTGCCCTGCTTTGGAGAAGGGTTTTATGCCTTTATTGGTAAGATAGCAGTACTTGACAAGGCACTGTGCTGCTGATAGCTGTGGGAAAACCCCGAAGGAACAGGCAAATAGGTGTTGCTAGTTATAGTAGACATTTAATGGAATTTAGATGATTTTAGCTGTGCAATACTCATGCAAGGGACCAAAGATTAGGGACTTATACAGGATTGACTCTGACATCAAATTTTCTTTCTTTTTTAATTAAAATAAATTAAAATAATTTAATTAAAATAAATGGCAATCTCAGAATAAAGCACAATAGGAAGTTAAGTTTAAATATATGAGCTAAGTTTGACTATATTTAGTTATGCAAATTTTATATAAATAATTATAATGGTACATTATATGATAACTCAGACTAAATCACAGTCATTTTGGTGCATGCATATAATTTTTACTCCAATTTTATTCTGTTCTTGTGTGTGCATTATTTTGAAATTTTGAAAACTTATCAATATCTAAATAAAAGCACATTTGATAGCCTCCATTTGTAAATGGTCTTTTAAATTGTGTAACACATAAGCTTGAAAGCACATGGCATTCCTGTGAGGCAGAATGACATTGTAGATTATGGGCTGCATAGCTCCAATGAAACTTCGATGTTGTGTATTTGCACAGGTCAAAAGGAGTCTATCTATTTTCCTTTATTTTTTGCAGCTCTTGCATGTTTCAAAGGTATGAATACACCGTGATACACCCACAACTAACTCTTAACCAGCTACGCTTCAATTGATCAGTCTTATATGGATAGTCTCGATCCTGCACAGCCAGGTCCCCACACTTGGGGCGGCCTGATCAGGATCTGCACTATTTGATCCTATTTGATTTCACTAGCAATACATTTTTTACCTATATACATCAAATTAGTAGCAGATTGTCTATGAATTAAGGATTAGGTTACTATTATAGCCTTATAAGGATTAAAGGAGTTCTTTCCATGCAGGGGGCGATTTTAATGTAACTGCAAGGATAAGTGGTACATTGAATGCCTGTCACTTTATTACAATGTTTGCCATATCTAAGCACTGTTGACTTAAGATTCTCATTTTGTCTGACTATTGCCAACTGAGCACGCTTTGTATAGGCCAATAGGCCAAAACAGTTGTAGTGAGGGGTGCAAAATTTATCAACTATATCAATATATCCCGTAATTCTCAACAAAACTTTATAATTTGTGAATATTTTTTAGAAATGGTGCATCCATGTTGTGGCCACGAGTCACCTTCTTACGACCTCTCAACTTCTCCCTGCAAAGGTTCATGATCTGGTCAGCAAGCAGTCTGCCATGGGCATATGTCTTCCAGCAGACCTGCACTCATTCCACAAAGACATTTTTCTTAGTTTTTCCTTCAGCTAAAATAGCTGGATGTTGCTGAAATAACCATCATTGTGTTGCAGTGATATATTTGAACAAAAAACTATAAAATATTGTCATATAAACATGATTCTACAGATAGAGCCAGCAGCAGAGGTTGTGGGAGATAATAGAGAACTCAAAGTTACAAAACCCCCTTGATCTTTAGCTGTGAGTTCTTGAGTGGGATAAACTGTTAACAAAGCAAAGATACATATTTTACTTATCACACATATTTGTTATTGACAAAAGATAGACTGTTCAAAGAAAGCCAACTGAATTTATGGCCTTTATCAACCTTCCTAAAAATCCAGTCATTTTTTTATTCGGTTAAACATCCCATCAACTTTTTTTTAGGATAGTTTTCACTTGTAGTAGATAGCTACGGAGCTGCCAGGGTAGAACCACAGATGCATCACAGATGACCTCCCCTCAAAAAAGTTTTTGACCCAACTTGGACATGAACACACCCCATGATGGTCTTACAAGTAATGAGTCTACAACACAGTGCCTCACACTGGGCACCATTGTCATGATGTTGACGACCGCAATGTTCAAGTCTGCAATATTGATTAATGAATCAAACTTGTTTTTACTGAGCTTCATTGATGAGGGACTTTATAGCAGCCTGTGTCAAGTAGATTTGTCTGGAGTGTGACAACAGACCTAGTCTAATTCTGCTCAATGAGTTGTATGGAAGCGTACAATGACAGAGGAAATAAATGAGGGTTTATGAACTTTACACACTTTTAACTTTTATTATGCTACATTTGTTTATTAGCATATTAAATTCCTAGTTGTCTGTCCACAATAAGAAGAAGAGGTACCAGGCTTGGGTACATTTCATTATAATTAATCTTAAGATCGTTTTTTTCTTGTTTTCAGTCTTAAGAGCATTTCATTATTTCAGATATCACCCTCAGAATAAAATTGCTCTTAAATCTTAAGAGTGCTTTTGATCAATTTGCTACCAATCGCACTTACGACAGTTTTTTGAAACACACTTAGGAGTGATCGTAAGACCAAAATTTACGAGTGTTTTTTCAATCGATCATAAGATTCATGATGATAAGTACCCGTAATTGACAGCAAATAGTGCAGAACCACATATCAGCCAGCTCCCAGCACAAGCTGGCAGATCTGGCTCTAACCATTTGCCAAAGCCAATCAATTTATGCCTGGCAGGTTAAAGGTGGTATCGGACAGTTTGGGCCAAAATATTTGGTCCAAAGTAACCAAATAAGTCTTTGTTTAAAATGTCCTGCAAAATGTTGTTCATTGTTGCTCATTGTGTGAACAATGAAACATAAATCTCCACTTCTTATGCAAAAAGTATTTCCTATCAGAGCCATGCCGCTGAGATAGCTATTTTTAAACTAAGAAAACCATGTGACACCTTACTTTTGTGATTACATTATTTTGTTGTCTGGGTAGTCCGGGATTTGGAAAGAAAAACTTTTAGAATGGGATGGGGATGGGATTTGCCGGCACTTTGCCAATACTGTGCAGCGACATTTCTATCCTTATAGCACAAGGTCACTTATGAGGTGCCTAGGGACTGAACCCCGCCGGTCCATTATACTGATACCAACGAGTCAGGGGTAATGCTGTCCCCTTTGTCTTTGGTTTGACCCGATCCGCAAGCCGACGCTCTACCACCTGAGCTATTGTGGCCAGTCTTTTAGAATGTTTTTATCATGATTCATATTGTCTTACAATATAGTAAATGTTCAAAACCATCTTTACTTATACTAAAGTATGACTTTAGGCAGAAATTACATGTATGGTTAAATTCCCTAAAGCAGTGATAATGTATTGTTACATATATTTGATATAGGCAAACTGTCGGATACCACCTTTAAATATAGAGTTAAGACTTTAGACCATCTTATTGCTATACAGAATGCCTATTGTTCACATAGTTTATACAACAGTGGAATGCACAGAACTTTTGTGAAGTTATGTCATTTTTATGTATTCATTTACATAACGTTTATGTAAATTTTATTTCTGCTAGCGGTGCAGTTTTCCAGTCTATTCTTAATTTGAAATTGAAACTATCAACATTTCATTGTTTTATCTAAGCAGTAATTAATGCTTTATTTCCTAGTATGGGTGTTGGCCTTTTCTGAATGTGTCATTATAAGGAAGTAAAGAAAAGAAGAATAAAAGCTTATATCTAATGAAGTCTGGCAAAAGGTTGTCTTTATTTGATTTATATCAGGCACTTTAAAGGCCCCTACAATGTGATTTAAAAGTGGTTTATGCTAAAAATGCACAAAATAAGTCAATTTTTAAAAGATATTGTCTCAATATAACTGCAAATTAATCATTGCATGTTATATTGTACAAGAAATATATCATTAACTTAGCAATTTCTCATTTTGTTATTTCATTAAAATGCTCTGAACACTTTTTTGTCAGTGATTATATGAGTATCAAGTTTACAATGACGTTTATATAATATTAATACAGAAAATGGTGAACCATCCATACAAATTTTTGTAAATGTAGAATTTAATGCTAGGTATAAACTCACTTCTTTGTCTGCCAAGCCGGAACAAAGGTTTGGGAACTACTTGATCAGGATTAAAACTATTTAATAATCACGGGTGCGTTTCATCATAAATGTTAAGATCATTTTTTTTTTCTCTTAAGAATGGTTTTCCTTTTTAAGAGCGTTTCATTAATATTTCAGAAATCGATCTCAGAGTGAAATCATTCTTAAATCTAAAGCATGCTGTTGATTGATATGCTATCAATCGCACTTATGACAGTTTAAGACTCGTAGGAGTAATCATATAAGACCACAATTTAAGAACGTTTTGCAATCGATCTTAAGATTTATGATGACATGCACCCGATATGCTTTTGTTAGTTTATGGTCTGAACAAAAGTAATTAATTATAAACCATTGTACAGTACAAAATAATTGATTAGCATTATATTGGATTCTGATATGAGTTACAGAAATTTCTAATTGAAACACTGCCAGTGTGAATATTTCATGATGATTACTGTCAATTTAAGTTCAAATAATGTCATTAGGGAAATATTGCTACAGCCTGCATCTGAATAATTTGATAAACTGTCAATGTGACATAGCCTGAACAATGCGGGTTAGAATGTTGCAGGTTAATAAAGGCTCATAATTGATATTTAATTGACAATTGACATGTTAAAACTGACTGTGATGTAAGGATTTAGTGCAGAATTATATAAGAATAATGGTAAATTAATTGAAATTTGAAACTTTCTTTAAGTATTTATGGTTAAAATTTATTTAAAGGTGGTATCTGACAGTTTGCACCAAAATTTATTTTCTAAAATAACCAAATAGATAATTGTTATTTGAAAAATTCCTGCCTAATGCTGTTCATTAATGTGCTAGATCTTTTTGAGCAGTCAGGCAAAAAATACCACTTGACATTGCAAACAGGTATTTCCTATCTGAGCCACGCTGCAGAGATATCTATTTTTAAACTTAGACAACCATGTGACCACTTACTTTATTTATCTATCTATTTTAAGCAGAGACCACTATCGAGTGTTTTATACAGTTGGAAAGAATACCCATTCGAAGTGATTTCATTTCGATCAGTTCTCTCTTACAACTCAGTTAATGTTTAAAAATAGTATTTATTAAGAGTATAAATGTATACACAAACTATTCCCAAATTCCCTACAACTGTGGTTTGATATTGCTATTTGTACTTAATGTAGGCAAAACTGTCCGATGCTATCTTTAAATTAGATTGTAAATGGTAGTTTGTATAGTAATTAGGGCTTTTTGATAAACCTTGAAAAAAGGTTACTCTCTATCTTGATGTATTCAATTTTAGGGGATGCCCGTGGCCAAGCATTTGGAGTCTCTGACTTGCAACCCCTCAGCCCCTCACTGTGCGGGTTCGAGTCCTAGTCAGGGAGGGAGCATTTATGTGGGGAGGTTCTTCCCATACATAAGTCTGGGGTCTTCCTCCACCAGTAATTAGCTGGACGTTGCCAATATGGCCATAATTGAGACAGTGTGATGTAACATTAAAACAAGAACAAAACAAACAAGTATTCAACTTTAGATAAAAATGTTGAAAATGTTGTAGCAGGAAGGTTACTTAAACATGACAGGCCACATGTTAAATGAAATGTCTGTCCCTGTATTAGGTCATTGAGATGACACTTTTCTTCATTGGTAGAGCGTCGGTTTGCGGATTTGGAGGTCGCAAGTTCAAACCTCGGCCGGGTCAAACCAAAGATTTTAAAGTTGGTAGTAGTGGCGGCTCTTCTAACGCTCGGGACTAAGGGGATAGCATTACCCCTGACTCGTCAGTGGCCCTGTGCTTTAATGATAGAAATGTTGCTGTACAGTATCGGCAAAAATGCCGACAAATCCCATACCATCCGTTTTCTTCATCTCACTACTGTCTATGAGTGTCTTACTAAAGTGCTTCAACTTTTATAACATAACTCTCAAGGATGAATGCAGTGAGGCGATGGGGATACATCCCCCCCCCCCCTCCCCCCACCAACAACCAGATAAAAGAGTAGATTTGTGAAAACACATAAATGTAAGCTTAAAAAATACTGAGCTTTTAAAGTAAATTTTGTCTGAAGACTGCTTAGGTCAAAGTAAGGGTCCCTTACTGTGTATGTATATCTAGTATTTACTGCAATAAAGTTGAATGGATCTTGATTCATACCCACCCCCCATGAAAATTTTCTGGATCTGCCCCTGATAACTCTATAATAAAGTAACAAATAAACATAAATATATGTATATCCATAAAGAAATAATCTTAACTAATAAATTTGTTGCCTTATATAATGTTCCTATTTGCAACCCTTCAATTTAAGATACGACAAAACTACAGATTTAAATAGAGGAAATTTGATACAAAACTTGCATGTAATTATTTCAGACTGACAGTGAAGAAAACTTGCAAATACAGCATTCTGTACATTTTCACTATATCAAATTCAATGTGTTCTGAACGCAATATTATTCCAGAGCTCTCTACATTTATTTTCAATTTGAACCAATTCTAATTATTGCTAATAATAGGCTACAATAGCTTATATAGCTGAGATTTTGCAGCAAATTGTGAACCAGTTAGACAGCTCTTGATCTACACTTTTTGCCTAGCAGTCTGGGTCTACATTATTTGCCTAGGTTTCTGGTCTACTCTTTTTGCCTAGTTGTCTAGATTTACATGGTGTTCCAAAATTTCTGGATCTTTACAATTTGCTAGATATCTGGATTTACATGGTGTGCCAAAATTGAAAATTGTTGGGTCTTCACAGTTTGCCTATATATGTTTCTGGATTTACATGGTGTGTCAAAATTTCTGGATCTACACTATTTGCCTATGTGGTCTGGATTTACATGGTGTGCCAAAATTTCTTGGTCTTCACTGTTTGCCTAGATATCAGGATTTACATGGTGTGCAAAAATATCTAGGTCTTCACTGTTTGCCGAGGTATCTGGGTCAAGGCTTGGTTAAGTATGGGCCCAGCAATTGAAGAAGGATATGCCCTGGTAACACTTACAACCTTTCTCTAAATTTATCAAGGCTGGTGTAGAGTGTTTGCAGACGCAACCTAATATGGCAACCTCATATCCATACGTACTGAAGCTGGTGCAAAAGGAATGCATGGTTACGGTACAAAGTGCAAAAAGGCATCTGTGGCAGAGTGGTAATTGGGGTATTATACCATCTTAGACCCCATAAAGGTGGTACTCCACAGTTTGGACAAAAAAAAAAAAATCAATAAACACTTTAAACCATTGTTACCTGAAAAGCTCTAGCAAAATGCTGTTTGTTGATGTCCTACACCTGTCTGAAAACTGAACCATAAGGCCACAATCGACACAACAACCATGTTTTTCCTATCAAAGCCAGGCTGCATAGTTAGCTATTTTTAAACTAAAAAAACCACTTGACCATTTTAGTTTTAGTTTATCTACGTTAACCACTGTGTGGTCAATGTCTATTTTCAGCAGTAACCCCAATTGTTCTTGTTATAGATTTGAAAAGAATAAACATTTTAAGTGATGATTAACGACATTTACTGCCCTAAAATTGAAATACTGTTGAAAATCAATCATCAAAGCTTAGACTAAAATATGATTTTTTTCTGCAAAAATTATGTGCAAATACCCCCAAAAGAGGTCAGATATTGTAACATATATTAGACATAGGCAAACTGAAGGATACCACCCTCAATGCATGGATCAATATCACAGTCTGGGAAGGTCTTCCAGCTGTGGCAAAGTGGTAACTGGGGTATTGTAACATCTTAGCCCCCATGAAGATGGTATCCATGAGTTTGGATCAAAAATATTTTCATTAAACACTTTAATCTTCCAGCTGACCTGAGATGCACTTGAAGTTCTTACGTAGGCAATAATGCAAGAACTGTCTTTATGCATGATGTTCGAAACTTAACAGTCACCCCTCCTAGAGCCCAATTAGCTAACTCTGTATTGACAAACACTGCATGATTTATAGATGTACCTGGCTCATTAGGGGATATTGGTGACAAGCTTGACCCATTGGCGTCAGCTTGAAGGAATTAATGGACCCAATGACTATATTGAGTGGCAGACAGTAGTTAAGTCTGTGTAGAGTGTTGACACTGTAAATGCCACCTTTGTACAGATTATCGTAAAATTATCAGTCCTGGGCAAATGGTGTAAATCCAGATCGGCCATTGCACCCCTTGGAAACTGTGTGATCAGGATCTGTTCTTTGTACTGTGGAGGTGCTAGCAATATGACTGTAGGTAACTTTTCATGTACATAACTAATAAGAAGATGAGCAGGAATTGTTGTAACATATGAAAGACAATATAAAAACAACCTGTCCTGATAGAGGTTGGTAGAATGCAACCCAGGCTCATTGCTTTCATATTTGTGATTGTCTCTGATGTTCATATATAGTTTTTATAAATGGCTTGCTTAGAATTTTACAGTATGTTATTGCACATTGTGTAATTTAAATTTCATCATTCTGGTCACTATCCCCTCAGTAGACCCAGGGTAACCTAAAAGATACAACTAGATCATAGCCAGATTCGGGATGAGGAACACTAACTGAGTTGTTGGACTTTTTGTGAAAAAAAAGATCACTCTGAATGTGTATTCTTTCCAACTGTATAAAAACTTAATAGTGGTCTCTGCTAAAAATACATATAGACGTCAGATTGGATTACCTGATGACAGGTGATTAATGTTCGACAGTTCACACAGTTCTAGGACTTTAATGAGCAGCATTTTGCAGGACCTTTTCAGGGAACATTTGAAATTTTGGTCCAAACTGTCAGATACCTCATTTAAGCTTAGGCAAATAGTGCAGATGTTGTGTAGCTGACTTATGAGGCCCTTGGTGATGCTGTCTCTTTAACAGTTTGTCTCCTAACACCTTTAACTTTTTGTTGGGTGTTGACAAATGTAGCTAGGCATGGGTAAATGTCTAATGCGAACAACTCTAAAGTTCAGGACTGACATTGGGGGAGACATTTTGACAGAGAGAAGTGGACCTATCTCATAGAGAAATGTGCTGCCCAGAAAACAGGAAAGGGCATGATAAATGAATAATGATAATGCTGGACTACATCAGATGACATTTTACTGTTGACCTTGACATTGCAGCATTTTAGGACCTTTATGGTTCCCAGATTCTGAAATTGTCGGAACATCTGTATGTTATGGCCATTGTGCATGTCGGTTGACATTTGGTGTATGTTTCACCACCATTAGCCTGTAACCTAACATTTTTAATTGCACCAACTGACAGAAGACTCTGTGTGTGTATGTGTGTGATGAAACAGTGACAACCATGATGTAAGTCACATGACAGGTCACATGACATAAACATGGAGAAAGGTCAAACAGGTACAAATTGTCGTCTGCTTGTAAAATATTAGAATGTCAACTTCCTCCTCAGGATTTGGTTTGCATATGAATGTTGGTTCTGTAGTTTTGTATTGGCTGGTTTTTGTCTGTTTAAGTGATCTAACAGTAGTAATAGAAGATGTTTTCTGTGGTGTATGTAAGGTGGAATGTTAATCATATGTACAATGAAGATATTTATTATATTTTTTGATTAATTGTTAAAGTATGAATATTTTAGTATTTTTCTATAGCATATTAATTGGCAACAAGCCACGTACATTTACTATTTTATGCCATTATGTTTTCTTATTTTAAAAAAGTAAAATTGATGAACAATTAATCATGTTTTATATTTGATACAAATAAATATTTTACCAGACATGCCCTTTCTATTTGGCTTTTGAACTTTTTATTTTCAGTGGACCTTTTTTTCCATAGAAACCATAAAAAGAAAAATGATCTGAGCAATCTTGGAAAATGTGAATAAAAACAATTCATTTTGTCAAAGTTGAACTTGTCATTACTAACTGTAGACCATGTTCGTGGTCTTAATTTCCATTTAAATTAGTTCGGACAATTACTTCCAAACATAAATGACAAGAATTTTAACACCTGAACTTGCTAAGAACACATTATGTGAACTTATTTCTTTGAATTTTTGTTTTGCAAATTGGCAATATGCTGTATGTATATGTCAGAAATAAAGCGTCTGTTCTGTTCTGTTCTGTTTTGATCCAGAATTGCGATATTTATTAGTCGTACAAGACAACCCCTATTGTCTTGTGCATGTTACTTTTAATGAAAGAAAACAAATTGGAATATGTTTTAATGTTGACACAATAGCAAGAAATGGACTTACCCCTATGTCATTTTTTGTTAAAACCCATGCTTTGTTCTTAGATTATTGCATAAATATTATAAATTTTATACAGTCATAGAAATTAGGATTGAAATTTACAAGCAAGTCGGGCTAGTAACTAAGCAATTTTCATTAGCCAGAATGAAAATTCATTAGCCTGAATTAAATTCTGTTTAAATTTTACAAGTAAGCCAAAAAAACTAAGATAAATACGGAAAAAAGCTCCATTTAAGTATCAATCGCCTGGTAACTTCATGTTTTTTTCCCGGGTTTTGCACCAGAAACATGTTTCAGTTTAATTTTCTCTGCCATTTTGTTCTGTCCCAGCTGATTTTAATTTGGCTTAGAACATAATGTACTATGCGGGCACCAGAATGCTGTGAGGTTACAGCACAGTAAACATATTATCTATTTAGTGCGCACAACATGTTTATGATACAAGTGACAGCTTGCCGAATGAAATAAGTGACTCAAAAGTTTACAAATTAAAAATGAAAGTACAATGATTTTTTTAACGATTAGGATCTTAGAAGCCCATCGGGCCAGTTAAATGGGAATTTTTACAAGCTCAAGAGAAAATCTACTGGTTTTTTGCTGTGGGGCTAGCGCTAATTTCGACCACTGTTTATATGTTAAATTCATTATTATCAGAGATTGAGCGTTAAATAGTGAAGATCCTGATCAAATAGCGCTCTAAGCATGGAGTTAGTTGATCTGGATCTTTGCAATTTGACTGTGCCATAAAAATATGTATTTATCAGGCTACAAGTTATCTTGCGAAAATTGGAGGTGGTCACAAAGTTTGTTACACTTAATTGTCCTGTAAAAGTGAAATTGAGTATAGATGTTGAGCACCAATTACATCTAAGATAACATGTCATTTTATTGGTGAACTAATTTTCACAAAAATTGTAAACATTGACCTGGAACATGGATGTAAACAAATAATTAAATTTCCCCCAAAAAATTAGTAATAATGAGGCAAAGTTTATTTGTTTACTGGGTTAATTGTCCCACCAACAGTATTTCAATTATCAGGAGATGGCGTTCACTTGAAGCAGACATAGTGCTGCCTTCACTGTGTATAGCATGCCTTGAACACCTGGCATTATACCACACCCAGTCACATTATCCTGACACCGGCCCAACCAGTCATGGAACTACCCTTATATTTGCTTGAGTGTTAGCAAGAGAGATATATCATTACCATTTTTAATGACTTTGGAATCTCGCAGCTCTGGATCAAGCCCGGGGCCTCGCATACCTGGAGCCGATGCTCTGCAGATTGCACTTCCATCCTGTCTAAAGTTTTATCTATGCCTTTACTCATGCATTGGTAAGAAGATAGACTGATAAGTACTTTAAGTAGCAAAAAGTGCACTTCCTACCATTTTTAACGACTTTGGTATGTTGCAGCCCGGGATCGAACCCAGGGTGAGGCAAAGTTTAACAAAAAGTATTCAATGTTTATATCCAAACTTAACTCGTGTTCAAGAATTAGTTAAGGGGACTTCTTTTATGGAAATGTGAAGGTTGTAGTAAAATATCAAATGTTTGCTTTATTCTGTTACAATAAATGCATTAGTTTGGGTTAAAGTGAACTGACCAGTTACCAAACGAAACAAAATGCCAAAAAAACTTTCTTAAATATATATAATTAGAAAATAAATACATAACTGTCTACTGTTTAACTCATTCATATATACACATCTGTGTCAAACCTTTAAAAAGGTATAAGCAACCTGTTGATGGCGTATGACAGATTCAGTAGCTCTGGGTACCAGTATACTACCTGTATGCACCGTGTCCCTGTCCTTTAACTCACAATACCGTGACAAGACTTACAACCTACCCTAGTATGTTTTGCCTGTGGATTTTACACACTATCGGTCATTTAGTTTTGTACACCTTAATTTGTTATGCGTGATTATTCGTACCATTTGTTGGAATGTAGCGACCCATTAAAATTCAGAGACGGCAGGCTTTAAAATTAATCACCAGCACAAGTTTTCATTTCACACATTACTGTCATCTGTTGTAAGATATGTGTCAGCATTGTGGAGGTATGGGGAGAAAATGTGTGTATTGTGTATAATGGGGGAGACTTAAAATATGAGATTTATTACTAGAAAGTGTAAATGTTCAAGATTTGGATGTAAAGGTGTATGTAAATAGGAGAATAGCTGGAACTGAAATTTATATGTGTTTCTAGCATAAGCAGATGTAAATGCACAAAATATGGAGGTTAGAGTCCCGCACTCAGCATCATTTTAAATAAATATAGTATTGGTAAGTACTTTTTTTTGTAAAATGTTTTTAATTTCAGTCATGTCATACTCGTAAGGAAGACAAAAATATTGAAGAAAATATTATGTACCTTTTCATTTATTTTGCTATTTCACATCATTTTGCTCATTTAGGTTTTGGACATAATTCTATTGAAAGAGGTCTTTTTTTTATGGCAAATTATTTAATTACGTTGTTCATGGACAATGTTTATGGAGCCATTTTTTTCATTAATTTTTTTCTTTAAAATTCTTGTAATCCATTACAAACCTTATTATTGATGCATTTAATCTTGTAATTAAGATCCTTGTAAAGATTTGTCCATTTATCTTGAAAATTGTCCAGCGTGTGACCCATATTCAATTTATTACTGAAGGACATCTTCATTTGAAGTATAGAATACCCCAAGTTATTACTTCATAGGATTACACAGTGTACCATGGTAATTAAAATAAAATTACAATATGTGCGAGTGATGCTTAAATTCTTACATTATCTCGAGACATATAACAGTGTTTCTCTTATACACAATAATATGACGGAACCTGGTAGCACAATCTGTAGAGCATGGACTCCAGGTATGGGAGGCCCTGGGTTTGATGCCTGGCAGCAACATACTAGTGGTATAGCTCCCTTTTAATGCTCAAGATAATATGAAAATACTTCCACAACTGGTTGGCCTGGTGTCCGGATAGTGTGACTGGGTGTGGCATCATGCCAAGTGGTCATGGCATCTTATACATGGTGAAGGTAGCACATACCTGCTTCAAGTCGACACTGTCTCCAGATAACTGAAATACTGTTGGTGGGATGAAAAACCCAATAAACAAACAAACAATAATATGTATTTATAGCCAGAAGGTGTAATTTACTTATCAATGACTACTTTCAGTTTTTTTTAACTTTTCTGAAGCAGTTTGACTAAAAAACCTTATCCCAATAGTTTCAAACTAGCTACCACATATATTGAAGCGTTTAATCCTGACGTATGTTATTGTGTATGTACGTGTTTAAAACTGAAACAAAAAAGTTAAAAAAGAAAAGTTATGAGTATCTTCCCGATACCTGGATACATGTATATTTAGCTACAGTTGCCAGCCTTTGATTGGTAGCTTATTAATAGATTACTTTTTGCTATTATGTCAGCTATCAAAGGTGTCGTAGCAATTGTTAACCCATTTATGGTCCTTGTACTAATAAAAATGAGGAAACTCTGACTAGTGCAATATTGTTGTAATTCATTTTTGATTATTGTATTTAGTTACCAGGATATTGCTCTTAATCATTAAATGTCACACTAAAAGAAAAGTAATGAAAGGGTATGCTTAGGTACAGTTTGAAACACAATTGATGCTGATTAATAGACGAGGGTATCGCATGACCTATTATGGTGCCAGTTAGCGGAATTGCTGATGGTGAATTGCCCTGATTTACACTCATTTCTCATTTGATGTCAGCTAAAGCCTCCATGGCTCTTTGTATATCGCTTATAATCAATGGTTTAGTTGGTGTGGTTGATGTATAGAGACTTAATATTCTTTTATCAAATATCCAAGTAAGTCATTATTACCTGAATAGGTCCTGCAAAATGCTGTTCATCGATGGCCTAGATCTGTGTGAACAGTGAAGCATAAATCCCCACTCGTCATTACAAACAGGTATTTCATATCTAAGTCACGCTGCAGAGATAGCTATTTTTAAACTAAGAAAACCATGTGACATCCTACTTTTGAGATCGCATTATATCGCCATGTGAATAGTACACACTTACGTTGATATCTATTTTTAGCAGAGATCACAGCATGCTTATTTATAGATCTGGAAGGAAGGAATTTTTTAAAAAAAAATTCAAAGTGTGTAATGTAGGAATTATTCAAAATCATCTTTACTTAAATTAAAATATGAAATTATGCATGCAATTCAGGAAACTGTGAAAAAATATTGTTTCATGTATTTATTATATGTAAACAGTCAGATACCCCCTTTAAAGCAAATATTCAATTAATGATATTTAAGACAATTCATGCAGACTTCTTATGTAAGAGACTCCTAATTAAGCACCTTATTGGTCGGCTAGACACTCTGGATTACGGTAAATCCCTTCCGGTCATTTTGGCATAGGTAGACAATTGCTCCCATGAATTTGCCAAGGCGGACAGAATCTCTCCTTAAATCCCATTGTTTGATAAATTAATAATAAAGAAATAGATAAAATGTATTTGCAAGCAAAAAGAAATGTTGTATTTCCAAATGAAATTTTCAGTGGTGATTCTGTTCACCTTGAAAAATGACAGGAGGGATTCTGTCCACCTTGGAATATTCAGGGAGGGGTCTTGTCCTTCACCCGCTATTCTAGGACCCAGGACATTTTACCACACTTAGTTATTGTTTCTTTGGGTTGATCAGCCAGTTGAGACTTAACATTCTTATTCGTGAATACATTTCACAGGATGTAAAGATTGTAATGCAAATATGAATTGCTAGAAGGTTGAAGAAACAAGAATTTGCATAAAATGCTAAATTCTTGTTATCTCCTACACTTCAATTGGATACTTTTACTAACTACAAACTACTCAGGTATTTACATCCTCCTCCTTCTCCAACCCTTTTCATCATCATCATCATCCTTATCATCCTCATCATCATCCTTATCATCATCATCATCATCATTTTTGTCACTGTTGTCATCTTTGTCAAATCATTATCATCATCATCGTCATCATCATTATCATCATCATCATTCTGCTCATTGTTGTCGTCTTTGTCAACAATGTCATGGCTATTGTTATCATCATTATCAGCATCATCCTCTAATTTTGAGTCATTTCCAAAATCAGGATTTCTCATGAATCTTCCATCTTTGACTGTATTCTTGACTCTGTAAGTGTCACCTATCCAACAACTGTCTGATCAGGACCAGCCCTTTTTGCTTTTGAATCTCTAGCAGTATATCTTACTACCTCTGCATGTAGTTATTTAACCCTTTCCTGCATGTAAACGTCATTTTACACCTTTACAAACTATTCACAATCATTAGCAGAATCTGCATGACTAAGGGTTTATGTGTAGGCTGGTTCAACCTTACATCTGTTATTACAAGCTGAACATACATTTATTAAAATCCTTTAGTCTCTTTTAAAGAAAAAACAGCAAAGTCAAATGAATTTTCAAAATTATAGAGGCACTAAGAATGAAAGGGTTAATTATATGCAATTATTTGACTTGATCATTAATAAATATAGCAGCGTACCTGGAAGTGCAATTGGTCGAGCATCAGCTCCTGGTAAGGGAGGCCTCGGGTTTGATCCTGAGCTAAGGCATACCAAAGTCATTAAAAATGGTAGTGGTATAGCTCCCTTGCAAATGCTCAAGCAAATATAAGAGAAGTTCCACGTCTGGTTTGCCCAGTGTTAGGATAATATGACTGGGTGTGGTATCATGCCAGGCATGTTATACACAGTAAAGGCAGCATGATATCTGCTTCAAGTGGACACCGTCTCCAGATAACAAAAATACTGTTGGTGGGACAATAAACCTAACAAACAAACAAATAATTAATATAGCATGAGAAGGGGTTATGATACAGTTCTATAATTCATACTGTCTTCAAAGGGCCATTTGAATTTGAATGCAAGCCTCAAGGATACAAACACTAGATACAAAAACAGTCGATGTGAAGAAAATTCACACCTTACCGGAGTGTGACAACTGGGGAAAGAATGGTTTACTAGTTTCAAATATCAGAGTGAAATAAGATTTTCTCACTTTAGTAGTAAGTACCCTCAAACATGAGTGAAAAGGGGTTTTGTGACTCCTTTTGTGAATACTGTTTGTTAACTTTTTATTTGATTTGACATCCTGTGCATATTATTTCTTCAGGGATAGTGTTACAATTGGAAGATTAGTGCTTTCACTGTTCTAGCATTCAGTATGCAAATGACATAAGCACACACAGTCATATTATTTTCTTATAGGAACACTCAGCTTTATTATATTACCCTCATCACCCAATGACGAAAAACAACAACAGCGATTTCTGTACCATTGCAATTTTTTATACTTTTTTATGTCTTAGTTAGGCTTCAAAAACCGGCCGCAATAGCTCAGGTAGTAGAGCGTCGGTTTGCGAATCGAGAGGTCGTGGTTTAAAACCACAGACTTTAAAGTTGGTAGTAGTGACTTCCCTTTTAATGCTTGGGGCTAAGGTGACAGCATTAAGCTTGGGACTTGTTGGTGTCAGTATAATGGACCGGCTGGGTTCAGTCCCTGGGCACCTCACAAGTGCCCATTCGCTATAATGATAGAAGTGTCGCTGCACAGTATCGGCAAAAATGCCGGCTAATCCCAATCCCATAATGATAGAAATGTTGCTGCACAGTATTGGCAAAAATGCCGGCTAATCTCGATCCCTAGGCTACAAACACAAAACTCCTCATTGGGAGTTGATCATTTACTAACAACTTGTTTGTTTATCTTGTTTCTTTTTGGGGTTTTTTACAAGACTCTGACACAATAACAGTTGTATTGGCGATGTCTAGCTAATTATTGGTGGAAGACCCCAGACATATGTCTGGGTAGAACTACCAGCGCACTGCAGGTTAGCTGGAATACCTTCTCACACGAAAGTTCTCAACCCGAACTGGATCCAAACCCACACAGTGAGGCGCTGAGGGGTTTCAAGTCAGTGACTCGAACCACTCGGCCGCGGGTACCCCACACACAAAACTTGTATGTGTTATTGTAAACTTTATATAAACCTTTACAACTCTAGCAGAGAATATGCATGTTATTAATTATAAATCAGTAAATTTGTGCCTTGCTATTATAATGCATAAATTAATTAATCAGACGGAACAGGTCTGCATGGCCTATCTGGCAATATCTAGCGTTAAAACTTATACATTTGTGTGTGAAAATACTCTGGTATTTGGTGAAGCGGCTAAAATTGAGAAAATGAGAAATGTGCCTTGAATGGGGGTTTATAATTAGGTAGTCCATTTATGTTAGACTTTGTGCCGACACATTTAAGTGGGTGCAAACAAATATTGCAGGAGAGGTTCATGTATCCCATAGTTCCCTTTGGATAACTGAACTGTGTCAATGTGTAAAATGGGTGCCCATTCTCTAACCTACTACAGTTAACAATAATCAACACTAGCGTTAGTTAATTTATAACAACTGCATGTTCAGGCAACTATACATAAACTTAATAGTATGAATTCCACAGCAAATAGAGCTGATCTTATGTTCAGGTGTAAATTTTAATATGTAAATATGTGAACTTGCACAATATTCCTTATATTTATGTGCCATACAACTGTGCAGCTATAAAGTAATACATAATGCAGGCCCTACATGTTAATCTAGGGACCTTTTCAAGTTTTCTTATTGAATAAATCTAGGACCTGGTTTGAGGATGGATGCCAATGGTTGGTCAGTTCCATGCTTCAACTCATAACCCCTTTGTTTCGCATGGTGTGGGTTCAAGTCTCGAATGGAGTGACAATTTTTAGTGGATATGTCTCTTATCTGACATTGTATCTGTGGAATTTTACCTAAATATAAGATCTTGATGTAACCATATTCTCCCTAATTACTGTATGTCCAAGAGATTTCGAACTGTATACCTATGATATTCCACTGCCTTATATGTTTATCAAAGTTACAGATTAGTGTTCCTTTGTTTAACAGGTATTTTTGTATATATTTTAAAAAATAGATCTTTTAAAGGTGGTATCCAACAGTTTGGACAAAAAATATTTTCATTAAACATATTATTTACCTATTGTCACCTGAACAGATTTCTCAAAATGCTGTTTATTGACACATGTCTGAAAAGTGTACCATAACGCCACAATCATCATTACAAACATGTATTTCCTATCTGAGCCATGCTGCACAGTTAGCTATTTTTAAACCTAGACAACTACCTGACCACATATTTAACCTCAACCACGTCATCTGCTGTGATGTTGATGTCTATTTTTAGCCGAAATCCCAAATCATTTTTTCTTATACATTTGAAAAGAATGAACATTTTAAGTGTTAATTAACAAGTTTTAAGGACCTAAAATTGAGATACTGTTGAAAACTGTCAAAGCTTAGACTAAAGAATGATGTTTTCTCTACATAAATTATGCACTAATACCCCAAACAGAGGTCAGATATTGTAACATATATTAGATAAAGGCAAACTGTCTGATACCACCTTTAACTGTCTTTGTCCACCAATTTGTCTGTCTGACCCAGTTAATACATTTGTCTAAGCTAAGCAAAGGCATGCATTATTTACTTTTGTGTTAAAACATTACAGTTGTTATTCAGATTAGGTAAATAAGTCTCTATTCGCATTCGCTGTTGTTAAGAAAATAAATCAAAGCAAAATATTTTAATGCATTTGGAATACTTCCATAGTTAACTATACTACCCATATTAGGCATTGACAACCTTTCTTTGTTAGCTATATTGGTCAGATATTCCTAAAAGCTGAATGCAGCTGAAGTGACCATGTATGTTTTTGTCATTCTAGTGTACATATAAAAACACACACAAAACAAACAAACAACCATATCTGCCATTAGTTTTGGCCATAGGGTGATAAATTTTTGATCCATTGCCACAAAGATTTTTGGGTAAACATTAATCACATTTTTTACTTATCATCTGCCATGATCAGTTGTCAGGGGGGGCCTTGTAAGATAAGAAGAACAATGGTTAAACACTACTTTGTGTAAACTTGAGGGGATTAGAGAAATAATGAAAAATGGGAAAACAAACATTCTTACACACAATTGGTCTTCATTGAGACAGGAAATAGAATAAACCTTTGATGGATCTGTATACAGGTTTGACAAATATTTTTGTTAATCATGTCTTTTAATACCTGCTTTATTTGAAAAAATGAGGGTTCTCAACATTTTGATATAAAGATAAATAGGATAATTAAGAAGATAAATAATTAAATTTATTAATAAGCGTCCCAATTACAGCCATGGTAACACTGTAGTGATGTAGCATTGGGTATTGGATAAATATGTCATCACTTGGACAGTTTAGTTTCAAATAGATCTGGGTTTTTTCACTGCTTGCCTTTGAGAAACACCTCATGAAGTGCAAGGTTAGACCTCTGTGAAACCTGTTTAAGCGTCCCAGTCATCCCTTTTGCCGACTGACCATTCCAAGGTTGTAATTGTTGGGTTTTATAACATGTCCTGTCACAGTTTTTTGCAACTTTTACATTTGACTGTCATGTTTATGCCTTTGTCATATGCCTTTTCAGATTTAAGTATATATTGCAATACTTTTAGGACCTTTTCATATTTTCTTATTTAAGTATGATACCTGTAAATAGAAATGTCAACAAGTAGCAAAATAACCCAGGCCACGGCATACTTAAGTTGTAAAAAATGGTAGTGGTATAGCTCCCTTGCTAATGCTCAAGCAAATATAAGGTTAGTTCCATGACTGATTTGCCTAGTGTCAGGATAATGTGACCGGGTATCATGCCATGTGTTCACGGCATCCTATACACTGTGAAGGCAGCACTATATCTGCTTCAAGTGGACACCGTCTCCCGATAACTGAAATACTGTTGGTGGGACGATAAACCCAACAAACATAATATTAGTATTGGCTATTAAAAGAATTAAAATAGGTTCAATTTATACCATGAATCAGCACAAAATGAGATTTTCCATCTGATTGATGATGTATTGCTACATCTAGTTTCTCCGACATTTTTCTTAGATCTTCATCAATTACAGCTGGATGCCATAATGGTCATAGTTGAGTTGATGTATGTTTTTATCAACACTTCCACTGTGCCTAAATGCTATGCTGGACTTCAATTGATTCACATTCATATTAGCACTAATGCTTGTTCTATACCTCAACACTGGGCCCCATTGTCTGATGTAGCTAGAGTTAATTGTTACTTATTGGTCCTTAATTGCCATTTGTCTGACCTCTTAGATTACTAGTGACCATGGTGCAGCTCATTAGGCAAATGTGGTTCTAAACAGTCCATATATTCATTTATGGAATGTTTGC
This sequence comes from Sinonovacula constricta, assembly GCA_007844125.1. Lineage (NCBI taxonomy): Eukaryota > Metazoa > Mollusca > Bivalvia > Cardiida > Solecurtidae > Sinonovacula > Sinonovacula constricta. The sequence continues at coordinate 52,708,987 of CM017568.1, read as the reverse complement.
TTTCCTAGGTTGTATTAGGGTCAAGTGACTATGAAAATCAGACAGTCAGATAAAACCTTTTCATGTGACATTTCTACAGAGCTATTCAAAATCTGCATAATTTGTGTACAAACTTTAAATGCATATTTAGACTATGAACAAATTGTACAGATCCTGATCAGACAGCTCCCAGCATATCCTATTGCACAGGCCTATCAGTACATGCTTAGAAAGGTTTTGGAAAGGACAGCTCCCAGCATATCCTATTGCACAGGCTTATCAGTACATGCTTAGAAAGGTTTTGGAAAGGACAGCTCCCAGCATATCCTATTGCACAGGCCTATCAGTACATGCTTAGAAAGGTTTTGGAAAGGACAGCTCCCAGCATATCCTATTGCACGGGCCTATCAGTACATGCTTAGAAAGGTTTTTGGAAAGGACAGCTCCCAGCATATCCTATTGCACAGGCCTATCAGTACATGCTTAGAAAGGTTTTTGGAAAGGACAGCTCCCAGCATATCCTATTGCACAGGCCTATCAGTACATGCTTAGAAAGGTTTTGGAAAGGACAGCTCCCAGCATATCCTATTGCACAGGCCTATCAGTACATACTTAGATGGAAAGGACAGCTCCCAGCATATCCTATTGCACAGGCCTATCAGTACATGCTTAGAAAGGTTTTGGAAAGGACAGCTCCCAGCATATCCTATTGCACAGGCCTATCAGTACATACTTAGAAAGGTTTTTGGAAAGGACAGCTCCCAGCATATCCTATTGCACAGGCCTATCAGTACATGCTTAGAAAGGTTTTTGGAAAGGACAGCTCCCAGCATATCCTATTGCACGGGCCTATCAGTACATACTTAGAAAGGTTTTTGGAAAGTACAGCTCCCAGCATATCCTATTGCACAGGCCTATCAGTACATGCTTAGAAAGGTTTTTGGAAAGGACAGCTCCCAGCATATCTTATTGCACAGGCCTATCAGTACATGCTTAGAAAGGTTTTGGAAAGGACAGCTCCCAGCATATCTTATTGCACAGGCCTATCAGTACATGCTTAGAAAGGTTTTGGAAAGGACAGCTCCCAGCATATCTTATTGCACAGGCCTATCAGTACATGCTTAGAAAGGTTTTGGAAAGGACAGCTCCCAGCATATCCTATTGCACAGGCCGATCAGTACATGCTTAGAAAGGTTTTGGAAAGGACAGCTCCCAGCATATCCTATTGCACAGGCCTATCAGTACATGCTTAGAAAGGTTTTGGAAAGGACAGCTTCCAGCATATCCTATTGCACAGGCCTATCAGTACATGCTTAGAAAGGTTATGGAAAGGACAGCTCCCAGCATATTCTATTGCACAGGCCTATCAGTACATGCTTAGAAAGGTTATGGAAAGGACAGCTCCCAGCATATTCTATTGGCAGAAATGCCGGCAAATCCCAATCTTAATTCTCTTTTAGTTTGTACACAGTAGTATATCTTAAATATATTTTATTATATTGTGGGTACAACAAGCCCTACATCAAGCATACATTCAAACTGCACATGCTGAGATATGTAATTCATAAACAATGTTTCTGATTGGCAAATTAGGAAGGCAATCATTTAAATACATTGGAGGTGCAGATTATCTAGTTCATTGTGCCAATTATACTCAAGCTGAATTGTGACACATTAAAGGTGGTATCCAGACAGGTATCTGACAGTTTGAAACAAAGATATTTTCATAAATCATCTTAATATACTTTTGTTACCTAAACAGATCTCGCATAATGCTGTTTATTGATGTCCTACACCTGTCGGAAAAGTGAACCATAATGTGACAATTGTCATTACAAATATGTATTTCCTATCTGATTCACGCTGCACAGTTAGCTATTTTAAAACTTAGAAAACCACATGACCACTTATGTTGTAGTTCATCCACGTCATCTGCTGTGATGTTGATGTCTATTTTTAGCAGGAATCCTACATCGTTCTTATTTATAGATTTGAAAAGAATGAACATTTTAAGTGTTGATTAACGAGTTTTACTGCCATGAAATTGAGATACTGTTGACAAACGTCAAAGTTTAGACTAAAGCATGATCTTTTCTGCAGAAATTATGCACAAATACCCCAAAATGATGTCAGATATTGTTACATACATATATTTGGTATAAACAAACTGTTGGGTACCACCTTTAAGGCAAATCTGAGTAAAATCAGCAATATTTAATATTTGAAAGAAAATAGAGGAGAAACGCAGTTCATCATAAAAAGTACCTCCTTAGTTCTTCAGTTATGCTATGCATGCACCTAGCTTGAAAGCCTTCCGAAGTGAAGTTCTATATAAAGGAGTATCTAATGTTTGTGTTTGTTTTACAATTTGCCTAAAATAAACACTTAATAAAATATGATATATATTTAGCATTTCTGTTGTTTAAATTATCATTTTAAGTGGTCTTGTAATCCCTTTAATGCCTCATAAGGCTCGAGGAAGGTGAAGCAAATTTGGCAAGTATGTGGTATGTGATTATTCTTAATGAAGTAAATTAATCTGCTAGATTGGGTATTGTAGTTGCCTAAAGTGACTTTAATGAGGCCGGAGACTGCATTGGAGATGAAGTTCTAGTCCTGGAATGCTTTAGTTGTGATAGTATAAGTGAAGAGAGATAACATTTCACACTCAAGCTTAGAATGGTAGAAATTGTACAATGAACACAAGTGCTGGAGTGAATGTGATGCTTGACTTACATATAAAGGAAAAATGGTGTTGTGTTAGTTTGGAGAAAGATAAATGTGATTATTTAAGCTTTATTCTACTTATTTATGGAAGGTTTATTGTAAGATACCAGTCATTATGATGAAATGGGCTCGTTCAAGATGTGATGTAAGGATTATTTGTCATTTATTTGTGTACTTGCAGCAAGAGCTCAGGTGGTAGAGCGTCGGCTTGCAGAACAGGAGGTCGTGTGTTCAAACCCCGGCCGGGTCAAACCAAAGACTTTAAAGTTGGTAGTAGTGGCTTCCCTCCTAGCGCTCGGGGCTAAGGGCTAAGGGGATAGCATTACGCCTGACTCGTCGGTGTCAGTATAATGGACCAGCCTGGTTCAGTCCCTGGGCACCTAATTAGTGCCCCTGTGCTATAATGATCATCGTCGGCAACCACAGTATTTTCTTCCGTTACACTCCATACATACCGTGGGAAATTTGACTAGCAAAATCTCGTTTTCATGAATATGCATGAGGCAGGGGAGACAAATCTTCTTCCAATGAAACCGCATGTTACAATAAAATACTCTTCAATCTCAATGACGTCATACTGGGATTTTCTTACTGAAAATAGAAACCAACGCACATGTTTACTCATGGAGGTCGCCATTTTGAGTGGTAAACCGAACCTTACTCATAAAACGTAATTTCATTGGCTAGTTGTCCGTGGTGGTTTCCTTATGGCACCAATGAAACTGCCTCATTAATTATTCATGACTCTGAGATTTTCTTAGCCAATTGTCCCACGGTACATAACGCAGCATAGCGGAGTAATGTAACGGGGGATAACCGAAGATGTATAATGATAAAAATGTCTCTGCACAGTATCGGCAAAAATGCTGGCTTATCCCATCCCTCATTTATGTCGTTCAAAAAGAATGCTAATGAATCTGTCTAAGACAAACTTGTATAAAGAGTTATGTTCAAGGTCAGTTCCTTTTTATTGTATATATATATATATACATATATATTACCGTGACAGTGTTATAACCATAACAGTAGTGTCTAGCTTTAGCTGTTATTTTGCAAACAGACCCAGACACATCTCTTGACTGCTCCACCGGTCAGCTGGAAGATCTCTGCATAACAAGTTATGCCCCTTGATGGAGTTAAAACTCATAGTAAGCTGTTAAGGAATTTCACCATAGACTGAATTCAAAAATGATAATTAGTATGTCCCTATCACTTTAAAGGTGGTATCCGACAGTTTGGACCAAAGTATGTATGTTTTCTCAAATAACCAAATCAGTCATTGTTACATGAAAAGGTCCTGCAAAATGCTGTTCATTGATGCCCTATCATCTCTGCCCTATTCATCACTGCAAACGGGTATTTCCTATCTGAGCCACACTGCAGAGATAGTTATTTTTGAACTAAGAGAACCACCTGACAGCTTACTTTTGAGAACGAGTTATAGCGTCAACAGTGTAGTCCGCAGTGATGTTGATGTCTATTTTTAGCAGAGATCACTATTGAGCTTATTTATAAATTTGGAAAGAATTAATATTTAGAGAGCTTTTTGGCACTTCGTATAGAAGCTTACAACAATGGTAGAGTTCAAAATCATATTGACTTAGACCAAAATATGAGTTTATTGTGTTAATGGTAATATGTATGGTAATATGAGAAATTATGTTTCCCCAAAACAATGGAAAAAATATTGTTACATGCATTTGATGTAGGCAAACTGTCAGATACCACCTTTAAAGGTTCTACCTAACAATTAGCATGTTTAAGGATGAATCCTGCTGTTAAATAGGGCACAAATTGTAATGAGTAAATCTACTGACGGCCTTCTGGCTAGAACCATTATATAATACCATACACAAAGTACTTTCATGGATGCTGAGAAATAATTTAAGATTTAACCCAAGTTAGTTCTATTCTGTTCTATGATGGGTTCCATTTTACTAGTCTTATTACTGCAATTTGACACACGCTTAAAGGTGTTGTTCCATGCTGTTGGTTCAGGATAATTGCAATGTTGTTTTCATGATATTGTTGTTTATGTTTTGGTCTTAGACCTCAGTCTGTTTTGCAAACAAATGTCTCTTCTGAAATAACACAAATTATTGTGGGTGCTTAATTGTGGTGTTATAAAAATGGTCTGTTTTCTTGCCTTTTAAATTTGCAGGACAATTTGTTTTAAATAGTCATTAAAACATCATTCTAGTTGTCTTGTTGAAAATATCCTTTAATGGAGAAAATATTTTCTTACTTAGAATATTATGATGATTCACATGTGGCGTTGGTTACATTATTTTTCAATGACATCACAACTTTTGTAATAACTTATCAAAGAAATTGTCAGCGCTTGGACATTTTTTATTCAAATAGATCGTTTTCTTTTCATTTCTTGCATTGAGAAACCCATCAGGAAGTGTGGGGTTAGAGCACCCCAGTGGGTCCATATTGCCGTTCCAAGGCAGTTACTGTTGGGTTTGCTCTTTCTGTTAAATGACTCATCACAGATTTGTTCTTACTTTTACATTTGGCTTGCATGTGAATTCCCTTGTTCTGTGTCTTTTCAAATTTAGTGTATGTTGCAATGTTCATAGAACTTTGTCATATACTTTATTCACAAACTCCATAAGTTTGTTGACTGTTCTGATTCTTACATTTCTTGCTAACATGTTGATGGTTCAACTTTACTGTTTACTTATTTTCTCTCAAATTAATAACTAGGGATGTAAACCAGTATCTAAGTACTCAATCATAAGATTATATTCGAATATTAAATTACTTTGCATGTTATCACATTGAACTCTACATGGAAATAAAATGAATCGGACTGTTTCTTCTTTTCCACTTATGGCTTTACCATACAGCTCTAGTCCTATCTGTCTAATTCATGAAAACAATGCTGTCAATTAAGTCTATTGCTTGGATTGCATTTAATTGCTTTTCACATGGTAAGTCACTGAAATACACACTATGCAGGTAAATATTTACCTTTAATGGTGGGGACACCATTTTTTAAATAAATTTTATGACTTAGAGGTGATATCCGACAGTTCGTCAAATTTTTGCTTTCTCAAATAATCAAATCAGTCATTGGTACCTGAAAAGGTCCTGCAAAATGATGTTCATTGATGTCAAGATCTGTGTGGACAGTAAAGGATAAATCCCCACTTGACATTGCAAACAGGTATTTCTTATTCGAGCCATGCTGCAGAGATGTAATTTTTAGATGTAATCCACTCTGATGTCATTATCTATTTTTAGCAGAGACCACTATCGCACTTTTTAAAGAGTTGGAAAGACTGAACATTTAGATTATTTGTTTCGTCATAAGACAGTCTAAAAATAAAGTTAGTGTTCAAAATCATCGTTATGATGACTAAAATATGGGTTTATGCAAAAGGTATGACCAAATTTCCCAAAGCTGTTAGATATTGGTATGTCTATTTAATATAACCTTTAACAAGAGCCAGCAATCACAACTGAATGTTATTGGATCTTAAAATAGTACACATATTAATCTACACGGGAAACACGAATACTCTTTAATATTGTTGCCCAAAATGACAATGATATAGTAAAAACCATTTCATTTTTCAAATGCATTTTATAAATCAATATGTATTAGATTAATTTTCTTATTTTACCACTATTTTAAACATTTGGCTTTTTTACATTGTGGTCTTCTGAATAAGTGCTGTTTATATTTGTAATATCATTAGACTCCAATGTTGCTCCGAACATGCATACCAGTAGGTCTAAAAAAGTAGGAAACACATTCTTTCATAACAAATTTACTCCAACAATTTAGTTGCAAATTTTATTCAACATGAATATGACATATTTAGCTGATGCAAGGAACATAATCATATTTAGTGATAAGATATTTCGCTGATAAAAAACTAGTTGACATCGAATAAACACTACACCATCATGGTCAGATTCAGATCAAGTGCTGGGTCATTTTCTTTATCATGGTCCATGAAGACCAATAAAGAAAATGACCCAGCACTTGATCTGAAAATTGACTGATTACTCAGGTGTTAATTTTAGTACTCATTACATAGTAATAAGCTGTGTTTATTCTTAGTTCTTTATTAATTTTGTCTAAAAGCTCCATAATTCTAATCAGAACTCAGTTGAATAATGGTTGAACATTGAAAAAAAGAAATTTGCTTTACTAAAAAATATTTAATTCATTTATCTTGGGTCATTATAAGAGTAACCGTGGAATCTCCCATGAAGTTGTTCTATGATAATGGTATTTAGTTCATCAAAGCGTAAAATTGACCAGACCTGGTAGCGCAGTCAGTAGAGCGAATGATCCAGGTATGGGAGGCTTTGGGTTCGGTCCCAGGCTGCAACATACCAATGTCGTTATAAATGGTGGTGGTATAGCTGGATTGATAACATTCAAGACAATATAACAGTAGTTCCATGAATGGCTGGTCCAGTCTCAGGATAATATGACTGGGTGTGGTATCATGCCAGGTGTTCACAACATATACACAGTGAAGGCAGCACTATATCTGCTTCAAGTGGACACCATCTACAGATAACTGAAATAATGTTGATGAGACGATAAACCTAATAAACAAACAAACCTAAAATTGTAAAATTTCAAAATTGTCAAATATTGAATATCGCTGTGCTTGCATGAAAATACTTACTGAAAAGAGTTGATTCAAGTCCAATTATTAGAGTCCTTAATATGGGAGGAATTCCATAATCTTATAAAGTTGGCTTCATTAAGAAGGTTAAGCAGGCCTATTAACACTTTACCTGCTAAGCATGATCAGTTAATCAGGTTTAGCTATTTGCACAAAGTCTAGATCCAGACCAACTAGATTTTGCTGGGAGCTGTCTGATCAGGATTTGCTTTACTTGTTGCTTTGTCTCTAGAAATATGTATTACTACATTTTCATGTAGTTATAATTACATGAGATGTAATAATCAATAATAAATTAAGGTTATCGTGAATAAATATATCAGTAATAGGGTTAACACAGAGTTGGTGTGGTCAAGCCTGGTCACTGGAATGTGTTATATCAATGGATTAATATAAGCATAACATTATACACACCTTGGGTGCTGGGAATGGCTGTGTGCAAGGTGGGGTTCACTGCCCTCGCATAAAATAGACTTGTAAACAACAGATTATATAATGATTTTAAATGATTAAAATACTTCAAAGAAATGATCGTCTTAAACTGGTAGTAGTTCCTAGCTGTCATTTTGTGCCTTGCAAGTAGGTGGAACAGGCAGCATATGTCGCAGTGAGTTTTTTGCTAACTGAAACAGATTAGACTAAAATGCTTTAGCTATCTGAAAGTGTTTATAGTAGCATGTCAGCATTTGTGCTTAAATCTGTGTCTCAACAACTAACACTGGAAGTTTTTAATTCACTTATGGAAACATATAAGAATGTTTGACAAGCTTCAATTGTCTGAATGTCTTTATAGCAGCAGTTTGTTTAATGAACATAATCGATCCATCTATCTTGTGATTCTCATTGCTGGAACTGAAAGACCGTAAGATAGTGTCTTTCCGCACAGAGTGAAAACAGATTACAATGAATTGTTTAAGTGTGTGAAAGTCTACCTAAAAGTAAGCCATTGGTCAGTCTGCCTGTCTCGGTCCCTGGGGCATGCAGCATTTAGACTGTGCCCTTTTATTGATTAGAAATAAGTTTCATGGGACACAGCAGAAGATATTTTTTTGGGGGGAAATACATTTGTGAATATTTGTGCATGTATGTGTTTGATAATTAAATTTGTAATATTTTGGTTTGTATGCATTTAATTTAAATAAGAATCAATTAATAACCTGTTTTTTAGGTTTAAAGCAGCCCATTGTAACTGTATTATTGAACTCTTCAGCACAATTTTAGATTCAGATTAAATATGATATCTGTTGTTTAAATTGGTAGATATGAATTGTCTCAAAAATTCTGTACTCAGAAAAAAAAAGAGCTTCATTATGAACTGTATTTGTTATTGAATCCTGTTAACGTCTTTTGTCCATCTTTGAACTTTGTTAGAGGAAAATAATATGTTCAGAAAAAAACTTCCTCCTGTGGTTGTTCACTGTTGATATTTATAGTTATTACAACCTTATATTGATGAAATGATTGATCATTGCTGTTTAATGTTTTCAGGTGGTCAGTAATAATTGCGTGGGGATAAACTGCCCAACACCTCAGGTAAGTGACCTTTATGTAACTTTGGCAATTTTCAGTTTCATAATTCACAAGTTTAAAGTTAGACATGCTGAAAACTGTGTTTTTTAATCATTGAAGTAAAATTTCATATATTATTTATCATTTCAATCACAGAGTAAAATAATAAGTTATTTAATTGTTGGTTGTAAAATAAATATTTCTTCGTTATTGTTAGGTTAAATTAACAGTAAACCAATGTGTATGGTTTAATGGTTTTAAATGTGTTAATAATAGTTAAAAAGAAACATTACATTTATGATGCATTTTATAAATTTATAAACCAGAAAGCTGTGAAATTACCTTTACAAAATTAAAAGCATTATTTTATTTCAAGCCTTCCTGGTGTATTTAATATATAAGAGTTAATATTCCAGTTGTTGTAACTGCATGTTAAACATTAAATATTAAATAACTAAACGGATCAATTAAAACTGTATTTAATTCTTCAACCCTATTTTATCAAAATTCATCTTAGATTATTAGTTTGTTTCTCACACTTTTACTGTGAATTTTTAAAATGTTGATTGTACTAACCTGTATTCCATTATAAGTCATATTTTTTTAACCTGATAGATTTTTATATTTCTACTCATCTATTTGAATTTTAACCTGAATACACTCTATTTATGTTAAACTTCATTGTATATGGCACTGTTAAGTGTTGCTGTACCATAAAACCAAAAACCCAAAATACAAAAGACTGTTTCTCAGACTAAGACACAGAAGTGAACACAAAATATAGATAGTTCCCATGTGATGTCATAGGCACTGATAAGACAGTTAAAGGCAGACATCTTTGAAGGCAGAAGCTAATGCAGGCCGAAATCTGGAAATATGTGCTGCATTAAACTCACCACTGTGTTTTTTTAGTTTCATTCTGTTTTACTGAATTTTATATCCAATTTAACAGCTTTTATGAAAAAAATTAAATATAAAAATTATATTTTGGTTAAAAGGTAAAAAATATACAACCAAAAAGGTACACTGTTCATTTTGTTTAATGATGAGCCAATAATTTTATTTATTTATGTGTATTAATTTTTTGTGCATTTATCAATTTTAAAAATATTGTATTCTAAAATTAAGAATTTCAAGAGCTTTCCAGTGGTGTATAGCTTTTATTTTTTGGACCACAAATGAAGAAATTACAAGATAATACAATTCATCTTAAAATCCCTTGAAGTTGCCATCAAAGATGGCTGCCAAGATAAGGGATCTTCACTGATGTGGAAACTATTGACTGTATGTTAGCGACAAATCTATTTAAAGATATTGAACGAGAGTTGTCACATAAAAAACAGCATTGATTGAAGATTTATCACTGGCAATAAGAGCTTAATTAAAGGATTAAACTTCCCAAAAGGAATTGCAGTGTTCTATTTTCAGTGAAGTTGTTAACATAGGATTTGGATTTGTTTATTTCTTGGTTCAAATGTCAGTGTTGGATTTGTTTATTTCTTGGTCCAAATGTCAGTGTACAAAATAGATTGGAACTAAAATAGACTTAAGCCATAAGATAGTGACTAAAATAGACTTCAGCAATAAAAGATAGTTTTTTCCAGCAATGATATTGAAGACAACGGTGCAGTGGTATAGTTGTTGCAAATGTGTGAAGTTTTTGCTACAAGAAATATTACTGCAGCCTAGGAAAAAAAATTGTGAGCCAGCCAGGAGTTGAAAACCTGGGCCCTCCACAATCTCTGCAAATGTTGAATTAACACATTTTAATGGGCTGCTTAATTATTTTCCTCTAAAACTTTTAAAAATAATTAAACTGTATTTTTTTTTTTTTTTTTTTTTTTTTAATTAATACTTTTTTCATACTAAACATGCTGATATATCATGCATTCAAGTCTGCAGACTAGAACCAGATTGTAATTGTGCAGAATCAAATTAATTTGTACCAACATAATTATTTGGGTCAGAACTGTGGTCATAGGACAGGCATGTAATCATCCTCTATTTATTCTTATCTTTGTTTATTTTATTAATCGGCTGCAATAGCTCAGGGGGTAGAGCGTCGGCTTGCAGATTGGGAGGTCGTGTGTTCAAATCCCGGCCGGATCAAACCAAAGACTTTAAAGTTGGTAGTAGTGGCTTAGCTCGGGGCTAAGGGGACAGAGCATTACGCCTGACTCATCAGTATAAGTATAATTGACCGGCTGGGTTCATTCCCTGGGCACCTCATAAGTGCCCCTGTGCTATAATGATAGAAATGTCGCTGCACAGTATCGGCAAAAATGCCGGCTAATCCCAATCCCATTTATTTTTTTTTTTTTGCAGGGGAGGGGGGTGGGGGTTGAAAAACATCACAGTTGAAAGTGATTACAGCTATTAATACATTACTCAACATAATCAAACATTTATGTAAAAATACAAAAGTACATTACTATGCAAGGCTGGATTAGAAACTTATTAGAGTGTAAACTTTATTGTGAGAAAGTTCTGAAGCTAATTTGTAGTGCATGGAAGGTTCTGCACAGACATTTATGGCTATTTCTCCATCCTTGACTACACCAATTAGTATTATTTGTATACAAGCTACTTCTAAAGAAAATAAAAACTCACTGGACCTGGTAGCGCAATCAGTAGAGTGTTGGCTATGGGAGTCAGTGGGTTCAATTCCGGGCTGCGACATACCAAAGTTGTAAAAAATGTTTGTGGTATAGATCCCTTGCTAACGCTCAAGCAAATATAAGGGTAGTTCCACAACTGGTTGGCCTGGTGTAAGGATAATGTGACTGGGTGTGGTATCATGCCAGGTGTTCACGGCATGCTATACGCAGTGAAGGCAGCACTATACCTTCTTCAAGTGGACACCGTCTCCAGATAACTGAAATACTGTTGGTGTGACTATAAACCCACTTAAATATAAACAAAAAATATTTCACTCTCAGTTTGTCTTCAATTAATGAATACAGTCATGACTGATTTTATCATGCCTTAGTTTTGATGAGAGCACAGTATATAAAGCTGCTCAGGTAAAGAAACTAATGGAGATACTGTCATGGTTTTCTGATTTTACAAACTGAACCATGACATCTACTGCTTAAGAAGTCTTTTAACATATCTATTATCAAAACCATTACAATTTCAATATAAGTGGTTAATTGATTATTTGTTTTTTTACTATTATTGATAGTTCATGTTCTTTTGATACACAAGTTTTAATTAAAGTTTCAAACAATTGCATTGTATTGTGCTGTTACCCTTAATGTTTAACAGTTTCTTTTCAATAATTTGATTTGAATTTCTATTGAACAATGCATTTTATTCTGGATATGCAACCTTTCTTTGATTTACAGTAAACAATGACACTAAAAAATTATCATTGAAATTATATTTTTTTAAACTAAGTAAATTCTTACACAGTTTTGGCTTAAATCCTTGTTTATATGTATGAAATAAAGAGCTTAACTTAAATTTTATGATTTATTATTTTCATTGATAAGCCTCTAAGTGACCATTACCTACACCCACCCACCCACACCCTTTCATTTTAATGTTAGAACCATATAGTGTTAAAATGCAAATACCCACAGCCATGTGTGAAAACTAACCAAACTTGAATTCATTTCTCCTATAAAGAAAGCCGTCTAGGATGTCCAAACATACACTGTATAATGTCAACATTACTCTCCACAACAAAAAGGTGAGAAAACACTATTTTACCATTTCATACAGCATTAACAGATTGTAGGGCTTACTTACTGTTTACTTAAATCTCCCAATTGAAGAGTCTGTCAAGGCCAGTTAAAGTTCATTTTTCCTCTACACTGAGCATTGTTGTGAAGTGTTTATAAAACTAATTTTCAGTCTAGTGTATGATCCTGTTCAATAAGAATGGAGAAGTTAGGTGATACCAGTTGATCCATTTGGCAAAGTATGATCCTGTTCAATAAGAATGGAGAAGTTAGGTGTTACCAGTTGATCCATTTGACAAAGTATGACCCTGTTCAATAAGAATGGAGAAATAAGATGTTTTCAGTGTTTCTAGTTGATCCATTTGGCAAAGTATAATCTTGTTCAGTAAGAATGGAGAAGTTAGGTGTTACCAGTTGATCCATTTGACAAAGAATGATCCTGTTCATTAAGAATGGAGAAATAAGATGTTTTCAGTGTTTCCAGTTGATCCATTTGGCAAAGTATGATCTTATTCAGTAAGAATTGAGAAATAAGGTGTTTCCATTGTTTCCAGTTGATTCATTTGGCAGACTATATGATCCTGTTAAAAAAGAATGGAGAAATAAGGTGTTAGATTGGCTTTGGCAGAAATTTTGCTTTTTTGATAGTAGGTTTTAAGGTCCAACAAATATTTTTATTACATCATAGGTATTTCAGCCGATGGATTTGACTTACAGCCCATGGGTTTGGCTCTCAGCCCATTGGTTTGATTCACATCTTATAGGTTTGGGTCTCAGCCCATTGGTTTGGGTCTCAGTCCATGTGTTTGACTCACAGCTTATAGGTATGGCTCTCAGCAATGGGATTGACTCGCAGCTTGTAGGTCTGGCTCTCAGCCCATGGATTTGGGTCTCAGCGCATGGGTTTGACTCACAGCTTATAGGTTTGGCTCTCAACCCATGGGTTTGGGTCTCAGCCCATGGGTTTAACTCACAGCTTATAGGTTTGGAACAAAGCCCATCAGTTTGGCTCACAGCCCATGGGTTTGGCTCATAGTTCATGGGTTTGGCTCCCAGACTGTCACTTAGGCTCTGAGCCTCTGGGTTTGGCTTTCAGTACATGGATTTGGTTTTTAGCCCATGGGTTTGGCTCCTTGATGGTATGAAAATTGATATAGAAGGATGTTTTAAACCTACTTGACATTTATTTATTTATTTATTAGTGGCTCTACCTATGAAATATGTTTTGTCTTTCTCTGCTGTCTACTTATATTGACAGGATTTGGTAGAGCGTCAGCTCCAGGTATGTTAGGCATCAGGGGCCAGCAACATACCAGTGTTGTTAAAAAATGAAAGTGGTATAGATTCCTTGCTTCAGTCCATACAAATATCTCTTGTGTCATAAAATTGTGACTTTGTGTGGTAAGTCAGTGTTCAGGGCATGCTTTACACAGTGAAAGCAACACTATGTCTACTTCAGTGAGCACCATCTCTGGATAACTAAACGATTGTTGATTGGATAATAACAACCCAAACAAGCTTAATAATTGACATAATGACAAGGACAGAATCTTTGAATGTTTGATAACACTAAGAACCTTTTGTAAAAATTAAATATGAAAAAACCTCCACTCTTTTTAACTCTTGAGTAAGCCAATGTATTTGATTAAATAACTTAAGATAAAAGTTGACAGAGGCCAGGCAATGACAACACTATGTTATCTTCCTTTGATATAATATGTGGGTTATATTTGCTTACATGATAATACATACAAAACTATTTAGGGGCATTTTGTCATAAGCATATGAAGTGTACTTTCATGTGCCACTGTTGAAAGTGTCTTGTGAACTTTATATACTAAGATGCATATTTAGCTGGAGACAAAGGCCAACAAAATATAGCAGGGTACTTTTAAATATGGTGGTATAATTTTATTACGCCTGACTCCTCGGTGTCAGTATAATGGACCGGCTGGGTTCAGTCCCTGGGCACCTCATAAGTTTGAACCCTTGACCGTCCGATCCGCAAGCCGACGCTCTACCATCTGAGCTATTTTGGCATAAGTTTTGATATTTGTATATAGGACATCATCTTAAGTATTGTGGGATTAGGATTGGGATTAGCTTGCCTTTTTTGCCGATACTGCGCAGCAACATTTCTATCATTATAGCACAGTGGCACTTATGAGGTGCCCAGGGACTGAACCCGGCCGGTCCACTATACTGACACCGACAAGTCAGGCGTAATGCTTCCCCTTTAGCCCCGAGCGTTAGGAGGGAAGCTACTACTACCAACTTTAAAGTCTTTGGTTTGACCCGGCCGGGGGGTCTAACGCACGACCTCCCGATCCACAAGCCGACGCTCTACCACCTGAGCTATTGCGGCAGGTCCTTAAGTATTGTAATGGATTCAAGTTACTAGTGGGGCTCTGCATCCTTGGTTCTGCCTATCTGTAGTTATCTTGGTTCTTTTATTAATAATCAGTACTCATTTTTTTCATTTTTCTTAAAGTTAGATGTATTGATGGAAACTTAGCAGCAAATAGCATAGATTCAGATCAGAATCAGATCAAAATTTATCAGGATCTACACTATGGGGTTTATTTTTAGATACATGACAGTGACTCCGGTATAGTATACATATTATGGTGATGTCTAGCTTGTGTTGGTGGAGAAATACACCACCTCAGGTTAGCGGGACATGTATAAACTATTTAAGTGTCCGATTCTAGGCGTGTTTACTTCCTGAACGAGATTGGTATTCTTAATAAGTTTTAAAGTATTAAATTGTTTATTATGCTAACTTGTTTTCAATTATAATTTTTTATAATGTGTGTCAAGTATCATTACATGACATGTAATGGATTATAATATACAACACACGCAGGAAACATTAAGATAAAATACGCAAAATAAAAATTTCAGTCGATCACAGTTACTTGATGTATTTGCTTCCCAAACCATTTTTATCACCCCATCTACAACTCTGATAATTAAAATACATTACATATAGGTAATGTGTATCATATATATGCAGTAAACAATAGATAAAGGCATGAATTGTTTAATTGCTAGGTGTCGATGAAAATGGACCTCATCAATTAGTTTGCCAATTAGCTAATTGTATCTCTGTATGTTTCAGGAAGACTAGAGGGTCCTCATATTTATCAGCTGGTGCATTACCCAATTGGTCAGATGGGAGATTTATGATATGTCTGACCCATCACAGAGGTACCAATCTATAAGTGAAAAGGAGGAATCCTGAAACGTTTCGACAGTCTCTCTTTTATGGTCCACTCCATGCTAAAGGTTCGTCCCACACAGAGAAGGCAGAGTTTTCCGGGGCTTGGAAATGTTTCCAGTATCTCCTTGGATAAGTAGATGTCTGGTGTTTAGTGAAAAAAATACCAGGAAGTTGAGACGAGGATGTGTTCTGTCCTGAGGGACTGGTGTTAAAGAAGCCTGAAATGAATCTTTGCCAAATGAAAGGATCATTTCAGAATGACATAGCTTTCGTTTGTTAAAAAAGTGGATTGATATCAAAGTAACAGTTAAACTGTAATATAACTGATCTTTCAGTGTATGAGTTAAGGATATGAAAATAATTGTCATTGTGCAGTGTAAATGAATTAAAGACACAAGACTGTTTGAAATACACTTCAGTTCAAATACAAGAAAACAGACTGTTAGGATATGTCAGAGTGACTCTCAAAATTGATGTAAAAATCTGAGTACCACCTGTTATAAACTGCCATGAGAGTTGTATTTAAGTCAAGTTTATGATAATGAATGTATTCCCAGGTTATAAAAGTGTCAATTTAGAAAAAAAGGAGACAGAAAATATCACTGGAGTTTTGTAACGGATCTTCAACAACAATGATTTAAAACGCAACTGTTGTCAACATGTGAAATGTGAAATTTACATAAATGATAAATGAAAGCTCTGGATTTTTATAACATATTTTAAAAATGGTGTAAATTATAAATCTTTATAGTACATCTAAACGTGAGCTGTGGTTTTAATGTCGATGATTGCATGTGTGCTAGATGGTAATATTCGACGGAATGGAGCTTAAAGTTTGGGTGGATAATATTAAGCGTGTGGTTTGTGGGGTCACAGACAATACCACATGCCAGGACATTGTTATAGCCCTTGCACAGGCCATGGGGCGTACTGGAAGGTTCACCCTTATTGAAAAATGGAGGGACAATGAGCGACCATTGGCGCCTAATGAATGCCCCCTACTAGTGTTGCAAAAATGGGGAGAGTTTGCTAATGAGGTCAGCTTGGTGTTATATGAATCTGGAAGCAGACGCAAGCAAAAAACTTTAGAAAAAGAGACAAATGAGGTTCTGAAACCACAAGACAGGTTTACCCATAATTTCACACCGCCTGTGAAGACTAGTGAAGCAGTTATCAGGCGATCGCTTACTTTCAGTGGCATCAGAAAGCCCGAGACTTCAAACTTTCGAAAGACTGACGCATATGACTATCAGCCTGGTGGGCAGGCAGGTGCTGGTAGTCGGCCTGAGCAGTCAGCAGTTCGAGCCTTAGCTGAGGGTGGTCATTGGTCCAGTTCCTCTTCAATCTCCTCTCAGAATTCAGTAAACCCAGCTGATAGGACCTCTAGACTACCTGCCCCACGTTCTGCCTCAGCCTCACGTGTTCGATCATCATCACATGACCGTCATCATCCATCCAATCATCAATCAATTCAGCCTCAAGAGCGATTAAGTCGGCCCAGTCAGCCAAATGTGCCATCCGCTCCACACTCCCTTACTCCACAGTACCCTCAGTATCATCCGCATCAACATCAACAGCCTCATCATCAACAAAAACATCAACAGCAACAACCACACTCACAGTATCAACAGCATCCACATCAACAACAATATCAATATCCACAACAATATCAGCAGCAACAGCATCAGAAACAACATCCACAAAATCAACAACATCTGCAAGAACAACATCCACAACAGCAGCAGCGTTCCCATACACCTTCCCAAAATACCCATCCCCAAATTTCTTCTCAACCTATTCAACAAAAACCTGCACAGTATAAACAACCGTACACATCCCAACCTAGAATAAACACTAGTGCACCTAATTCAGAATATTCAGTTAATCAAAGCCATCAGAATAACCCTAAAACCAAACCTGTTGAGGAGCGAAGACAAAATGGGCCTATGTCAAACGGACCAATGACAAATGGTCCCATATCTAGAACCTCAGCTTTTAAACCTGTGCATCCTAGACTAGGCAGTTCTGAAGATGAAAGTAGTTCAAGAGTTGTAAATACAGACATTCCAGTATACACAGACAAGATGCGATCTAGTCAGAAGCAAGACTTGGAGGAGTATGATCTTGACAGCAACTTTCCAGATGTTGTCAAGGAGACGGGACGAGAATTTCTCATAGAGGAGTACCAGATGCCTGGAACTAGGTCGGCAGGTCAAGGTCATCTGAATAATAACCATGGTTACCCCATGTCAGCAGAGGAGCAGGAACGAGTGAAGCTGCTTCGATTGGTTACTATGCAAAATGAACGTATCAAAATGCAGGATTCCCAGCTGGATATTATAGATACAGGTATGGCATTGCTGAGCTTGTTTAGGAAAAAGGTGGTATCCCACAGTTTGGAACAAATATATTTTCATTTTAATCTTAATAGACCATTGTTTCCTTAACAGATCTCGCAAAATTGTGTTTATTGATGTTTTTCACCTGTCTGAAAAGTGGACCATAAGGCCACACTCCTCATTACAAACATGTATTTCCTATCTGAGCCACGCTGCACACTTAGTTATTTTTAAACTAAGAAAATCATGTGACCAGTTATTTTTTTTGCTCATTTACATCATCATCAGTTTTTAGCAGGAATCCCAATTGTTCTTATTTATAAATTTGAAAAGAATGTACAGTATAAATGTTGATTTACAAGTTCTATCGCCCTAAAGACTAAAGTATGATTTTTTTATTCAGAAATTATGTACAAATACCACAAACAGATGTCCGATATTGTTACATATATTAGAATCGGCAAACTGTCAGATACCATCTTTATGATAAAAATAACATAAAGTTTTAAATGAAATGGAAACCATATTTTTTTGTGACATGTAAAGTACTGCCTTCAATAAAGATGGATTTCTTATGCATTAAGATTATTATCTTCCTCATTTGTCATTGACATCATTGTTTGCAGCAGTTGTATGTGGTGTTTTGCATCATCATTATTAAGGCATTAGTCGAATAAATCCTGGAACAAATCCATAGAACATCAAGTACTTATAAAAAATTCTTTATCAGCTTAATTATGTATAATTACCAATAAATCTTTCATTTTCTTTACAGAAATTTTATCAAGAGAAGAAAAATTGGAAGATACCAAAATAAAATTAAGTGAAATTATGGATGAGATAGAAGAACTGAATAGTAAACTTGATGGCCAAAGTAAGGAAATAGTGGTACTTGACAATGGAACATTGATAGATGAAATGGAGAAAGAAAAGCATGTGGAGAAAAATATTAAGCAGGAAATCAGTGCTTTGAAAACGAGACTAGAAAAGTGTGAAAATGACTTGCATCAATTTCACACCAAGGTTAAACTATGCAGTGAAGATTTGGAAAGAGAACGTCAGGCTATGGAAGCTGATGAGGCTAAAAGAGCAGCTGCAGAGAAAGATGTTCAAAATGAGATTGATGATTTAAAGAAACAGATTTCTGATCTCGACTCAAACATTAGTGAAAAGAAGGGGAAGTTTGAGCAGCTGGAAGGGGAGATAGAGAGTGTGAAAAAAGAGGTGAATGAGAAGACAGATTCTTTGACAGTGTTGGAGAAAGACTTGCAACGAGAAAACCTGAAGTTCTTCAAGGAGCCACAAAAACCTGCCGACATCACGCAGACAGGGCAGAAATCCAGAGCGAGTAACGGTGAAGGTAGGTTGTGCTTGTTACACATTTTTTTAATGCCTTAAGAGATGTTTCATGTTTTTTTTGTCACGTTTCAAATATTTTCTTACAGTTTTTTTTAGGAAAAGTTTCTTTTTACTGTTTACGGGTAGAATTTTTTATAATTTCAGGTGACAAATTGTTTAAAAGAATTTCTGTTTTTTCAGAGTGTTTTTTGATAGGTTTTCTTTAATTTAAGTATATTTTTGGAAACTGTTTCCGTATTTAATTACTTTTCCTGTAGTGCAATGTGTTTGGATATGTTTGCATCTTTAGGTATATAATGTGCATGTTATATATTGTTTAATATTTTATATTTAATTTATAAAATTCAGATTCTGGACAGGTTTTTTCTTCCAATCTGATGTGGATTTTCTATTTGTCATTATAACCTTTAAAAGAAATGAAAATATGACTATAGTAACTGGAATTTTTGTGCTATATTTGGTTTTTGGATTGTGTCATAAATCTTGTTAACTGTCTTGGCTTTCCTTTTCTCCTATAAGTTTTGTTATATATTTTTAGGTAACAGTTATTCTGTCAAATCTCTCTAAAATACATCTAGATCTAATTCCATTTTATTAAATCTATTACAAATGTAGCCCTATGCATCTTTGTTTATGCTTAACTAATTGGGAAAAAAGTGCTACAATATGTAAACTGCAAGCATACTTTATAAGCAGATTGATTCCCCTAGTACATGTTGCAGGAAAAAAAAGATCAGCTAAGTTCTTGCTAGATATATTATTACTATTGGACGTCAACATTCCTCACATTGCCCGTTTTTACTTCACTAAAAATTGGTAGAGCATCAGCTCGAGGCAAGGGAGGCCCCGGGTTCGACCCTGGGTGTCAACATATAGCACCCTTGCTAATACTCAACTATTTTTAAGGGAAGTTTCATGCTTGTCAGGATAATGTGACTGAATGTGGTACCATGCCAGCTTTTTAATGGCATGCTGTACACAGTGAAGGCAGCACTATATCTGCTTCAGGTGAACACCACCTCCAGATAGCTAAAGTACTGTTGGTGGGACAATAAACCCAGTCAACAACAAACTTCACTAAAAACAAAGACCATTTAATTAAACTAACAACCTTGTAAACAATCAAGGAGAGATTGTTTACAAACTATGAAACATGATCGTTACTTGTCTGTTGGAAGATTTATAGACCAGAGTATTAACTTAAACTCCTTGCCCACTAAACCTGGATTGATCAGGCATAGGCAGATAGTGTAGGTCCAGATCAGTTGGCTCACACTTGGAGGTTTCTGGTCCAGTTGTGCACTATTTGATACTATTCTGAAGTCATGTGTCCAGCTACACTTGCATACACATTTTGTTGATAATTACAAACAGGCCAAGGGCATGTATATGTTACAGTAAATGTAGCAAGCAAAGGGATAAGATGTTGGTATCATGTATCATCGATTAAACAGCGGATATCCTATTAATAAATTCCTCAAGAGCATGAAATATTGATGATTAACTTCTGTCATGGTTCGCCGGAGATCTGTTCTTATACTAAGTAAGTTGATTCCTACAAGAGGTTTTGAATGATTTTTGCAGAATAGGCATTACATTTATGTTTATTTTGATTTGAGTTATTTAAAATTAAAAAAATGATCTGGATATTTTGGTCAGAATAATAAAAATTCATAAATTATCTATCGTGTAGGTGTCTGATAGCACTTAGAGATGGTGAGTTTTTGTTCTCAAAGCACATTGTTTCATTTTTAGAGTTTGTTTACCAGATTTTTTTGTCATATTGCATTCTTCAGATGAGTGGTTACTGGCAATATGTCTGTGAATTGTCCTGACATGGCCCCCCCAAAAAGGTCAAGTTAAACAAACAATATGCTTTGAGTACAAGAACATCATATTACTATACTATTCCAGAGCAGGGAAATCAATTCCACTGATAAAACTTGTTCATAAATGCTTTCCTTTGTAAAACTAGGACTGGGTGGATCCAGAAGTATTTTGTTGGGAGGTGGGGGGATATAAATCAAGATTCATTCAACTTTATCACAGAATATATTAGAAATATTATACACAGTTAGGGACCCTTACTTCGCCCTATGCAATAAACAGACAAAATTTACTTTAAAAGCTTAGTATTTTTTTAAACTTACATGTATATGTTTTCACAACTCAATTCTTTTGCTTGATTGGTGGGTGGGGATGCATCCACCCATCCCCCATCCCTGGATCCATCCCTGAACTGGGAACAAGGATAATAATGCAAATTTGTTTCTTGGAAGCTTATGCTGGGAACTATTCATGGACAACTATGTTTTAAAAAAAGTGATAGGGAATCTTAGTAAGGAAAGAGATTTTTATTCCTATTACTTGATCTAAGTCACTTTTGACAGTATTTGTATATCTAAAGCTGTTTCTTTGTAATGAAGTATTTTGCCATCACAAATATTCTTGTAATGTTGATGTATTTTTGTTTGATATTTTTTCAAGACTAGTCATAAAAGGACAATTTTCGGCTGTAGGTAGGCTATGCAAGGTCATGTGTGAATGATTTAGTTGTAGATGCTGTGTTTGTAGATAATATATTTTAGACTACAATAGGTATGTAATATGGTACTCTCTAAACCATTTGCAAAAAGCGTTGGTTTGAATCTGCATTTGTTTACCTATATATTTTGTAAAACAAACAAGTTTATTAATTTTGATTACTCAAATTGATTTGTTAAAATATAAGTCTACATTTTTCCACTAAAATGATTCTAATTTAAAATTTATACTATTCTAATAAGCATAGTTTATTTCTGTTTTTCTTATTTGATCCAGACCTTCACTTGTTGTCTATGGTAATGAGGCCTTTTAAATGTTGAGCCTCATGCAGTTTGAGAAATGGCTTTGTTAATGTGTCATTGCTTGGTATTATTTGTCAAAAATAATATTCAAGTGAGAATCAAAGACAGCCATTGTGTGACAGTAGATATGCACATCTGCTCTAGGTTTAGTCTAGTTTCACTTAACAAGATTGTTGTAGTGTTTTTTTTATGTTTGGGATAGTCAGGGTGGCCAAGCCAACTGCTTAATACTAAATACGTCTGTTATTTGGTAATGTCCAGCTATAATTTAGGGGATGTTCATGACTGCACGCAGTTAGAGCTTCCTCAGTCCACAACTGCATGGTTTCGAGTCACAGTTGGGGTGGTGGTGACGGGTGCGTCTGGGTGTGTGTGGAGAACTCTTATCATTTGAAGTCTTCTAGTGGACTTGCAGTGCACTGGTGCTTAACTAAGACAGTATCTGGAGCCTTCCTCTATCAGTCATAGCTAGACGTTGCCAGTAAGAACCGAAATAATATTTATAATTAGACCATTATATAACCAAATGCATAAAAGGCTCAAATCAAACTTTTATTTATAACTTGGGATCAACAAGTGCTGTCTAGGATAGAACCACTTATAAAAGACAAGCCTGCTAAACTGTTTGTTTATGTAGACAATTATTGGTAAAACATATGTCTTGAAGTAGCAGAAATGAGGTACTAATTGCAGTGGTTGTTAGTCTAATCTAATCTTCTATATTAATATTTTGAATAATTTTCCAAGTCAGACTTGCTTATGTTTTTTTCTCTACATGCCTTTTTTTACCTCAATTTTGCAGGCTATGAGGCTCTCTTTGCTGCCTTGCTGAGAGATGACCTCTCTGAGAGTTCTCTCTGACCTTCAGGGTCAAAGGTCAAGGCCATAAGGTTAATACACTAGGGTCAGCATTGGGTCAGCCATTAAATGTTTGCAATGATTGGTCTAGAATCCGTCTTTTATCTTAAACTGCAATTCAAACAGTTGAGTCCATTGCCTTCTTAATTTTTTGACAGAATAAAATTGACAGAAAACGAAAAAAAAATCTCAAAGCACATACCGTAAACTTCGTATTTAATGCCCTCGGTGAGTAAGGACAGTTCTATTTTACAAATATGTTTTTAAATATTTTGTTCCTTCAATTTTTTTCTGAAAATCTTTGGTGGGGGTGGGAGAGCGTTTTTTAGAGAGGGGGTGTTTATTACGACATTTATGGTACTTTGTAAAAACAAGTGAATTTCATATAAACAAACAGTTCTTCTGGAGATATTTTGTTTTCAAAATTTTTATAATCACGGGTGCTTAGGTATTGTCATTTTGTGGAAAATTTTACTAAGCGGACAAGTCTTATTTTAGGCAAGGTCGTGTAAACTTTGGGATGTAAGCATGGATTTTTGTAAAAAGTCTTGTATGGACATGCTTTGTTGAAAAAACACTTTTAGCCACCTTGAACATCAAGATTTATTTTATATCTTAGAATTTATGGTTGCAATTTTTTATCAAAGCATGTTTGTCAAATTATTGAAACAAAAAATCATGCTTGCATCACAACATACACGATTTTGTGACTTATTTTGGTTAGATAGTCAGTAAATTCAAAAGTTACTTCAGCCAAAAATGCCAAAAGCATGACAAAAAATGTTTTTATGTAAAATTAGTCTATATTTATACACTATTCTAGTATTGCAGGTATTCATGAGGCTGTATTATGTGTCAGTAAGGGGTGTGATGGTATGGTGATGATTGGTTTTTTGTGCAGCTTCAAACATTTAAGGCTTAATTGATTCATTAATTGATTGGCATGCCTTACATATATTTCTAATTGGCTTTATAGCAAAATTCTAAACAAAGCTTAAAACATGATGGAAAACAGGCTTACTAACAGAATTACTTTAAGTGTATAATACATGTTGAAATTAATTTATGATTCTGCATCAACTTCATTGGTCACTTAATTGCACATAAAAGTTGGTTTTCCATATTTTCATTCAGTTCACTATAAAACAATCATTTTTCATTGGTTGATTGTAATTAGAATCATTAACCCCAGGTTTTATCCAGTTTACATGTAGTTTGTTTATGAAAAAAAGGGTTAGGGTCAGTATCATATGTGTATTTACTTTCATTATTTGTACTGTAGATTATCGTCAAAGTTCTTCAGTGATCTTTCATGTTAAACAAAATGCATTTCCATATTCAATGTTTCATGTTGTCACCCAAAAATGTTATCGTGTGATGGTGTGGTCATTTAGGAAGTTTTAAATATCATTGGTGAACTAATATACCTCATGATCAGTTGACTCATTTACATCCAAGAATACTCTAACAGCCCAGGTTTAATGCATTTAATTAAACACAGACTATATGGCATACTGTCACATATCAAGGTGTGTTATGTCTGTCTTGTAGTAGTCCTTGAAAAAGCCTAAAATAATTTAATCTGAATTTTGTTCAATGTCATTAGAAGCTTCCAATAAGCTTTTGTTTTGAGTTACAGGGACTTTTTAAAATTTTATCTGTAATTAAATATATGTGCACAGCAACTCCAATTTGCAAGAGATTTTATGATAAAAAGGTTTTTGGTACAATACATCTTTTAACTTTAGAATTATAAGTGTAAATGTGTAGGTCTCGTTTCAGTTTTAGATTTTTTGTTCGCTTACATCACTAAAACATATTGTTATTTTACATTTTCATGTAAAATGTAATACATTTACCTGTAGCCACTTATCATTTTTTGTGAAAGATGCATATATACCATTTCTTTTACAGTATGTATGTATATTAGTGTAATTATACAGTACGTGTAACAGCCAATAAGTGTTTTGTGTTTAACATATGATTTTATAACACATAGAATCACAGCATACATGTATGACTATATATTTTTCTGTATACATGTGTAACAACCATACAATATGTGTCAATCCACATGATCACAGTATTTACATTGTCTGGTGGCATTTTTGTACATATTCTCATCATGTTAACACATAACTTCCCCTTTTTACAGTTGGCATGCTCACCAATAGCCCACAATATAGTGGAAACTTTACTGTACGAGCTAACACTCGTGTACGGCGTCATGTGAGTTCTGATTCAACAGTGTTTATTTTGTTCTAAAGTGTGGTAGTTTTTTGGTTGCATTTATTTTTTTTTATATTTTGTATTTATTTTCCCCCGAATATAGAGCACCTTACAATAGTTTTGTGTGTGATATTGCTTTCTGTGTTGATATAGAAATTCATAATAAACATAAAGAAAAATATCCATTTAAAGGTCCTGTTTACCAGTTGGTTCATATGACCCCAGCCCTTACCAAAAAAGAAAAGAAAAAAAGAAAATATAAAAAAAACAAGTAAAGTAAAGTTGGAAATGTTACTTCTTGAATAAATAAGGTTAGGTTTTCTGTTAAAGTCATGTGACCTGAACATTAAGAATTATGAACGGTAGCAAAATAGGATCTGTCTGAATGGTCAAGTGTTTGTATGCTTGCCTCACATACTTGAGGCCCCTGTTCAAACCACAATGCTCTAATTTTTAAAATACTTTTAAATAAAATAAGTTTGTCAAAATAGATTTAATTTATATTTATTTCATTTATTTTACTATAAAAAAAAGATTATCTAGTCATTTTGTGCATATTTAAAAGGTTAAGAAATGATGATCAGCTAATGGGCAAGACCTTTAGATATAATTTATCAATATATAACTAATTATTTTTTGACAAATACATGTAGTTTTATAAATAATTATTTTTCTAATTTTTATGAATAATTGAAATTTTATCTATCAAAATTTTGATTAAAGTTCATTAATATTTGTAAAAAAATTAACACTATTCATTACTGTAATTGTTATTATCGGAAAAATGATTGAAAGGAATATCACATGTAGTCCGACTATTTTCTGAATTCTTTCGGTATTGTTCCAGCACGAAATGTGATACATACATATTGAACACACATTTAAAAGATTCTTGTGTACACAATATGGAAATGTTTCAATTTCAGAATACCCTACATGTAACACCATTAAATCTAACTGAGAATTTGCACTATGGTGAAAGTGATCAGTGTAGTAGTGATTGTCCACCCACTACTTCAGACTTCAAATAAACACTGTAAAATAAGGGAAATAACCCATGTAAACTAATTATTAATATCTGCCAACATTACCTCCCTTGGAAACATTAGTTTATTTTACTTGTTTAGTTTAGTTTTAACATCTGCAAATGTTTTAACATTTATTACATTTAATAACATTTATTTTCTTTTGTTTTTAATCACCTTTTTAAAAAAAAATACAGAAATTACATATATAATATTCATTTCATCAGTCTCCCTTATACCTACATGTAGCTTTGATTTAATTTACTTGCGACCTAACGTTTGGTATGCACTTATGTTTTGCACTAGATCAACTGGTTTTGTATATCTGTTACTTTTATATGCTTTGTAACATATTGGTTATTGTATGTTTGATTTGATTTTGATAAAGTGCATGGTGATTAACATTTTTAGACATTTTAACTGTCTTATCCAACATTAAAATGAATGACTGACTTAACTTTTGCACAGTGTTGACTCCAGGTTGATGTATATTTGATTTGGCAATCTTTATTCATATCAATGCTAAGCATGTATACCATACAGTTCTATAAATTATATAGGATTTATCTATTCATCTATAAATATGATCCTATAAAAACTATGCATGTTTACCATTTTTTATATCATGTATATTTTATGTATCCAAATATGTTTATTTGCAATTTTTTATGCATTTCTTTGCCCTGTACATATTAAAAAGGGCCAGGAGACAAAGAATAGCTTATTTTGGAGGAAGTCTCCTTCAATCAGAGATCTGCATTTGTTTTTGATTTTGTTGTTAAAAATATTTATATTATAGATCTGGAAAAAAGCAATGGCACTTTATGAGTTTTGAAGTCTCTATATTACAACTTCTGATGTTGCATTTGTTAACTGAGACACATTTTAGATATGTAAATGGACTTGGTAGTGCAATCGGTAGAGCATTGGCTCCAGGTACGGTAGGCCATGGGTTCGATCCCAGGCCGCAGCATACCAAAGTCATTAAAAATGGTTTTGGTATACCATCCTTACTAACGCTCAAGCAAATATAAGGGTAGTTCCACGACTGGTTGGCCCGGTGTTTGGATAATGTGACTGGGTGTGGTATCATGTCAGGGGTTAGCTATACACAGTGAGGGCAGCACTATATCTGCTTTAAGTGGACACCGTCTCCAGATAACTGAAGAACTGTTGCTGGGGCGATTAACCCAATAAACAAACATTTTAGATACAATATGCAAAGAGTGACCGCTGGTTGTTCAGCTCTATTGTAGTGGGTCAGTGGTTCTTCTCAGCTATTTACATTACTACTACTACTAAAACCGATTCACCTGATTTAACAGAAATAAATCTAATATAATAGAAAAAAATATACAGACAATTATTGATTAACACATGTTATTGTTGTTATATATATAAAAGTTTTCATTATAATAATTTTCCTCCAATGTATACAGAAAAAAAGCAACTGTCAATTAAGTTTATTAAATTTGTTTTGTATGCATTTATTTTACTTTATTACTAGTGGTTATTTCTAATGCATATAGTTTAAATCATATCAGCCAGCTGTTGGAAGATGGCTGACAAGGATCTGCATAATCTGTGTCTGAAGCAATATGTCTCATTACATGTGCAAATTGTTTTAGCAGATGAGAAAGATTTTGTATTACTAAGTGGTAAATAAAGCATGAATTGCGTAAATTTCATTTTATGTTTATAATATATTTGTCTATATTTTTCTATCTGCAGCAGTCCTCAAGGTCCTGGAGGGAAGTGTATCACCCCACTTGAAGAGAGCTCAGATTGCCGCCAGCCCCCTCAATCTACTCAGCATTTCGAAAAACAAAAATGGCATCTGGGTTTGAAGTCATGATGCAAAATGGGGGAAAAATCTAATTTCAGCTTGACACACAAACTACAGAGTGGCTATGATAAAAGGCCAAAGAGGAAATAACATGATTCACTGCCAACCTGGATTCATTAACACTTTCTTAGTAAGAGGATGCACTCCTGGTACAGAAGTGGAATTGGTAACTGACCAGTCTTATCTTCAAAGTCTGGTACCAGATAACTTGATAAAATTGAAAGCTTAATCTGAGGAGCATTTGCCAATGGCTGTATTATTGTGTTGTCCTGTGGCTTTTATTGGCATCAACTTATTCAAATTATTAGTCTTAAAGAAATGGATTATTTTAATTCAAGTTTATATGTCCTAGGACATTTTTGAAACTCACATTGGAAAAAGGTAGCAGTCCTAGGTCTATAAACATTTCACAGGCAGTTTATTATCACTCTCATTATGTGGGATTATCAAACATTGGACCTTGTGAATATGACAGGACCCCACTTTCTATAGGAATGGATGCTTGGTTTTGATGCTTTGAAATTATGGTTCCTAACATAATTTCTGTGCTCCAAAGCAGACTGAAGTATGCTGTTCATGTATCTTTCACTTTTACAACATTATTCCATAGGAAGTGGCAGAACATCTGCATTTTAAAAGTATTCTAGAGCAAATAACAAAAAAGGGCAATTTTCGAAATACAAACAATTTATTATTTTTCTCATTATTATTATTATTATTATTACCATCATCACTACTATCATTATTATTATTATCATCATCGTCATCATTATTTTTATCATTATTATTATTATTATCATCATCATAGCTATCATTATTATTATTATAATTAATATTATTATTATTATTATTATTATGAACATAAAAATCAGTTATCATGTAAGAAAAAGCAATCTCTACTTTCTTTTACAGTTTAATTAGAATGACTGACCCATATTTTTGACTTTTAAATTTTTCAAAGACTATCATATTCAGTCCACTTTGCACCTTATTTACATCAGAAGATAAACAAATTTACTGTCAGAATATGATTATTTGCTCATGGCATCATCTAAACAATGAAGTATATTGTTAAATATTAATATATATATGTTTATTATATTTAGCATGGATCAATTCAATCTACCCGGATAACTAAGAGAATTTATACAAGTTTGTGTATTAGAGAGGGCATGGGGTTTTTATTACTTTTTATATTTTTGTTTACATTTTAATCAGTATGACTTGCCATATGTGCTACCCAACCATTTTTCAGAATAGTATGATTTTTTTGTAAATTTATGTCAAAATACTGCTAAGTTGTCTGTTACTCAAAGCAGTTATTTGTTGTTTTGTTGTATATTTGTTGGAACTTGGTTGCCATGGGAAACGAATGCTTGAACACTATTTAAGCAGCCTTGAAAATTATTTGAGTTTGCGATACTTGATTTGAACCCAAAATTATCATAAAGCCAAATCTTTAACAAATGTTACTATTTTCTTTTCTGCCAAGTTCACCATCTTTATCTCCAACATTTGTTCATTAAATATGTGATATTAAATCTAAATTGAACTGATTTGTTCTGTTATTGAGACGAGAACGAAAGATCTGCTATGTTCATTCATACAAAATATTACCATAAGGTAATGTTTAAATAATATATTGTTAACCAGAGATACACTAGCAAAATGACATTACATATTAGGATAGTCTCCTTGGTGTAAAGCATGTAATTTTTGACACTTCATCTTTTTATTTTATACAAATCATACCACACATTTTCTTCTTAATTCTTTAAAAAATGACTGCCTAGAAAAGAAGTCAAGATACTATATCTGTTAAGTTAACTCTTGATTAGATTTTGTATTTTAAAAAAAAAACACACCAACATTCAAGATTAAAGACACAGAGATTAAATGTTTACAGTAGCTTGCATTTTTTAAGCAACTTTTTTTTAACTTTGGGGTAAATTATTTTCTTCTTGTTTTTCATTTGTGAGATTTTTTTTCTTGTTTTTTTTTTCTTTTAATACACAGTTAATTGTTACCAATGATATTTTATATACATAACAATATTAAGTTGTATCTAATGCTATGTACATTTCCACTTTAAAATTTGTTGACCAATTAAAAATACCCTGTAAATATTTTCATCCATTAATTAGAGTTTATTCATATCTACTACATAGTATATTTTTATATTTGTTAATTTTTACATACAAACCTGTTGTAAAGATATTGTGATGTTATAATATATGCAAAGAAGATACAAACAGTGTGTAGAAGTTATGCAAATGAATTGAAAATGGTTATGTAGACATTTGCAACCTATCTTGCCAATTCGTTAAAAGGACACACTTCCAATTTTAACACAATATTTTTATAAATCTGATTATCTTAGCTTTAGCATTTCATCCCCTGAGCATGATTTTGGAAATATTTTGCAAGTTTTTAGAAACTTCATTCCAGAATGTTAATGTTGAATACTGATGTCCTTTAAAAAGATAGGAATTTAAGAAACCCTTTCATTTGCGTTATTAGAAAATAATGGATAAATAAGATGTGTAAGAATTTAAAAAAATATTTAAGGTGAATCGTGATAAACAACTGATATTGATAACTTAATAATCACAAAACATAACTACCTTACTCCTGTCATATTTTGACACTTTTTAATATTGGTGAAAGTAGAAAACTTCACCTGATTGTTACTTGTATTTTCTGCGCACCTGTTCTTTACATGGCTGACTTGCAATGTCTTGGGTGTATCTGTATATGAAACTTGAAGAAAACGTCAAAAAAGTTTTTATTTTGTCAGATGTCATTGTGGAAAGTGTTTTTTTTCTAGAAATTAGTTGGTGAATAATCTCCAGTTTATTTCTGTGTAAAAACATAAAATTGGTGACACATAGAACAAGGGAATAGGAATTCTTTATTCACACAGTGTGAAGTAATTTATTAGGTTGGATTGCATACAAAATTATATCATTATCTACACTACACTAAAAACATGTTTTCATATAAAACACTTCCTTTGAAGATTTATTGATCAAACCAAAGTTATGTGACAAAAATATGTGTATTCAACTTTAAATGACATTTTAAGTGTTTCATATTCATTTTTATATTCCTGTAAATACTATTGTTATATATATTTTTTTCCATTGACTCTACACGTGTATGTTTTTAATTCATACACTTTCTGTTTTTATCACTTCAGTTAATTTCTTTTCATTGGTGATTCTATCTTTTGAAGTTAATTACTTAAACACTTCATAAAGGCACTGTGTTCATTATTACCTCAGGTCTTTTTTCCTTGGACGTTTTTTTTTTCTGCCTAAATTTGTTTCGACTCAGAATCTGCCAAGCTTTAACTTGGTAACTGATAGCATTAAGATCTGTTTTACGAGCTTTGGAACTGTTTCCTACAAAGATTCAGGCTTTGTCTTACTTGCACATCCACTTTTTATATAGAAATATATTTTACTGATGACCTTTGCATTCTAAGGTTTAGCAAAACATTATCTCAAATGATATAATATTTTTACAAGCTTTGGAACTATTTGCTACTAAGATTCATGCTTGGTCTTATTTGTTCATCCTCTTCTTATATATAAATATATTTTAACAAAGACCTTTGCATTCTAAGGTTTAGCAAAACATAATCTCATATGATATAATAATTTTTGAAGATACTATAGCATGCTAAGAATTAAAATGCCTTAATTGTAATAATATGCCATTTTGAATAAGTAAACATGCCAAGAGATAATATAAATTACAATTAAAGTGCCGAATCATAGATCTGTGCATGTACCAGCTAAGTGTGGGTAGGTGTATGAACACAGTGCCTAGGGAGAACAGTTTAGCTCCAGAGCTATTTTATTGTTTCCATTCTTCAGTTGAAAGGATAAATCTGTAAAATGTCATGGGTCTTGTGCAATTGCTATGTTTAATACAGAAATACAGCATAAATATTGTTTGTTTGTTTTACTTGTTGAAGCCATAGTCGATTAATCCAGCGCTTTTCAGGGCGCCTTTGGCCAAGCGGTTAGATGTCCTGACCTTGACCTTCTAAGGCTTTTATGTTGTACATGGAAGTCAGTTGTGTCAGTGTATATAAAACCAAACAAACCAACCAGAAATGAGGCTTCTAATCATGATATACACATTTAAGATTTTTCAAATGTTTTTTTTTTCACAAAATGCCAGGAGTCAAATCTAAAACTGGGTATCAAAAATACATTGTCATACAGTCAGCACGTTTTTGTTCTTTTTCCATGTGATTAACAAAATATTCTGACAGAAATATTCTGTAAACTTAACATGAGCTTGACCAAATACTGGCTTTTCAACATCCAAAAATGCACCTAGAATAATCATTTGAATTCCAGTTAAAATGTTTCTTTCTGCATACATTATAAAACAACAAATTAATAGAATAATGATAACAGTCCCTTACTGATAATTAAAAATACTTATATAGCACAGACGATGTATGGGTGCATAAAGGTCATGTTCAGATAAACTTCGAGGCATAATACTCGTATAAACATTCTGACTTATCTCTAACAGTATATAAAATGTATGATGTTCAGTGATATAAGGAATGGTTGTTTATATAGCTTGTTACATAAGTAAAATCTCTACACGTACACAAACGTACAAAACCCTACAATAATACTATCTTTTAAAAGGGAATAAACGTTTAGTTGTATATTACATTTATAAAAGATTGATATACATACAATTAATTAATACCGAATGAGCAGAAGGTTTAAAAATAACTACTGCCACATTATTTAAATAAAACACCAACTCATGGCACAAAAAACAACAACAAACAGTTTTCTTTTGTTCAGATGTTCTTAAAACTATATTTACAATGTTTCCCCTCTTTAATAACAAGTCGTATTTTTGTTTAAATAATTCGTCATCGCAATTTCTGTTTATATATCTTTTATATACACGTCTCAAAACAGTTTAAACTATTCCTTTGTTTTACCTCAAATTCGTTCGTTACATTCATTTATTACGTCCAGTTTGCAATTTACATAAATAAATGGCTGAAGGAACACTCGGCTGAAACCGATTTTTGTGTGGATCTTGTCAACCATTTTTGTGTCTGTTAAGAACATAACAGGACCTCAATAATAATATGAACTTCGGGTAAATTTCTCTTTCATTCCGACATTTTAGTAAACGGTAATATATATATACACCTGGCCTTTACTGGTCGAATACAAGTAATCCAATTCTAAAAATTGATATAAACAATACATTCAGTAACTACAAGCAATTGAAATAATAAGCGTCAAAAGAAAAACATGACGATCAGTGCTCTCACCCGGCCATTTTTCGTACACGTACACGTTTGGAAAGGTAAAATAGCCAAGGTGTTTAGAATGGGCTACCACCGCGCTCTTTCGAAAAATAGTGGAATGCACTTCCGGCAGAATTGTCGTCTGTTTCCCATTACACCAAAATGTGATTGGCTTTCGATAAATTATAAACAAATGCATTTTGAAGTAAAAGCTCTTTACCATGGCAATGAAAGACGAACGGCTACAGAAAAAAATAAAGTTGGTCGAGAGAAAGGTAGGCGCAAAGTTACAATTTCATACGTTTTACTCTGCTTGCGAAAACGTGCCAGTTTAAATCATAAATGAAGGCACTGCTCCGGCTCACATAGTCACAACATTTGTGTGGTAGTTTAAATCATAAATTAATGCACTGCTCCAGGTCGTAACATATGTGTGCCAATTTAATTCATTGTTAAAGGCACCGCCCCGGCTCGTAGCATATGTGTGGCAGTTTAAATAACTCATTGATGAAGGCACTGCTCCGGATCACAACATTTGTGTGACAGTTTTAATCATTGATGAAGTCACCGCTCCGGATCACAATATTTGTGTGACAGTTTTAATCATTGATGAAGGCACTGCTCCGGATCACAATATTTGTGTGACAGTTTTAATCATTGATGAAGGCACTGCTCCGGATCACAATATTTGTGTGACAGTTTTAATCACTGATGAAAGCACTGCTCCGGATCACAACATTTGTGTGACAGTTTTAATCATTGATGAAGGCACTGCTCCGGCTCATAATATTTGTGTGACAGTTTTAATCATTGATGAAGGCACTGCTCCGGATCACAATATTTGTGTGACAGTTTTAATCATTGATGAAGGCACTGCTCCGGATCACACCATTTGTGTGACAGTTTGAATCATTGATGAAGGCACTGCTCCGGATCACAATATTTGTGTGTCAGTTTTAATCATTGATGAAGGCACTGCTCCGGATCACAATATGTGTGTGACAGTTTGAATCATTGATGAAGGCACTGCTCCGGATCACAACATTTGTGTGACAGTTTTAATCATTGATGAAGGCACTGCTCCGGATCACATCATTTGTGTGACAGTTTGAATCATAACCGAATGCCCTGGTCCAGATCATAACATATGCTGATCATTGATGAAGGCACTGCTCCGGCTTATAATTATAATGTCTGAGTGGCAGTTAAAATTATTGGTGCAGCACTGCCCCGGCTCATAATACTAGTGTGACGGTTTAAAAGGTGGTGTCCGACAATTTGCCTGTATCTATTGCGTGTAGAGTGTAAACAACGTCTTACCCCTGTTTCGGAGACGGTTGCTGCATAAACCGATTACCTTAATTTAAGTAAAGCTGTTGAAAACATTAACTTAATTGTAAGACAGTACAAATAGTGAAATATATCGCCTAAAATGCCCATTATTTCCAAACCTTTAAATAAGTACATTGAGATTTCAGCTAAAACAGATATCGACGTCATAGCTGATAACCAAGGTGTTTATGTAAAATGATCTCAAAAGTATGTAGTCACGTGGTTTTCTTAGTTAAAAAATAGCTAACTGCAGCAATCCTCGGATAGGAGATACATGTGATACCTGCATACACTCTAAGTTAACTTTGATACTACTAGTTGTAAAGTCGCATATGTTATTTATCGACATCCCTTTATAGTTTAATAAGACGTTGATTTAAATCCTAAGGGCTAAATGCGCAGTCACAACGGTTGTTTGCAACTTCGGTACATTAAGATGTGAACCCTTTATTGATATAAACAGTGCAGCTGATAAAATATCAAGTAATAACACTGTAGAACTACCACGTCCTATTACTAAGCGTTATTTAAAAAAAACAGCGTTTAGTTAAAAACCCAACCTTTGCATGGCGTCATTGGCAAGAGCTTTCCGGTCTATTTTCCCAGTTTGGCTAGATGGAAACTTTACATACTGCACAAAATATCGCGGCTTTGTTGTCAGATTGCTTGAAGAGATGTACGAGCTCCACGTTTGATCACAAAAACTTTTTACTTTTTCCATGTCAGCGTCGTCGTCATTCTTAGTTACAATGCATGCGCAGAGAGCATTCATCATACGCTTATCTGGCACCGGAACTACGACAACGGAAATGACGTACGTGCACTTGGCAATGACGTTTTCTATCGGTTGCGGGAAGTATTTAGACCCTCCCATGGTGATTCTGTCGGTAATGCGACCTTTGACAACAATGTTTCCGTCGGGTCGGATATAGCCATAGTCTCCGGTATGAAACCACCCGTCGGCATCGACGGCTTGGTGGTATTTGTCCAACATTTCGCGGTACTCGACAAACCTGCATGGCGTCATAACACACAGTTCGCCAGTCTGACCTCGTGTGACGATATTACCGTGCTCGTCTGTTATTTTAACTGTTATGCCTACAAACAAAATAAAAAAAAACGGTTAAGTTAATACATCCATAGTGTATCCGGACAGATCTATATGTTTAAACTCCAGATCGGTTATATCGAATTCATATAAGGTTGCCAGCTTATGCAAATATACTTTTTTCTGATGATATTTAAAGATTGTATCCGACAGTTTGAACCATATATTGTTCTCTCTTGCAACCAAACAAATATTCTTACTTGAAGAAAATCTCATAAAATTCTATTTACCGTCTCCCTACACCCATGCGAAAAGTTAAACATAACTCTCCACTTGTCATTACAAAAACGTATTTTCTATCCGAGCCACGCTGCACAATTAGCTATTTTTAACAAAGAAAACCACGTGACCATTGATTTTTGTGACCATGTTATATGATCCATGGGTATTTAGCTCCGACCTCAATATCTATTTTTAGTCTGAAATCCTCGCTGTTCTTATTAATAGTTACAGAAATAATGGGCATTTAAAGCCGTACGTTTCACGGTTTGTACTGGCTTACAATTGAGGTAATGTAATGAAGCCTTCACTTACACTAAAATACATCGTACAAGTTTTCTGCGGCAATTATACACCAATTTCCCAAAACAGAGATAAAATGATGCAACGGGTATTAGACTGAAACAAAATGGCGGATACCACCTCCAAGGCGGGAGCGCCGCCCTATTAAATAAAATTTTTCGTTGATTAAGCGTAGAAACGTAGATAA
Source organism: Sinonovacula constricta (assembly GCA_007844125.1). Classification (NCBI taxonomy): domain Eukaryota; kingdom Metazoa; phylum Mollusca; class Bivalvia; order Cardiida; family Solecurtidae; genus Sinonovacula; species Sinonovacula constricta. Next base: position 52,672,252 of record CM017568.1, on the reverse strand, counting down.
ACTTACTTCAAACTCGTAAGTTTTTTAATGCGGTTTTAAGAAAAAGGTAATCGAAGTTTTCAGGCCAATACTAAAATTCTATCTTAAGTTACATTGTCTGTATTAGCCGGACTGAAAGTTCACCTGGAAACGGTTGTCCAATGATGCCATCTTGGTACATGTCGGGATTGGGCGAAGAGAAGCACGTGACACCGGCGGCTTCCTGGGACCCGTACCACACACACAGTTCCCGACAGTATCGTCCCAGCATTGAACTGTACCGCCGGGGAATTCTGTCAGCGGGAATATGCACAAATATTTTTTCCTAAAGCAGCAGAACACTTTAAAAAAAGTAGGTCGTTTCGACCGGAAACTCGAGATTGAAATTTATAGCTTATAATAAAAGTCATTCTATATTCCCACAAAACTAATTAATATTCCCCATTCTTAAATAGAAAAAAATGAATTAGTTACCTTCCGTTTTAGGTAGGTATTTCCATTTACTTAATATTATATTAATCTAAATTTTATTTTTATTTGCTTATTGTAAATACAGTGCCCAAGCACATAGAATTTCTCATCTCAATAAAAAATTATACAATTTTATGTGCGAGCTGAGGTACAAGTGTTATCAAAAGTTTAAAAAGTGAAAAATCTCATTGTAAGGTAACTTCATACCAAGTACATGCCCCAAAGGGGGGGGGGGGGGGGGGGGGGGGGGTTATAAAGTGTAAATTAAATGGATATAGTTACTATCCTTTATATATAAAATGAGAGAAGAATGAGTACTGGAAATTATTTCACAGTAAACATTGGTAAAATAGATATACATCTGATTTCTGTGAGCTGTCTTACCAGAATCTGGGGAATGTATATGTAGGTACATGCATTTTATGGAAAACACACACCGCACACATATACGCACACACACACACATACGCACGCACGCACGCGCGGACACACATGCGCGCGAAAAATTTCGTACTGATTTGATTTTAATGTATTTTACAAAATGAGATATGCAAATATACGCTTGAATAGGGAATGTTGAACTCACCTCTCCCCGGAGCTGTTGATATTAACGATAGTGGAGAACTTGTGCGTGAGGTCGGGCCGCTCTAAAATGTCTGTGGCAAGGTAAGAAGGCAGGTAAACGTGCGTGCAGCGCTCCGCCTCAATGATGTCACACACGGTTTCTAAAAGTGGCATGATATACAACCTCAGATCGAAACATCTTCTCGAGTTTCGACTTAATAATATAGGGCTTTTCACAATTTATTGAAGTTAAATAACCAAGTAAGCGCGCAAACAGTTACGACGGGTTTTCAAATCGTTTAAGACATTTAATTTGTAAGACCATATAAATTTGTATGCTCAATCTTTTTATTACATTGATTGCTGTTATCTTTAAAGATGGTATCCGACAAGTTGGATCAAAACTATTTTCATTAAATATCTTAACAAACTATTGTTACCTGAACAGATCTCGCAATACGCTGTTTACTGATGTCGTACACATGTGTGAAAAGTGAACCATAACGCCACAATAGTCATTGCAAACATGTATTTCCTATCTGAGCCACGCTGCACAATTAGATATTTTAAACTAAGAAAACCACGTGACCACTTATCTTTTTAGCTCATCCACGTCATCCGATGTTACGTCGATGTCTATTTTTAGCAGGAATCCCAATCGTTCTTATTTATATATTTGAAAAGAATGAACTTTTAAAGTGTTAATTAACGGGTTATTCTACCCTTAAATTGTGATACTGGTGACAATCGTCAAAGGTTAGCCTAAATATGAGTTGGTTGTTTTTCTACAGAAATTATGCACAGATACCCTACACAGATCTGGTATTGTTACATGTATTAGATATTGACAAACTGTCGGATACCACCTTAAACGCACGCTAGCTTATTACTCACTAACAACAATGATTCGAGGATTTAACCATCATAACATATGCAAAACAATTTCATCGAACGCAAATTTTTAATTAAATACATTGGAGATTAACGTACCTGTGTGTCCAGGCTCAAGCGACAGCCTTGTATCGACAAATACGCGCGTGCAGCCTGTCGCAAGGAGCATGCGCAGAGAGCCTAGTCCCCAGCTAAACGATCGATCACAGAACCAAACAGAACTATCGTTCATACCAAAGCGTTCCGCCACACAATCTGCTGCGTTAAGAAGAGTTTTATGCGTGTGGCCGACAGCTTTAGGCTTCCCTGTCGTTCCTGATGTTCGAAAATAAACAATGACGTCATTTACATCCAAATCTGCAAAAGTTGACAACTTAAGGTCAGTGTTTATTACGTCATCGATTAACACGACGTTGTTAAGTGTCTCAGGTTCATTCAAATTCAGTTCCAATCTCGATGTTTCTATGTTGATAACTGTTTTTAATCGATTTATTCGTAGCAGTTTGTCTACTGCACTTTTTTCATGCACTTTTATCAGAGTGTCACCGTCTATGAAGAGAAAAGTAATATCATTCTCGATTACTGTCTCCGTGACGTCACTCAGGTCAGCAATGTTGGATTGGATGAAAAAGCAACTGCCACCGGAAATGCAAATCCCGACAAACACCTGTGCCATCAAGAGAGAGTTGTTCATACAGACTCCAACAAGTCCGCCAGGTGGTAGACCTGACGTCCGTAGAAAAACTGCAATTCTTTTTGACTTGTTGAAAAGTTCACCGTAAGTCAGGCTCTCTCGTACCTTTTGACTATTGTAGCCAATTAAGGCGGGTTTGTCTGGAAACGCTTCCATCCATCTTTTCATCTGGTCATATACTGTCATTTGCAATAGTGGCTTCGTTCGTTTTACAACGACAATGCTTAGTTCATCCATCGTTTGAAGTGTGGAAGTAGGATATCCTTCCTAACGACTGTTGGGTAACGGATCCACCTTAAGAGTTTCGATTTTGCCGAGTGAACTCGAAACCGCTCGAAACTTCTATCAAAAAGATGGCAGATAAATTCATTGGTGAAGTGTCAAATAGATGAATTTTACCGTTACTCTGAAGAATATGGGCACTTGTACCTTGTTTAACCTCAAAACCTATTTGTGTCTCTCAAAGAGATAAAACGCATTTTATATCAAGGCACAATTTGGCGCTTTGCCTCTTTTTTGTAGGACTTGCGGTTGGGACGAACTAAGTAACATTCCTTCGTCGCGACGGCATTTCGAGCATATCATGTTAATTTTGTACATGGAAGAACAAAAAATGAACATGGCAATGTTAAGTGCTAAACATATATGGTAAAGGGGATCAATGTGTACATGTTTATGTGAATAAGTTTGTATTATTATGATCCCTTGCCCAGACAAAGAATAAGCATGTTAAGGAAATAAGTGTTTAGTAAACTTTCACTTGGAGCCTTTAATGAAATAAATAATACATTTATATGTCAAGGAAGATTTTAACATAAACATATTCGACTTAATGGGAGTGAAACAATTAAGTGAGACTCCATAGATGCGGCAGGCAGTGAAACGGCGGCGACAGAGGAATAAATTCAATGAATTGTGAGTAAAACTAGTATAGCGGGAAGGAAGTGGCATGTGGCAGCGATGCTGTTTTATTCGTAAATTCAGCAAATGTCTGATGCCAGAGAAGTGTCCACCCTAAAGGATGACATTATATTATCACTTAAAACATATACCATTAGATAATGTGAAAGAACAAGTAGTAATAATAAACCAAAATATGGACATGCGTAGCTCATGATTTGCGCGACTAGACTCGTTTTATTATCGTATCTTTGTAAAAAAAAGTTTTTTATATCAGAATATCGTCGCAAACAGGGATTTATTGTTTTAACAATGAAAATTAAAATTAAATGTGGTTTAGAATATCATCATCGAATCTGGTTCAAATAACGATTCAGATACATTATATGACATATATAACGACTGTTTGTCCATAGTTGTAAACATTATTTCATATGAGTCAATTATTGTTTTTAAATAGATTTCTAAAATCTTTTAGCACTGGGGAGTCATAAATTACTTCGGTGGAATCCCCGGGAAATGCCCGATGAAATTATCGGCTATGATCGACTATGGCGACGAAAGCGAAAGTAAGGTTTTAGTTACATACATCTTTTGGTTCGTGAGAAGAATAAACGTTAAATTTGACTCGTTTTGAGCATTTAAACATTCGCACTACACGATCATAAAGGATAACACGCAGTATTTAGCGACAGAAAAAGGACCTCTCCGAAGCCCTATATGACTTTAAGATTGCAATAGATTTAAATGCATCATATTGCTGAACTCAAAGTACATCAACAAAAATATCGTTTACCGTGTCGCATGTCATAGATTATCACGATATTATAATGATCCAATTCCATTTTTTACAAATGATTTACCTACATTGTCCACTTACTAGCTACACTTCATTTCGCAGTACAAATATATTTTAACACTGATTTATTCCTAGATGGACAATGCAATCGGAATGAGATTTAAACCTTACATCGAACTTAAAAGAATAAATGTTAAATATAATGTGGGTGTTACAATAGACTGAGACAATGCAATGGAACTCTAAATATGTGCAACATATATGTCTGTGTCCTGAATCTCAGAAAAAAAAGGGTTCAGGCAAGGTGGCCCCGGGGCTTATCATCATCATAATCACCATCATCATCATCATCATCATTATCATCATTATTTTTGTTATTATTATTATTGTTGTTATTATTATCATCATCACCATCATCATCATCATCATCATCATCATCATCATCATCATCATAATAATAATAATCATTATTATTGTTATTATTATTTTTGTTATTATTATAATTATTATTGTTATTATTATTACTATTATTATTATTAACGCAAACAAAGTCCAATAAGAACAAAAAGAAAAATAAATGCTTTTGGTAATTTAAATTTTGCTTTTTCAGATGAAAATTAGCTTAAAAATAAGACTCCAAAAAAAAAAAAAGAAATTTTAATACTTATATAAAAACAATAAGATCTTAATAATAATCACAATTTATCTCTTATTTGTTTTATACATACGTCTGTTTCAAAAGAGAATTACCGCTTTGTTATGAAAAGATGTATCGTAAAAGTGACTGATGCACTTTGTTAAGAACAGAACAAAACAGAACAGAATTTTATTAAGACTTGTACAAGGTACATAATCTTGATTATAATACAATTACAAGACAACTTTGAGCATGTAATGTGTGCATGGCTATTTTAGGAGAGCATTCATTTTAACCGACTTTGTGAATGACATACACGTGAGTGGTAATTGATGTGGACGAACCATAAATACACTGGCATGCAACGGCACATGCGCATTTTAAATGTTCGTAACATAAAAATAACAAAAAGGCACAATACTATAGCTTTATAGGTCCATCAAATGTAGGTTAATACATTTGCCATAGGGATTTACCCTACATGCACAGTGCTTCGAAAATTGTTTGACATTGCTAGAGGTTCATTCTACTGTCACATTTCCAAGAGACTTTGTTACAATGCCTCTTAAGTAAATAAAAAATAATTGTAACATTCATTTATAATAAAATAGATCATAGAAAAAAAAGCTTTATGGAAGGCGTCTTGGGGTATGGTTGGAGCGTTAAAGGACATTTATAAAATGGAACTCAACGAAATTTGAAAAATGCGACCAATTCGTTTTATCATCAAAATCTACACTCACCCACCACCCTCAGTTGTACAAAATTTAACTGACCGTCTTCATTTGTATTTATAGACTCACTGACCGCCCTCAGTTGTACTAGAAGATTTAACTGGCCGTCTTCATTTGTATTTAAAAATACTCTTCAAACCAGCCTCGCTGCGACTTGGTTTCATTACAGCGGCTTCCAAACTTGCGCGGTTAAGCAACGGTTACCGTTTACGGATGGGTGACCGTTGGAGACCGCCGACCTGCGTTACAGTAATTACAACAAGATGACTTTTGTAGAGCAAAACCGTCCCGTCACTAGATCGCCTTGCCTTTTATGGTACTTTGGTATTTCCTAATTTATCTTGTCTAAATATCTTTCTCCGATATTATGAATATTCGATCTCAAATGAAAGACATTAACATCTAAGCCTTGTTTTCCTCGATTTGCTGATAAAACTGGCAACTGATTCTCCGTCAGGATCTCTAGTAAGCTGCGTATGTTTTATTCATAGATTATTCATGTATTTAAATTGTCCAAATAGTTTCTCAAAAACCACATTAGACTTGATCTCGATATCTTGTATCATTACAAATGTAACATTGAAGTTGCATGCGAAATAAGGTTCTAGTCACGTGACAATAGAGCAACACGGTCAGCATTTGTTTTTATTAATTATTGCATTCCTATAGCTCAATTTATTGTTTGTGACTGACGCGTACGCATTACATATATTCCCGCATGCTAAAGTCTAAACTTTAAATGACTAAATTAGATGAAACCATGGCGACAGTTTTAAGTCAAGTTAAAGACACTCCTTTGAAGAACGTGTTGTCATATAATATAGTGGTTGGTTGAATATTTTATTCCACTATTCATGGGGTAGTTTTTTGTTATATAAAATGGACCTCGACGAAATTTGAAAAATGCGACCAATTCGTTTTATCATCAAAACACACTCACTGCATGGCATTAGTTTCAGTTGAATCAGTAGACTCACCCACCGCCCTCAGTTGTACAAAATTTAACTGACCGTCTTCATTTGTATTTGTAGACTCACTGACCGTCCTCAGTTATACAAGAAGATTTAACTGGCCGTCTTCATTTGTATTTGTAGACTCACTGACCGTCCTCAGTTATACAAGAAGATATAACTGACCGTCTTCATTTGTATTTGTAGATTCGTCTTCATTTGTATTTGTAGATTCACTGACCGCCCTTAGTTGTACAAGGAGATATAACTGACCGTCTTCATTTGTATTTTTAGACTCACTGACCGCCCTCAGTTGTACAAAATTTAACTGACGTCTTCATTTGTATTTGTAGACTCACTGACCACCCTCAGTTGTACAAAATTTAACTGAACGTCTTTATTTGTATTTGTAGACTCACTGACCGCCCTCAGTTGTACAAGGAGATAAAACTGGCCGTCTTCATTTGTATTTGTAGACTGACTGACCGCCCTCAGTTGTACAAGGAGATAAAACTGGCCGTCTTCATTTGTATTTGTAGACTCACTGACCGCCCTCAGTTGTACAAAATTTAACTGACCGTCTTCATTTGTATTTGTAGACTCACTGACCGCCCTCAGTTGTACAAGGAGATAAAACTGGCCGTCTTCATTTGTATTTGTAGACTCACTGACCGCCCTCAGTTGTACAAGGAGATAAAACTGGCCGTCTTCATTTGTATTTGTAGACTCACTGACCGCCCTCAGTTGTACAAGGAGATAAAACTGGCCGTCTTCTTTTGTATTTGTAGACTCCCTGACCGCCCTCAGTTGTACAAGGAGAATTAACTGACCGTCGTCATTTGTATTTGTAGACTCACTGACCGCCCTCAGTTGTACAAGGAGATAAGACTGACCGTCTTTATTTGTATTTGTAGATTCACTGACCGCCCTCAGTTGTACAAGGAGATTTAACCGACCGTCTGCAGTTGTATTTTAGATTCACTGACCGCCCTCAGTTGTACTAAAAGATTTAACTGACCATCTTCAGTTGTCTTTGTAGACTCATTGACCGTACTCAGTTATATAAGTAGACTAACCGACCGTCCTTATTTGTATAAGTAGATCCTACTGACCATCCTCAGTTTTATTTGTAGACTCACTTACGGAACTCAGTTTAATAAGTAGACTTACTGATTTCCCCAGTTGTGTAAACTGTGTGATGTCCTCAATTAAATAAGATGATTTAACTGACTGTCCACAGTTGTAGAAGAGGATTGTGGTGACCATCCGCAGTTGTAGACTACTTGCCGAACGTCCTAGTTAAAAATAACTATCTCTGCAGCTATCTTCCCCCGCCCTCCCCCCTCCCGCACCCCCCCCCCCCCACCGAAGGTGTTCAGAATTCAAAGACTACCCCCCAATTAGGTGTACAGGCTGACGTACCTAGATTTAACTTGAATTACATATATGCACCTCCTGACCGACAACTGGTTTATTTAAGCGTCAGCACATACATCCATATTAATTGTTTTATCGTGACCCCGTCATATTGCCCAGGTATAAATTAAAGAGTTTTGACCAATGTGCCAATATGTGAGCTCCTATCAGGTATCTTATTTCGGTTACCTATTTACACAGCTAAGAAGCTTGATTTTTTTTTATAGTTTCGTATTTTTTGGTCCTTATATAAGGTAAATATGTAAGTTTGTGAACTTCACAGTGTAACATTTATCCTAGATTCACCTTATGGGTGTACGGCACTGGACCCTGTTTTACCCACAATATGGGGTGTTTAGTTGAATGTTTTGGTGTTTTGAAGGTATGGGTTTTAGACTGACATCTTCCAATTTGTGAAACGAAATGGTGGTTGGAAGGGGTCTGCCTATGCATTGGGGTGGGGTGGGGTTGGAGGTGCGGGGAGGCGGGTTGTTTTTAGTATGGAGGGGTCCTGTGCCTATGTAACGTTTAATCATGTCTGGAGGCCCGATGCCCGACCGCCCCTAAACCATTCTCTGTATTATACATTCTCGTACATACAAGGAGAAATCCTCGGCTATGGCAGGAAAGAGAGTAGCACGTTCATGTAGAAGGACATAATAAAATACGCAAGAAAAGGGTCAATTTTTTTACAAATCTATGAACGTTTTACTCTATGCTAAAAAGAAAATATACACACCCTGACATAATATACCATTATTGCAATATCAAAGAACCTCAGTATAACATGTAATTTGTTTTAATATTTTATTGTTTATTTTACACACGTTAACATGCTATAGGCCTATTATATTGGACATTTTAAATGCCCTTTGACACGATTTACATTACTGCAGCACGCCCTAAAGCATATACACATTGGCATATTTATTGAAGTTGCAATCAATCAAATACTTAAGCATAAGTAGTATTCCTATACTTAGCAGGCATTGCATATTGGCAGAACATAGTTGTGTCTTGGATAACTAGGTTATGAGTCATACAATAATAATATCCACAAAAGAAGAAGAATGTATCCACTTAAAGCAAAGTCAATCGTAAAACTTTGGGTATTTCCGTATAGTTCGTAAAATACACCTCGTACATAGCTCTAGAATACACCAAAGTGCGTCGCCTGAGTTATGAAACAGTGTCCGTTCGCGAGAAAGTAACAAATTATATATATATCATTTAGTTGAATATATCTTGCAATAACAACGATTTTTTTTATCAATACAATCTATATGATTTACGGAAAATTGAAAAGTCAACATTAAATACCCAGTATTAAAACTAAGACACACAAAGTAGATCCAAGATGGCGCCTTATTATGTCAGAGGTCTCTTGCATAGCATAAAGGCCGAGGTGATCAGATTGAAAGCAAAGTGTCAACGATACTATGACGATTTCACATTTATCTTCCAAGTACAAGGAAATTGTTTTGGCATTGCATTTTAGAACTCTACTCATAATAGATAGTTTCCATGTGATGTCATCAACACTGATAAGACAGTTTAAGGCAGCCATCTTTGTGGGCAGAAGCTAATGCAGGCCAAAATCGGGAAATTTGTGCAGTATTAAACTCACCAATGTGTTTTTATTTTTCAGTCTATTTTACTGAATTTTATATCAAATTTAACAGCTTTTATAAAGTATTTTAAATATCAAAACTATATTTTGATAGTTTAAAAGGTTAAAGAAATACAACCGAAAATGATACACTGTTCATTTTGTTTTTTTGAGCCAATAATTTTATTTATTTCTGTGTATTAATTCTGTGTGCATTTATCAATTGTAAAAATGTTGTATTCTAAAAATATAAATTTCAAGAGCTTTCCAATGGTGAATAGCTTTTAATATTTGGACCACAAATGAAGAAATTACAAGAAAATAAAATTTACCCTTCTATACAATTCATATGAAAATCCCTTGAAGTTACCATCAAAGATGGCTGCCAAGATAATGGATTTTCACTGATGTGGAAACTATCTATACCGAGTAGACCAACACTACAGTCCCAATCTTTGCTTGGCATCTTCAGTAAGTGTCCGTTTATCCGTCTTGCCATTTGATGTAACCGGAAATGCTTTATAAAACAGGTAGTAGAACGGCTTGTTGTTGAGATTTCCGCCCGTATGGTGCCCCTTCCACACACTGTCACAGAACACCTTAACGGACTCAATACCCGCTTCCTCATCTTCGGTTTCCATAGTGACACATGCGCAGAAGACATTTTGTAGACGCTTATCAGGAACTGGAACAGCTACGACGCCAGAAACGCCAGGACATCTAGCTATCTCTCTTTCGACTGATTGTGGGAAGAATTTATTGGTTCCCAATGAGACCGTGTCCCTAGTACGCCCGTCAATGACGAGATTTCCGTCAGCCCGAATATGGCCGATATCGCCTGATCGGAACCACCCGTCTGAGTCGAATGATGCTTCGTACTTTTCTGGCATTCCCCGATATTCGACGAAGATATATGGCGTATGAATAAGAATTTCTCCAGGTTCACCGCGAGCAACAGTTTGGCCCTTATCGTCCACAATCTTTATTGAAACCCCTAGAATAAACAAACTGAATCAGTACTTGCATTGTAATACTACTTTTTTTCTATAAGTAGTAATCAGTTGTTTTAAGGGGAAAAATCTCTAATAAAAAGCCTTACAGTTTTTCTGTTTCAAATATGTAAGCGAACTATGTATGCAGACAAGAAAATAAGTTCAAAAATGTCTTTTTTACTTATTAATTTCAAATTCTAATATAAATATAATAAATATATGTTTCTTAGCTCAATACGGTATTACCAGCCATGATATATCTAAATATATCCCTACCAGGAAACGGTTGTCCAATGATGCCGTCTTCGTACATGTCTGGGTCCGGCGAAGAGAAGCACGTTATTCCGGCAGCTTCTTGAGACCCGTACCATACACACAGTTCCCGACAGTGGCGCTCCAACAAGGCACTGTACCGCTTGGGGATTCTGTTGGTGATGCGTTACATACATATACAAAATACCATATAAGGGCGTAGGTTGGTCTAAAATACGAATGCGCAAAGGGGAGGGGGGCAAAATTAATTTGCCGGCATTAATTAATGCGCTCGATGCTTCCAGTATACTCGCATATTCAAGTAAGCTGTTTGTCTTTTCATATATATGTAACTTGTAATTTGTAATGATCAACAAGAGATCTATTAATGCCCACCTTCCCCTAATGTCCTGGAGAAAGTTACAAATCTCTCAGTAAAATGTCAGAATTGTTAATGATGCGATCTGTTGTTGTCTGTTATTTTGTTGTTGTTGTTTAGTTTTGTTTTTTGTAGCCTATGTGGGAAATGCAATTTCTAATAAAACTAGGTATTTCAGTATTCGCCAATTTAAAACATAACAAGTGTATTCGTGTACTAATTTACAGAAAGAGTCAGAAGAAATTCTCTGACGATATGTTTAAATGCATCAAGTTACAGAATGCTCTTTTTGTTGAACTCACCTCTCCCCGGAGCTGTTGATATTGACGACCGTAGAGAATTTATGCGCGAGGTCAGGCCGCTCTAAAACGTCTGTGGCAAGGTAACGTGGTAGATACAGATGCGTGCAGCGCTCCGCCTCGATGACATTACACAGGATTTCTTAGGAATGCAAATGAAACAATTTTAGTAATGTATTTATACATCGTTAACAACAAATCTTTTCTATTGACGAACCTAATTGGAGTTTAATACTTTGTACATTATTTATTGACAGTTCCATAGAAACAAAGATAAACACTGTTATTGTGTACTCTTGTCAGAAGGATGTGTGATAAGATACTGAGATTGTTATTAATAGTACATCTATAAATACCCACAAGTATTTATGTTATCATAGTTACATGCATCATTGCATGTCTATTCACCTACCCGTATTTCCCCCTAGGAGCGTTAGTCTACTGTCCATGAACACCCTGGTACATCCGCTAGCAGCCAGGGTGCGGACGGCACCTATCCCCCAGCTAAAATGCCGGTCACAGAACCAAACAGAGTTCTCGTCAAGTTTGAACCTATCGTTCACTGCATCCGTGGCGTTCAACAAAGTGAAACAGGTCTGTCCAACGGCCTTTGGTCGTCCCGTCGACCCAGAGGTCTGGAAGTATAGGGAAATGTCATCTGAAGACAGGTCTCCGGTACGTGTGACGTCATATTCACTGTTAACGACGTCATTCAATGATGTTACGTTTTCGGGATAGCTCGCGTTCGGGTCTGCAGAGAAGGCAATGGTGGCCTTTAACGAGATACCGCTGTCATTCGCTGAAACAATATCCGAGATCTGGACAGCTTGATTAAGATCAAAGCAAATGTACTCAACAGAATTAGCCTTTAGATTGTCTATCACTTCACTGGCATCTTCTTTACAGGGACGAATAAAAAAACAGCGACCGCCAGCGATGAACACTCCGAATATAACTTGTGCAGCTGCTATGGAATTGCTCATATAAATTCCCACAAGATCGCCATGCTGTAAACCACAAGACAACAAATAGGTTGACACTTTCAACGAACTGTCAAGAAGCTTTTTATAGGTTATTGCAGTGCGCTGGATTTCTGCATCATATTCGACCATGGCAGGCTTTTCAGGAAATTTCGTGGCCCATCTTAAAAGTCTGTCATAAAATGTATCCTTCGAAGCCTCTCTTGTTGATGGTGAAGACACATAGCTTAAGTTCGACTTGTCCATTGTAAAATGTGTGCTGCTCCCTTCACTTATCAAATGTCCAATTTTTCGCTGTTGGTAAACTGAAGTCCCGCAGTGTTATTCACTGTCTGCTTGTTCAGCACATCCAAGATTAGAGTGACACGTGCTTGTTTAGCACATCCAAGATTTGAGTGACACGTAACGACTGGTTATTACTGCTTGTTCAACCAAAGCATAAACAATTCTACCCACTCGGCTGTTTTCTCTTCGTAGAAAAGACCGAGGTGTACCGAGCGATGCCAATCGGAACTCCTCTGGTAATTCCGTCCTCGGGACAATCATCCGTGAATTATTAGAGGTGTTCCGTTTGCGAGCGATGCAATGAAGCAATCGGAACGCCTCGGCCATTGCTGCCATGTAGTCGCGGATGTAAGTAGTTTAAAAGCCTCAAAACAGTGTGCAACTTGCAGCAAGGTGTTGCAAACTCTTAGTTAAATAGTCAGTAGAGGCAGAGTTAAAGATTACTGTATTTGTTCGTTTACATGATAGAGTGGCATTCACAGCCATATAAAACGTAATGATTTACAAGTAAAATATTTTTTGACAGCAAATGGCGTTGGGTTTTAAGACCAAATGACTTTTACCCAGATCTCTCACCACAAAAAGTATTAAGGCGGGAGGGGGGGGGGGGGGGGGGGGGGGGGGGGGGGGGCTCTTTTATTACATAGAGGATAATTTAGGTATCAGTAAACAAATTTGAAAAAAAACACTGGGAACATGTTTGTTTATCACTTGTTTGTATGAAAGACATTTATGTTCTCTTTTGACAACAACAAGTCAAATTTACCGACTGATAAAATTTTATACATTACTGAAGTTTACTACCCTTGATCGCCAGATTGACCAAAAAAATCCGACCACCATGCCAGACAAAAGTTAGTTTGTTTTCCTTAAAAAATAAAATAAATAAACAAAACATGTATCTGTGTGTTGGTTTTTAATAGTACATCACAAATAAATCAACAAAATATTTCCCAGACATAGAATATGTAGTTTAGAACAAGATAAATGTTGCAGATCGGCTGTGGATAAGAGGAAAAATGCACAAATGCTAAAAACATATGTGTGTTTTTTTTTTACTTATTTTACACTGAATAATACTGGTGCAACAAACTTTAAGTACATATAAATTAACTAGGACACCTAATGAATAAAATAGTATAAAAATTAAGAACTTTTACCGCACTGTTAGTGAAAAAAATAAATTTGAAGTTCATTACCCCTCAATTTTATGATGTTCATATCGACTCAATGTTGCTGGAAAAGGCCAATGAATTACAATTTTGTCATTTACAAGAATAAAATTAAAAACTGTACATATTTCTTTCTCAATCTGGTAGAGGGATACAGAAATAACTGTCAAAGTGAAAAAGTAGAAAGAAAAAAGTTGACCATTCGTGCCCATACTGGGATTCGAACCCACAACCCCCTGTTTTGAAGTATTTTAACCCTAACTTTGATACTCTTCAATTGGAGGTGCAGCATTAGAGTTTCTCTACCTTAATTTTAAAAGTCTCAGAAGATCAGAGATCTTGATACAAAAAGACAGATCTGTGATTCAAGGTAAGTCGCAAACTTAGGTAAAGCAGCGATATTACTTACACTTTATTTGACAGTTTTATCAAAGTTTCAGAGAAAAAAATATCAGCCAATACTTAAAATTAGTCTATCATTATATAAAAGCATTCTGAAGACATAATTCTGCTCTACAATGATCATAGTTTTTTTTATGTTATTGTAAATAAATCAAGCAACACAATTATGGTCAGGTATTATTAGTGTACAAATGTCTGAAAAGAACCATGCCACACTACAGTCTACAGGTCAGACTACAGAGAAATACCCACAAAAGTTGCTTGCCTCAACCAGTCAAACAAGATTTGAACCTAAGCTGTGAGAGGATGATCAGCCACAATGCGGTTAATAACCACTTGGCTACAAAAGATGATGATGTCAGTGTTATTCTCATTGCACTTTTAACTTTTGTTGACTAGTTTTGAGCCATTCAAAAATATCTATCTGTCTGTCTGTCTGTCTGTCTGTCTGTCTGTCTGTCTGTCTGTCTGTCTGTCTCTGTCTGTCTGTCTGTCTGTCTGTCTGTCTGTCTGTCTGTCTGTCTGTTCGTCCATCCATCCATCCATCCATCCATCCATCTATTCACATATACATACATAAACATATATATATATATATATATATATATATATATATATATATATATATATATATATATATATATACATATATATACATACATTGTATATATTTATTGCTAGGCCATTGTTGATAAATAAGGACAGCCAAGTGTGTGTTAATAACATCCTCTCAACAAACAACATCAAGTCTGCAAAAGTCAGTGATGCCAACTTTAAGAGGATGGAAACAAGTAGAGATTTTTATAGAGCTAGAAAGAAAGAATTTAAATATGCCTGAACTTTTAAATGACAATATTTATTAATTCTTATTACTTGTTTTTCTCTGTTGAATGTTAAACCTGAAAAGGGAAACAAAACAGTACTGATATTTTTTATATATTTCTGAATGTTTCAAGCTTTTATTAGTTTTGTGTGGTTATTTTATGTGTGTGTGTGAAAATAATGATGACTCTAATATTATTTTTTTTATTTCAGAAATTGGTCACAGTACTGATATGGACATAGAGATCATTCTTCAGCCTGTAGATAAGTGATCACAGGGGGATCAAATACAGAGTTGGTTCATTTGGAAACCATTAATCTCATTAAGAGGTAAATAAATGCTCTTGTAAAGTTTATTAAGAATATTTAGCCATATCTGTTTTCTTTAACCTAGCAAAGTAATTATTTTAATTATTTTCTTTTTATTCTGTTAAGAAGATTAAACAAAGGGGAGACAACTTATCAGGAAGTCAGGAGCTGAAACTAAGGACAATAAAAATGAATTCTGACTGTGCTAACACATTCTCTATTACCCAGCTACAACATCAAAAGCTGAATAAACTGAAAGAAAAAACAAATTGAAAAGTTTATTCATGCAAAATTTATCTGCTCTAATATTATAAAATTTAAAGTAAAGTAAACAAGCAAATGTACATATAAATGTATATTCTTCTTGCATTCTTTTATCCTGTCGTACCCACGGGTAGAGTCGTGGTCTGGTAACACCTCTGACAACCCAGCCTATCCTTGCGTGGGTTCGAGTCCCAGTCAGGGGGAAGAAATTAATGTGGGAAGGTCTTCCAGCTGACTTTCGGTGCGATGGTGGTTCTACCCAGACATATTGTCCGAGATCTTTCTCCACCAAAATTGCTGGACGTCACTATAATGACCATGATTGTGTTGCTGCGATGTATATAAAAACATGCAAAATAAATTTTATATGCACATGCAGAATTTGAAGAAATGATGGAGCAAACAGGGGAGAAGAAAACTGTTTTTTGGCATTAGCAAGAATTGAACCCAAGCCATCATACTGAAAAGCCAGCGTTTCTGCCATTACGCACTTTACGCACGTGTCTAACCTCCGTTCAAAAAATCGAAAATCTAAAATTACCAAAATTGGAAAAACACTAAGAAAGTGGATGCCTAACCCGGGTTAGGAATGATATATTTTATTTCCGTAGTTTCTATGTCATAAAATGTTATTACCACACCAATCAAGTTGAAAAGGTTTAATATGATTTAACTTATACACGTCAGGATTTTAGTCGTTCGTATATTGCATTAAGTTTCTCGCGTGTTGCATTTTACCTGTTGATCATTAGATAATAGATTCAAAAGTATTACTATAAAGGTTATTTCCCTTGTAATTGTGCGTAATTTCATTATCAGCCCAGATACGCGCCTGAAAAGCCAGTACCCAAACCAATGACCCGAAGTGTCAACTCCCTAATGCAGTTGTCAGATTTTTTGCACAGATTATTTGCATATTTAGAGTTTAGTGATGCTGAAAACAACATTTAAGTGAACTTGTTTTTAACTGTCAATAATATTTTTTATGTTACACGTCTTTCAATACTGAGTGGCCAGCTGTGAAGAATATGGACCCAGTTGATGCTACTTAAAGAGGCAAAATACTAGAGGATTTATGTACCTGGCTAGACAGTGAGCAATTAACATAAGAGTTTATCACAATGACAGCATTGTAGGCAAATCAGCTATTGGCACATATATGGCGTGTGAAACGTTGCAAAATTCAAAAAATATTTTTATGTGTTATAAATACACATTTTTATTGTATAATTTTATATTTATGTGGTAAAATTCCACATTTGTATTGAATAAAAATATTTATGTTCAATATTTTTTATTTGCATTAAAAAAAATATGTATGTGGTAAAATTATTTTTATATTCTATAGAAAGCAAGAAAAAAAAAATGCGTTCAATAATTGCATCATGGGTAATGATTGTAACAAATGACTTCATTCGACAACATTCCGAACATGGCTGCCACCATGGATTTGGAAATTGCCACTTCGTTTAATTTAAAGGTATGCACTTAGTTAAATATATTTCAAAATAGAGAAAGATTAAAAGTAATATCAATTATATTGAAAAGACCTACCGATACATACCTGGTGGGGACAGCCATGTTTGTAATAATCCAATGAAATCGTTAGGAACAAGTGGTATAAGTATCCCATGATGCAATTATTGAAAATAAGTATTTGTTCACTTTATCAAATATAATAGTTTTATAACACATAATGAAAATTTACCATATAATATGGAACAAAAATTTTTTTTACAATATAAATGCTGAATTTTACCATAGAAATATTATTTTTACAACATAAATGACAACTTTTAGAATATAAATATGAAATTTATCTCAAATATTTTTTTTTTTCGAATTTTGCAAAGTTCCACACGCCATGCACATAGGCATTATTCAAGTGTACTGATTTATGATGCATGATTTTTACCCTGTGTCAATTATAGCTGCAATTTTATTAAATGACCTTATTTCTGCAAATTAATTTGGACCATCATTTTTTTTTCTCCAAGCCAGTAATTTTTGCCTTCTTGAATGTCCTTTTGTTTCCTTGACAAATGCTACTTTCATTTTGACAATAAAGCTGCTGCAGTTGTCTGATTTTACCGGATCTGGTAGTATAATCAGTAGAGCATCGGCTACAGGTATTGGAGGCCAGGGTTCGATCCCAGTCTGCGACATACCAAAATTGTTGAAAATGGTAGTGGTATAGCACCCTTGCTAACCGCCAAGCAAATATAAAGGTAGTTTCACGACTGGTTGGCTTGGTGTCAGGATAATGTGACTTGGTGTGATATCATTCCCCATGTTCATGGCATGCTATACACAGTGAAGGCAGCACTATATCTGCATCAAGTGAACACCATCTGCAGATAGCTAAAATACAGTTGGTGGGACAATAAACCTAATAAACAAACAAGCATTTATCAAATATTATCTGAATTAAGAAACATTTTTCTTATTTCAGGTAATTTCACTCTATGCTTCAGGCCAATTTTTTATGTATTTTTGACTCATTTAATGATGCTTATTCTGATTTTAAATGTCATGTACACATGCATGTAAACTCTTCCACTTTTGGAGGGAGACTCCCACTTTTAAGGTTAAATATTATTTGTAAATGAGGGGTGTTTAACAAATCTCCCTACTTGGAAACAGGTAAGTTCCTTCCATGTTTATATGACAAAACATAACGAATCTTCCAATTTGCAAATGAAAAATCTCCCACTTTGGCCTCAGAAAATGTCCACATGTATGTGTACAGTACATTTAATCTGCATTTTGGAAGTAATTATGTTTTAACACTTAGTGAACATGCCAAAATGTAAGTGGACCAGGAACTAACAAGTTCTGTTGAAATTAAAGAGGAAATTTACAATAAAAAGATGAACAAATACTTTCTGCTCTTGCCTATTTTTAACATAATTTTCTAACTCCACATTTGTTCTTCTTTGTATCACTATAAATAAAACAAGAGGGCCATGATGGCCCTTAATCGCTCACCTGATGACACAGGCTTTTAGTAGGCTCAAATCTGGCATCAAGTAATTAAGAGTTATTTACTTTAGAAATCTTTGGTGAAGATTGGACCATTAGTGTGTCCACTGGGCTGATAACATTTTCTAGAATTTCACCAAGTAACCTTCTGAATCCACAAGACCCACTTCAAAACATATGTAAGATTTCATACTGGCAAACATTCTGGCCAAGTTTGGTTAAGATTGTGTTTTCACAAGGTTTTTCTAAAATGTGACCTAGTGACCTACTTTTTGACCCCACGTGACCCAATAATATACTCATCCAAGTTTTCATGCAGACAAACAATCTGATCAAGTTTGGTGAAGATTGGGCTATGAATGTTACCTCTAGTGTGTTCACATGCCTTTTCTGAGTTTTGACCTAGTGACCTCTTTTTTGACCCCACGTGACCCAATAAGGAACTCCTCCAAGATTTCTTGCAGACAAACAAGTTTGGTGAAGATTGGGCTATAGATGTGGTCTCTAGTGTGTTCACAAGCTTTTGCTAAGATTTGACCTAGTAACCTACTTACTGACCCTATATGACCCAGTTATAAACTCATCCAAGATTTCATTCAGGCAAACATTCTGATTAAGTTTGGTGAAGACTGGGCCACAAATGGAGCCTCTTGTGTTTTTACAAGCTTTTGCTAAGATTTGACATAGTGACCTACTTTTCGACCCCATGTGACCCAATAATAAACTCATCCAAGATTTCATGCAGAAAAACATTATGACCAAGTTTGGTGAAGATTGAGCTATAAATGTGGTCTCCAGTGTGTTCACAAGCTTTTGCTAAGATTTGACCTAGTGACCTACTTATTGACCCCACATGACCCAGTTATGAACTCATCCAAGATTTCATGGAAGCAAACATTCTGATCAACTTTGGTGAAGATTGAGCCTTAAATGGGGCCCCTTATGTGTTCACAAGCTTTTGCTAAGATTTGACTTAGTGACCTACTTTTTGGCTCCACGTGACCCAATAATGAACTCATCCAAGATTTCATGCAGACAAACATTCTGACCAAGTTTGATGAAGATTGGATAAAAACTGTGACCTGTAGTGTGTTCACAAGCGAAATGTTGACGCCGGACGACGGACGAAGCGGTATCACAAAAGCTCCCCTTGAGCACGTGAGCTAAAAAAAATTAAAGATAAATAGACTGTTTACTGTTTGATGTGATGTATATCAGATAAGATACTTCTGAACAAGCATTAAACTTGTCCTCTTCTACTACACTTTTGACCAGTGCACTTCTGGAAAAAGATTGCAAGGTTTTCATTATCAAACATCGTGCTAAAAAGTGAAATTCATTAGGAAAACAGCCTAATAATTGTTTTCATCTGCAGAAAAAATACTAATGTGGGTGTAGAAGAGTGGTTAATTAAAAAACCCCAACATATGTATGCATAGAATTTCTCCAGATAAATTTGTTCAAGCAATTAGTCATTCTCCCAACTATGCGTCTTCTCGTCTTTTGACTTGAATTCGTTAAGTGCCAATTGTATGTAGACGTTTGAGTTGTTTAAAATGCATGTTTACGACAATAGATTGTTTCCTCATCAGTGAAAATCCCTTATCTTGGCAGCCATGTTTGATGGCAACTTCAACGGATTTTCAGATAAATTGTATAGAAGGATACATTTTTTATTCTTGTAATTTCTTCATTATTGGTCCGAAAATTAAAAGCTATACACCATTGAAAAGCTCTTGAAATTCATATTTTGATAATACAATATGTTTAAAATTGATAAATAAACAAAAATAAATAAAATTATTGGCTCATTCTTAAACGACATGAACAGTGTATCTTTTTTGGTTGTATTTATTTTACCTTTTAAACTATCAAAATACAGTTTTGATATTTAGAATACTTCATCAAAGCTGTTTTATTTGACACCAAAGTCAGTAAAATAGACTGAAAAAACAACAACACAATGGCGAGTTTAATACAGCACATATTCCCAGATTTCTGCCTGCATTAGCTTCTGCCTTCAAAGATAGCTGCCTTAAACTGTCTTATCAGTGCCTATGACATCACATGGAAACTGTGTACCATGAACACGTCTAAGTAAATTGTTCTGTTCTGTTGTTTGTATTCAGACCTCTTCCCAATCCTCCACAAGCAGTTCTGCTGGATTTATTTTTTGCCATTTTTGTAATTTTAAATCATGTTCTAATCGGGCGGCTGTTATACGTATTTTGGGTAGAAATAAAACGTGTCAAAATAATCGGAACTTGTTGGTTCAAGTGAGAGACAATGTGGCCATATCAAATCGACATCTCAAATCATTTTTGCTTGACAGTTTTAGTCGTGTCATGGAAAACGGGTAAGTGGGCATAAACTAATTGATAAGAGAATACTACATGTATTTAAAGCACACCCAGACACGAACAGGCACACCCAGACATGAACAGGTACATACATGGACAGGCGCACACAGACAGACATGAACACCCAGACATGGACAGGCGCACACAGACATGAACAGACACAAAGATAGGGGCAAGAACACACAGACATGGACAGGCGCACACAGACATGAACAGTCATATACAGACATGGACAGGCACACAGAGACATGAACAGTCACATACAGGCATGGACAGGCACACTTAAACATGGTCAGTCACATACAGACATGGACAGGCACACTTAGACATGGGCAGTCACATACAGACATGAACAGTCACACTTAGACATGGACAGTCACATACAGACATGGACAGGAACACTTAGACATGGTCAGTCACATACAGACATGAACAGGCACACTTAGACATGGGCAGTCACATACAGACATGGACAGGCACACTTAGACATGGACAGTCACATACAGACATGAACAGGCACACTTAAACATGGTCAGTCACATACAGACATGGACAGGCACACTTAGACATGGGCAGTCACATACAGACATGAACAGTCACACTTAGACATGGACAGTCACATACAGACATGGACAGGCACACAGAGACATGAACAGTCACATACAGACATGGACAAGCACACTTAGACATGGGCAGTCACATACAGACATGAACAGTCACACTTAGACATGGACAGTCACATACAGACATGAAAAGGCACACTTGGACATGGACAGTCACATACAGACATGGACAGGCACACAGAGACATGAACAGTCACATACAGACATGGACAGGCACACAGAGACATGAACAGTCACACTTAGACATGGACAGTCACATACAGACATGAACAGTCACACTTAGACATGGACAGTCACATACAGACATGGACAGGCACACAGAGACATGAACAGTCACATACAGACATGGACAAGCACACTTAGACATGGGCAGTCACATACAGACATGAACAGTCACACTTAGACATGGACAGTCACATACAGACATGAAAAGGCACACTTGGACATGGACAGTCACATACAGACCTGGACAGGAACACTAAGACATGGACAGTCACATACAGACATGGACAGGCACACAGAGACATGAACAGTCACATACAGACATGGACAAGCACACTTAGACATGGGCAGTCACATACAGACATGGACAGGCACACTAAGACATGGACAGTCACATACAGACAAGGACAGGCACACTTGGACATGGACAGGAACACAGAGACATGGACAGTCACATACAGACATGGACAGGCACACTTAGACATGGACAGGCACACAGAGATATGAACAGTCACATACTGACATGAACAGGCACACAGAGACATGGACAGTCACATACAGTCATGGACAGGCACACTTAGACATGGACAATCACATACAGACATGGACAGGCACACTAAGACATGGGCAGTCACATACAGTCATGGACAGGCACACTTAGACATGGACAGTCACATACAGACATGGACAGGCACACTTAGACATGGGCAGTCACATACAGACATGGGCAGGCACACTTAGACATGGACAGTCACATACAGACATGGACAGGCACACTTAGACATGGACAGTCACATACAGACATGAACAGGCACACAGAGACATGAAAAGTCACATACAGACATGGACAGGAACACTAAGACAGGGGCAATCAGATACAGACATGGACAGGCACACTTAGACAGGGGCAGTCACACCTAGATGTGGACAAGCACACACAGACATTGACAGGCACACTTAGACATCGATAGGCACACATAGACATTGACAAGCACACATAGACATGAACATGCACGCTTAGATGTGGACAAGCACACACAGACATGTGCAAGCACACTTAGACATGAACTAGCACACTTAGACATGATCATGTATACTCCGACATGGGCAGTCACATACAGACATGGACAGGCACACTTAGACATGGACAGTCACATACAGACATGGACAGGCAAACTTAGACATGGACAGTCACATACAGACACGAACAGGCACACAGAGACATGAACAGTCACATACAGACATGGACAGGCACACTTAGACATGGGCAGTCACATACAGACATAGACAGGCACACTTAGACATGGGCAGTCACATACAGACATGGACAGGCACACTTATACATGGACAGTCACATACAGGCATGGACAGGTACACTTAGACATGGACAGTCACAGACATGGACAGGCACACGTAGACATGGGCAGTCACATACAGACATGGGCAGTCATATACAGACATAGACAGGCACACTTAGACATAGACATGGGCAGTCACATACAGACATGGACAGGTACACTAAGACATGGACAGTCACAGACATGGACAGGCACACGTAGACATGGGCAGTCACATACAGACATGGGCAGTCACATACAGACATGGACAGGCACACTAAGACATGGACAGTCACATATAGACATAGACAGGCACACTTATACATGGACAGTCACATACAGACATGGACAGGCACACTTATACATGGACAGTCACATACAGACATGGACAGGCACACTTAGACATGGACAGGCACACTTGGACATGAACAGTCACACTTAGACATGGACAGGCACACAGAGATATGAACAGTCACATACAGACATGGACAGGCACACTTAGACATGGGCAGTCACATACAGACATGGACAGGCACACAGAGACATGAACAGGCACACTTGGACATGAACAGTCACACTTAGACATGGACAGGCACACTTGGACATGGACAGGCACACAGAGATAGGAACAGTCACATACAGACATGGGACAGGCACACTTGGACAAGGACAGGCACACAGAGATATGAACAGTCACATACAGACATGGGACTGTCACACTTGGACAAGGACAGGCACACAGAGATATGAACAGTCACATACAGACATTGACAGGCACACAGAGATGTGAACAGTCACATACAGACATAGACAGGCACACTTGGACATGGACAGGCACACTTAGACATGGACAGGCACACAGAGATGTAAACAGTCACATACAGACATGGACAGGCACACTTGGACATGGACAGGCACACAGAGATGTAAACAGGCACATGCAGACATGGACAGGCACACTTAGACATGGACAGGCACACAGAAATGTAAACAGTCACATACAGACACGGACAGGCACACTTAGACATGGACAGGCACACTGAGATATGAACAGTCACATACATAAATGAAGAGGCACACAGAGATGTGAACAGGTACACTTGGACATGGACAGGCACACTGAGATATGAACAGTCACATACAGACATGAACAGGCACACAGAGATGTGGACAGGCACACATGGACATTGACAGGCACACTGAGATATGAACAGTCACATACAAACATGGACAGGCACACAGAGATGTGAACATGCACACTTGGACATGGACAGGCACACTGAGATATGAACAGTCACATATAGACATGAACAGGCACACAGAGATGTGAACAGGCACACTTGGACATGGACAGGCACACTGGGATATGAACAGTCACATACAAACATGGACAGGAACACAGAGATGTGAACAGGCACACTTGGACATGGACAGGCACACTGAGATATGAACAGCCACATACAGACATGGACAGGCACACTTAGACATAGGCAGTCACACGCAGACATGAACAGGCACACTTGGACATGGACAGGCAAACTGAGATATGAACAGTCACATACAGACATGAACAGGCTCACAGAGATGTGAACAGTCACATACAGACATGGACAGGCACACTTAGACATGAACATGCACACCTAGATTTGGACAAGCACACACAGACATTGACAGGCACACTTAGACATCGATAGGCACACATAGACATTGACAAGCACACATAGACATTGACAAGCACACATAGACATGAACATGCACACTTAGATGTGGACAAGCACACACAGACATGTGCAAGCACACTTAGACATGAGCTAGCACACTTAGGCATGAACAGGCGTACTCCGACATGATATAAGTCTGGGGGTTTTCTCCACCGATAATATTTTGGACGTCACCAATATTGTGACCATTATTTTGTCAGTGCAACGTTACAAACCATGTACACATGTCCATCTAACCAGAAACTCAATTGATAGTTTCTTATTTTTTAATCAGCATTAGCCATACAGCTGGGGTTTGTATATTCATTTTGCACCAGCTAAATACATCCATTTTCATGTCTTTGAAAAAGACCAGAACGACGAGACTTTACTATGCCGGCTATCTGCAAGCTGTATTAAGTAATGCTTCATCTTCGAGCGTAGACATGTCTAAGAGAAGTCGTGTTGGGCGTAACGTATCTCGGATCTTCAGGTGTTAAAGGTGGTATCCGACAGTTTGGACCAAAATTTGTTTACTCAAATGACCAAATAAGTTAATTGTATCTGAAAAGTTCCTGCAAAATGCTGTTCTTTGATGCACTAGATCTGCTTGAACAGTCAAGCATAAATCAGTACTCGTCATTGCAAACATATATCCTATCCGAGCCACGCTGCAGAGACAGCTATCTTTAAACTCAGAAAACCACGTGACCACTTACTTTTTATATCACATTATATAGTCATCCGGGTAATCCGCTCTGACGTCGATATCTATTTTTAGCAGAGGTCACTATCGAGCTTTTTATACAGTTGGAAAGAATACACAATGGGATTTTTTCGTGATTAGTTCTGCCTAACAATTCATTTAGTGTTCAAAATCATATGGATTAAAACTAAGGTATGGGTTTATACAAAAATGATTATTCGCTCATTTGACACCTACATACACGTGTAACCACATTGCAAATGAACTATTTAATACTCCGAGGCAAATAGTGCAGGTCTAAACAGTGATGGATCCAGGAAGGTGGGGAGGGGGATGCATCCCCCCCCCCCCACCCCACTAACCAGGCAAACGAGTGGAGTCGTGAAAACATATACATGTAAGCTTAAAAAAGCTTTTAAAGTAATTTTTGTCTGTTGACAGCTTAGGTTGAAGTTTGGGTCCCTTACTGTGAATATATATCTGGTATTTACTGTGATAAAGTTGAATAGATGTTGATTCATACCCCACAACCATCAAATTGTTCTGGATCCCCCCCCCCCCCCCACCCTGTTTCTGACCAGATAGCTTCAAACGTGAGCTTGCTGATCGGGATATAGTCTCTGTGTTAATGTAATATCAATATATGCGTAACAGGATCAAAGTTATATAGTGATATTTTTTTTATTTTACATGTTTTTCACTTCAGTACTGAGTTTTCCTTTTCATTTCCAAGTTAATTAACTATTTACGTACATATATATTATGGTAATTGCTTTTTGGCATGCCAATTTGTTTTTACTTTCTGATAGAAAAAAACCCGTTAACAAATGAAACATTATGGTTAGATGACACGAAAAAACATTTGCCAAACAGACTCCGCATGTACCATAGTAAAGAGCCATTTTATCACTACATTTTTGAATTTTTTGAGCGTACAGACTCGAAAATTAATGAAAATATGTAATTATAAAGGACCTTTGGTTCATTAGGAACATCTTACCTACAGAGAACTGCACTAATTAGCATGAACTCAATTTATTCTTTCGTTATTTTTTTTTACTGTAAGCAGAGTTAAAATGGGTATAGATCTCTCTAGATTAATGACGGTATCCGACAGTTTGCCTATACCAAATATATACAACAATATCTGACCTCTGTTTGGGGTATTTGTGCATAATATAGAATAGACAGGAAATACATGTTTGTAATGACGATTGTGGCGTCATGGTTCACTTTTCAGACAGGCGTAGGACATCAATAAACAGCAGTTTGCGATATCTGTTCAGGTAACAATAGTTTATTAAGATGATTAATGAAAATATTTTTCGTCCAAACTGTCGGATACCACCTTTTTTCAGAAGGTAATGTTCGAATTTTTCGACTTTCCCTTGCCGGTCGTTGCTTAAACTTAACGCATTCGTACTTCAAGGACGATCCAGGTATATGAACAAAAATGTATACTCGGGTAGACTTAATATACAAATGACTACAAAGAGTCCATATTATTCTAATTTAATGACAAACATATTATTATTATTATTATTATTATTATTATTATTATTATTATTATTATTATTATAACTGCAATCGACAAATACGTATGTGCCTTACAGCCGCCGGTCCATAATAATTCATACCGTTTCACGTGAAAAGGTCAACATTCCTGAAATTAAATTTCATGAAAATGAAATCAAAGGCCTCAAATAAATGGTTTCACTCCCTGACCACAACCACTGCTAAGCATATTAGCTAGGCACACATATACAATTTTGTTTCATCAAATGTGGTTGTGTGTGCATATGTTGCTCGTATATTTTGCTTCATTTGGAAACAAAGTATGTCATTTGAACAGTAGTTGTATTCTTTTAACAATGAAACGTTTTTTTATACTTGAATGGGACCTAGGACTGGCTACGTGATACCCCTCAGAAACTGTGAATAGGTCGAATTTAGGGTCTGGATCCGCCCCTGCCTTACTTGAGGAATGCCAACGATATGCATTGTAATCTCTGCTGTCAGTTACAATTGTCAGGCCTTATTTGTCCATTATATCCGGACTTTTTCCACTTATAATATAAGTAATAAAACTATTTCAATTATTTTTTCAGTATACATTAAAGATATGTAATAATAATACAGAACATTAAGATGGCTTTATTAAAGGTGGTATCCGAATTTGGCCGAAAAAGTTTTTCTCTCAAGTAACCAAAATAAGTCGTAAGTACCTGAAAAGGTCTTGCAGAATGCTGTTCGTTGATGCCAAAGATCTGTGTGAACAGTCTAGGATAAATCCCTAATCGTCAGTGCAAACAGGTGTTTTCCATCCCAACCACGTTGCAGAAATATCTATTTTTAAACATAGAAAACACATGGCCACTTACTTTTATATAGTCATCAGGGGAATCCGCTCTGACGTCGATATCTATTTTAAGCAGAGACCACTATCGCGCTTTTTATAGAGTTGAAAATGTAGACATTAAGAATATTTTTTTTTCGCATTTAGTACAGTCGATCAATAAAAATAAATAAAGTTAGTGTTAAAAATCGTCTTTATAACGACTAAAGTATGACTTTAACACACAAAGTATGACCAAATTTCCCTAAGCGGTGGCTAGATATTATATTTAATATAGGTTAACTGTCGGATACCAACTTTAAAACCAGAAGTAAAGGTTACAAGAGTTCAAAATTAAGACATAAATAAAAAGAAAGTATTTTACATCGCATAAAGTATTTCATACAACACAATTAGCAAAGATATCCCATAGTATAAGTGTATATGGACATTAAATATATGTATAATGTACTTTTAGCCAACTTGATTTAACAAAGCATTTTGGTCACACACCAAAGTCAAAACTATATTGTGACGTTGCACTTTTGTTGTGAATAAGTTTATATAATTGTACATTTTATTAAGCATTTTTATTTTAAATTCTGAACTCTATTGTAACTGTAGTTTTACCAACTTTCACGCTGTTAGCCTTAATATAACATGTGACGAGGTCATCCGGCTGTCCTGATGTCTTCCAGATGACCAGAAATCTTTCAGCTGACCCGATATTCTCCAGCTGACTTAAGGTCTTCCAGTTGACATGAGGCAATTCAGCTGACCAAGAAAAGGCTGTCTCGAGGTATTCCAGATGACCATAAGTCGTTCAGCTTACTTCAGGTCTTCCAGCTGACCCTAGGTCCTCCAGCTGACCTCAGGTTTTACAGCTGACCCAAGGTATTCCAGCTGACCCGAGGTATTCCAGCAGAGCCGAGGTCTCCTATCTGACATAAGGTATTCCCGCAGAGCCGAGGTCTTCTATCTGTCCTAAGGTATTCCAGCAGAGCCGAGGTCTCCCATCTGACATGAGGTATTCCCGCAGAGCCGAGGTCTTCCATCTGTCCTAAGGTATTCCAGCATAGCCGAGGTCTTCCAGCTGACCTGAGGTATTCCAGCTGACCAGAGGTCTCCCATCTGATATGAGGTATTCCAGCAGAGCCTAGGTCTGCCATCTGTCCTAATATATTCCAGCATAGCCAAGGTCTTCCAACTGACCTGAGGTATCCCAGCTGACCTTATGTATTCCAGCAGAGCCGAGGTCTTCCATCTGACCTGATGTATTCCAACAAAGCCGAGGTCTTCCATCTGACCTGAGGTATAATATCCAACTTAAGGTCTTCCAGCTGACCTGAGTTATTCCAGTTATCTCGAGGTCTTCCTGCTGACCTGAGATCTTTTATCTGTTCTGATGTCTTTCAGTTGACATGAGGTTGCTCGGTAGCACTTTCCAGATAGATGTAAGGTCTTACGTCAACTTCTCCTTTATAGACGTTATCATTACCATCCTCATAGGGAAACTTAATTTAGGACACAAGGTCATGTGACCTGTCAGTATTCGTACAACAACAAGCAATAAACAACCAGATAAGAAGCACATATGCTACTTGTTATGTATTATCAGTAATACAGACGTAATGGCCAGGTTACTAGCGTTCTGATAAAATGTTTCGTGACTTTTTTTAAAAAAGTTAAAAAAATCCAACATATTGTTTTCTCTTACTTTGTTCTCTTGTTAAAATTTACAAAATGACAAGATGCTTTTCGTGTGAAATAAAATCAAATCTTATAACAAAATCGTCCTAAAAACGACCGTATATAAAAAAGAACCCTGTAGGTTTTATCTAGCAAGGTCAGGTTTGAACACCTATAGAACATATAAGCCAATGCATGGTCACGCATGTTGCTTGTTCAACTAAAGTGAATCAGAATGACTCGAGCTCCTTTTTAAAGAAGTGTTGAAGGAGATTCTTTACCCGATAGCTAAGCTAAAAGGTTTAACTTTCGAAATATACATTCATTTAAAGCTGCCTGAAAGCATTATTGTGTGAAGTTACAAAAGTAATCAATTCGTACAACAGTCTTAAACGGTCAAAGTGGTAGACATATCAGCACTTGACAGCTTGGATAACACTTTAGCAACGTGGTTAAAGTGTCTTCCAAAGTTGCGCGGTTAAGCAACGGTATGGGTGACCTTTGGACTGTGCCGGCCTGCGTTACATTGGTGGCAGCGGTTAAATAGAGTCACTGGCGGACTGGAGTTGCTTGCCCACTGAACTTCTTAGGTCAAGTGTCGGGACAAGGCTTCTCGGAGGGGGGAGTAATGTTAAAACCGCAGGGGGTAGAAATATAAGCGCTTTAAACCAGCCTCGCTGCCTTGTTAACCCTTTTCAAACGTGGTTTAAGTGTCTTTCGAATTGCGCGTTAAGCAACGGTTACTGGGGCTGGTGTATGAATTGGTGACCGTTGGAGAGCGTCGGCCTGGGTTACAGCTTCGTTTGGTACACTTATTATTATATAATGTATTATTATAAAATAGTTCTGCTATAATTTCTTTTCGCTATAGTTATGGAATCAAATGCAGTAATGTTATCAATAGTTCTAGTTTGTCTGTACCTAAATTGATTTTTTTTTTGTTTGTTTTTTTTTGTCTTTTTTTTTTTTTGCAAGTTCAAGACAAATATTTTTATCGAGCTAACTTGCGATGCGCCGGTGGTTCTACCCAGACATTTGTCTTCTTGTATCAAAATAGCAGGACGTCGCTATTTGGGATGGATCCAGGCATCCCCCCATTAACTAGGTAAAGGACTTGAGTTGTGAAAACAAATACATGTATGCTTAAAAAATACTAAGCTTTTAAAGCAAATTTTGTCTGTTGACCGCTTAGGTCGAAATCTTATGGATCCTCCCCTGGTCGTTATAATGATCATAACTGGTCGCTACGATGTATTTATTTCCCACCTTCAGCTATACAAGTTCCTTATTAAAGGGAAACAACTCACTAACAAAAAAAGAGTACTTACTTGGTTGACTTGTCTTTCTTGGTTCATTTTGTTCCGTAAAACTTTCATGGAACTTTTGTTTTGAGTCATAAAATTCCCCCCAGTCGTCCTTTTTCAGTAATTGTCCTGCGGTAAAATATGTATAATATATGATATTTATCACTGTTTAATCAAAGTGGTCATACGTGTTTTGACCGTTCGATGTCCGACGCATTTAAATCTACACGCACTCACATATTTGTACTTATTTGTATGTACAACCAGAAAAAAAGCATATTTTTATTTGATGTGAGATGTTGTAGCTAGTAAACGCGTGCAATTGACCATTTTCGCCTATCATGTCTTAACTCTTGAATGTTTACGTCTGCTATTGTAAAGTTGCGTAACTAATAAAGTATTTTGTAACAGTGTTGGGATTGGGATTTAGCCGGCATTTTTGCCGATACTGCTCAGCGACATTTCTATCATAATAGCACAGGGGCACGTATGAGGTGCCCAGGGACTGAACCCGGCCGGTCCATTATACTGACACCGACGAGTCGGGCGTAATGCTGTCCCCTTAGCCCCAAGCGTTAGGAGGAAAGCCACTACTACCAACTTTAAAGTCTTTGGTTAGACCCAGCCGGGGTTCGAACCCACGACCTCCCGATCCGCAACAGTGTTGTTTCCCCTGAACAAGGGCATCCGCCAACTCTTACGGGTTCTTAGCCGTTTTTGGTATTTGATATAAATGATACAAATTATAATAATTGATTAAATAGTGATCAAATAGTGTATTGAAATTAATAAAACTGTTTATTAATAAATTTGTGTATTGATTGTGTGCATAAGTGGTGTTGCTTAAGAACAGAACGTACAACTCCCCAACTACTTTTAATTGAAATATAAAAATAAAGCATTTGGCATCCAAAATGTTTGAATTTGTGTGTAATTAAATATCAGGTCTTTCGTTCTAAAATAAATATAAATAATATTGTTTTTGTTAAAATTATGGTGTACCGACATTAGGCTAGAAGCGAGAACGTTTATATGCAGTCTCCCAGTGGTGCAGAAATTTCCTATACTGGGGACGTATCAACAAAGAATCTAACTCATTTTATGTCCTTAAATTTTGAAAAATACAGAAAAAATTCTTAGATTAAATAAATTTTAAAAATAAATTTTAAAAATATCTGCAAATATGTGCAAAAATAATTTAATTATATTGCTAAATTACGTTTAAACTATCTAAGATTCTTTACAGGTACGATCCCTGGAACGTTTTGCATGAAATTAAAGGCAGCAAGGTGTCTCGTTGGGTACAACCGAAGAACGATTATATAGAATAAAGATTTTAATTCTAGTCCTATGAATAAGACCTATTAAGCGTTTCCTATTTTACCTTTCGTGTTTTGTGTGTGTGTGTGTTTTTGTGTAGTTTTTCTTAGATTTTTTTTTTTTTTTTTTTTTGTGTTTTTTTGTTTTAAATTTTATTTTTAACATTTCTGTGCTCGATACGCTATGTCATATAGCCCCCTGTTCAATTCAATGCATTTGTTTGCGCAGCAATATTTCAGTAATAGGTTATGTTATGTTTGTTGTTGTTGTTTGTTGTTTCTGTTACATCGCACCGACACATTTATGTTCATATTGACGATGTCCAGCCAATTATTAGTGGAGGAAGACCCAAGACTTTTGTCTGGGAAGAACCACCAGCGCACCGCAGGTTAGCTGGAAAACCTCCCCATATAAAAGTTCTCGCCCCAACTGGGACTCAAACCCACGCGGTGAGGGGCTGAGGAGTTTTAAGTCAGTGACTCGAACCGCTCGGCTACGGGCGCCCCCAGTTATAGTTAATGTCTATACAATGACTTGTACTGATAAATAAAACTTTTTCCAGCAACAATATGAACATAAACAGTCTATCACTTACGTTTAGTTGTCCAAATAAAACCTTATACTAAACAGACTGAAATCCGACACATTAGACCATTCTAACGCCACGAAAACCCATTGTAAATTGCAAAGTGTTCCAAATGACGTTTTGCATAAACTTAACTTATCGTTTAGACAAATTACTTTTTTGCATGTGGAACTGAGCGGACCAAAGTATTCCGAAATTGCGTTTAATATTTTTTTTATTTCCGCATTCCGCATCATGTAACAATCGTTCCAAGATGGCTGACTACTGTCAAAACATTCTGATACAAATAAAAACTCTGATTTCTTCTCTATTTGGTTAAAATATTTAATTTAATAGTGGGAGCCTATTGATTTTTAATAATTCGTCACAACATTAAGTTGGTTTTGAGTCAGCTTTTGGACCGATCTTAATTTAGAACTTTATACATAGTTTGGAAGTCGCAGCCATTCGACTTCGCATATCCGATAAAAAGAAAAAGAAAGAAAGAAAAAAAATATCAACATATAAAATGTTGACAAAAACACACAAACACTTATCTGTAGGACTATATTACCTCCTTGTGATACAAGTTCTGACAGAAGTTTAAAGATGTCTCATTTGACACACGGCTTCTTTCATACAAGGGCAACTTTTCTGAACATTTTTTTATATAAAAGCATGCGTTTAAAGACAAAAGACATAGTCGTACACGTTCATGTTTGAATAAATGACACTGTGTTGTCTCGCTCATTCTGGAAAGCTAAAATTTGATATTTCCGCCATACCGCAGGACGTGGTTTTGTACTGAATCCTATTTCTCCTTGGTCCTCGCAACAGCCATGAAACCTCGGCTCTCCAAACCATCCACCTGCTCTGTTTATTAATTACAAGTATCAATATCAAATATACACTACGTTATAAAACCTCTATGTAAAAAAACCCACATGCTCTTTATTTTTCAACAAAAAGTGCATATCGTGGGACGTATCTGAAATAGATCTAAGCAATTTGCCTTACATTTAACTACTTATACATTAAGTCGAAAAGGAGTTGACTTTTCTCCCATTGCGGGCCCCAAATGTCTTAAAACAAAGGCCGCGACATGTTTTATGATAGGCCTTCAGGCTAGGTATGTTTACATTACCATATTAATGCACTACTGCTCATAAATGTTGTCATGTGACAAGAGGCCAAGATCCACACAACACGCCATTGTGATGGATCTATTTTTGCATCTCTCATCTTACCGTATGCTCAACATTAAAGCTTCATGTACAATTGCAGTTGGCGTACTGAGCAAGGCGCCTGTCATAGGATCATTAAGTTGCGGGTTTGATATCTGACTGGAATATGCCAGTCTGTTACATATTATCTATCTTGCTTAGTTTATAGTTGAGACATATACAATTAGCGCTCCAATAAGAGCCAATTGAGTAAGGCATTTGTTATATTTCACGTTGCTTATGACGTTGTTTTCACATTTTACATATCTGACAATATGACAGAAAAGAAAAGTACCTCCATTTCCATCGGTTACATCTTCTAAAGTATGAGGCCAAGATTCCAGGATATGTTGCCCCCCATTGCAAGATTTGGCTGGGCGGGGTATTCTGCTTTAAAGGAAGGTTATCACAATAAAAAATATATATTTAAATTGCAAAATGAACGCTGTTCTGTTAGTCCTTGTAAGTAATTTGTTTTACCATTCAATTGTAATGTTGGCAGGACTTAAGACCCAGCTTAAAAGCAACCCAGTCTTTTTTCTTCGTTGAAGATTTCTTTTCTAAGACTATAAGCGTTAGCGTTTATGTTAAGACTTTATTCTTGCAAATAATGTGTATACATGAAGAGACTGTGAATAGCTCTTCTTGACTGCACAATTCCCTGGCAGAATCAGTATCCATTTAACAATGAAATACATTAAAAAAAATCTTGCACTAGAATCAATTTCATTTTTTGTCAAGTCGGGAGACCCGACCCGGCCCTTTCTGATTTGTACTATAAATCCATAGCTACTTGATTATTGACGCTTAATCTAAAAAAATATCTTAAAATGATATTTATTCGCTTACTGTTATGTAATAATACAAATATGATATTATTAACTGATTAGCTTAATATTATAATACGAATATGTTTACATGTATGGTTTTTCTCTCCCAACACATAAAGAGATCACATTTTAATCTAAATTTTATTTTTACTCGTTTTCAAATTACATGATATAAATGATAGTTTGCGAGCAATACGTGACAATTTCATCTGAACTCTCGCCCTACCAAGCCGAATTAGCCAGGTTTAGGCAGGTAGTGTAGATCCAAATCAGATAGCTCACGCTGGAAGCTTTCTGACAATGGTCTGTACCATTTTCTACAGCGTCTGAACCGATATGCACGAAGTTGTAATATTAAAACCAAGAATCAGGTATGATTTATTAGCCTATATAATGCTTTGCCATGTTTTCGTCAACGTAACAGCTTAAACGTTCTCAGACATTTTAAATGCTCCCAAGTTGAATTGTGAATCAACTGTCCTGCTACTAAGCATTTCTGTAACTAAAAAGCAAGCTCTAAGCTCAAACATAATAGCAATAAACGAAAGTGTTGCTTTGTTTTCAGCGAAAAATTCAAATGTCTGGAGAAGAAATGCGTTTTCACACGAATCCCTTATTTTGTCTACATTTTTACATTCACAAATAAATCCTGTATCTACATAGACACCATTTCAGTCACTTAACCATGTGCTTTGAAATACATGCTATAAAATTATAGAAGAGACCTAAGAGACAAAATAAATGATTTATATTATCAGTAATAGTTCAATTCTAATTCGATGATTTTCTTAACTGGTATATTTTCTATTTGACTGTAATTTTTCTCTTTCTTTTGCTTGCCCATTTATATCTACCTCAAGGTAAAATCTATTTCTAAGCAGACTGAGCCAAAAATCAAACGTATCTAGCGTTTGGGTATAGAAAAAACGTATTCACGAAATCATGAGAATTCAGGAAACTATATATATGATAGAGTCTATTATGATGTTTCTGTAGAAAATAGAAGCCGAAACGAATGCATCGAGTGCAAGCTTCTATTTCTATAGAAAAGTCTTAAAAGATTCTATCCGACTTAGAAGTCCCCGCCTCACTTTTACCTATTCTACCAAAATGACATGTAATCCGCCTCATAAAACTGTCAATCAAACTGTCAATCGTCTTGACGTGTTCAAACTTGTCGTCACAAGGGGAGGAGTCAAGTCAGAATGCGTGGTTTGTTGCACATGCGCAGTTGGAAATAAAGCCATTTAGTAAAATAGATCGATCTTTTTTGTTCATTGTAAAATAGAGAATAGAAAGGAGTCCTACTGAAATAAATCGCTGAGGAATTTTAATTGCCATAACTTCTGACTGGCTACAAATGTAGGGCGACTTCTAAGAGAAATGTCGAGGATCTGCCCACCTTACAAAACTGTGTTAAGGCTGACGCCCATTAATAATGCCACTCCATTTAATATTGTCATAATTATGCATTCTTTTTACAAGGCAGGATGCTGTTGACATAAACTGGTTTGCAAATATTGTCTTAACGAATTGTTACAGAAGCTATTTAATTGTGTACCAAAATCTCTATTTAAGAAATTGTTTTTTATTGAGTTAAATTTATTAATAAAACAGCTCGAACTTAAGATTTATTGTCCAATATGTTAGTTCCACTAAATATAATTTGTTTTAGAAATGTTTGGCAGCGTTTAATGAATTAAATTTTAAGTAAAAAAGTGCTTTAAATCTAAAGGTGAATCTATATACCAGTAGTACATGTGAATTTGAAAGGGGTCTGATCACAGTTCATCATATTTGCAGTTCTGCTTAAATTAAACAACATTAAACAGGATGAAAATATTGTGTACATATAAGCATGTTCTACAAAATGCCCAAGCTGTCTTTAGGATAGGAGAATTAGACTCAATGCTTTGCATTTGATTTATTTCTAGTTTTAGATGTCCAAAACTAACCAAACAAGAAAGTGACGCATTATTTTAATAAGTATGAAGTACGGATTGTGGGCGTTATATAATACACATGTATAAGTTAAATTGAAAGCAAGTTCCTATAAATACAGACAAAAATGATTTATCATTCAAAAGAAAACTTTGCTAAAATCTTAGAAATGACCTTCTTAATGCCACTTGGCCACACAAACAAAGATTTTCGCAGACCTTTTATTTGATGGGTATAATTCTTGTCAAGAAATCACTACACCTTAACACATGTGATATATTACGACCTCATACGAATGCCAACGAATCGATTACGACGAAGTTACGATGCATAAGAATGCACTCCGAATATGGCATGAATCATCTACCGAAGTTTGAATACCTTTTGCCACGATTTCAATATTGCTTAATGTTGTCCCAGAAGTGGCAACGATTCTACTACAAATTATTGACTCATCAACACTGGAGGTTTCTTGGAGCCCGTGGAACAAAAGCGCATATTACCACTTCTAAAACACGCCTTTTGAAGATATTTTGAAATTTGAAAATAAACCGAGTGTATTTCACAGGACATCGTTAACTTCACTTTCAGGAGAATGTTTTTTATTCAAGTTTTGAATTCGCCTTTTTTTCAAGAGAATAGTTTTCATGGGCTTTATAATATATAAGCTGTCCAGGTAAATTTAACTACATGACACAAAAGTTACACATTTCTTTCGACAGAACAACCACATTGGGGCAGTTGTTCAACTGTCTTTAAACATCGATAAACACGGATTTCGGTTGCCAAATACGGTTATAACAGTTATTAATTAAGTCTGACATGCCATTTATCCAGCTGTGGAAATTTACGACAATTTAAATCCGATGGTGTTTCTACATGTGGTTTTTTCCTGCTTGTCCCCCCCCCCTTCCCCACCCCACAGGTTTTCCAGTACGGTAACTTTCTTAACCTTTTTCTGACTCCCACATTAGTCGCGTGAAGAATTGTTTTTAGCTCTTGTTAACATAATTGTTATACCATCATTATAATCATCATCATTATCGTCGTCAGTATCATAACCACCAACAACAACATCATCGTTATAATTGTTTAGATATTACTTTTAAATAGTTATAATTTCATACTTTTCTCACCATTTTAAATTCATATTGCTTCATTAGGCACTGTCCCTGTCAGCCTTTTCAATGTAAAATTGTACTGTATTTGCTGCTGTATAAGTGTTGAATTGCTGTTAATATATATACCTTTATGACTTGGCCTACATGCCATTTTATGTTTATTTGCATTCTAGCGAAATGTGTACTGTATTTGATAAGAACCGGATTTAGCAACGTCAAAAACCCTGAAAAAATTCTTTAAAAATGTATATCTGTATTTAAGTATCATAACGCATGTATTTTGGTAATTTTTTATATATTTTGTATATATTTTTTAAATTACCTGATTTTTAATCATTCTATTACACTTAAAAATAGCATCTGTAATATAAACTTATTTAAATCATTTGTTAGCTAATAATTATTTATGTAAATCTTCTTTATTAATATTCGGAGGCACATATTTTTATTAGATTTGGGTATATCCTCGACTTCGGTGCACCCTTTTAACAAGACATATAAACTATGTATTTAATTAATAAGTAACTGTTATGTTAAATTGGAAAACAAATGTGTTATTTTATGTCAAAATAGTAGATCTAGGTATCCTAGAACTGGTCATACGAATATATTTAATTTAGGCAAGAAACTTAAGTTTGTCTATGACATTTAATAATTTAAAGTATGTTATCTAATTATATGTCTGGATATATTTTAAGTCATTGTTTTGTGTCATTGGAAGATTTCGTAAGTTCTTTTTTTAAACTGCTATCATACAGCTAACAACTCAATCAGAATATAATAATAATCCAACATGTTAAAATTATACGCATATAGCACTATTTCTAGGAGATATGAAAAATTATAACATTCTTTTTATGTTATTAAGTTAATATTTGCTATAAATTCTCACTATTTGCTGTATTTCCTTTAGATGTTTGTATTCTTTACAACTAAGTATTACTGGGACATACGGTCGACGAAAAAAATCGAAAAAAAGCAACATGCAATGTGACGGAACTGTCTTCTTTTTTTTAATAATCGTATTTCCCTTTGATTATAGTAAAAGATTATTTTTGTTTTAACTTTCTATTGTTTAGAAAATATAAGGTTATATCAAAATCATTGATGCATATACTTAGATAATAAATTAACTATAAAGCATCGTTTAGAGTCACTGAGTCCGGTGACTTTTGTCCCGTGCTGGCAACGTGTCAGAAAAGATGAAACGATAAAACACGAGATCTCCTCAGGTTTAATTATAGCGTCAGATGTAAGCCTTAATTGGGCCACACCTCCTCCTTATGACCTTCATGTAATTTATCCCCTACCATAATATGTCACGTGGCAGGAGACCATTTTTCTTTCTTTCATATTTATATTTAGTTTTACAATTAAAGCATTTGTATTCTTAGTTCCGATTTTCAGATTGTTTACGATACAATGTGTATACAAGTCAAAGTTATATAACCTTCACGATTATCAATAAAAATACACGCAGCTGTTTGTAAGTAGAAAACACGTTTCATATGTTATTTCTCCGTTAATTTCCGCGTGTTTTGTTAGCCTTTACTTTAGAAATTACCCGGATGCCTTTAGAGTATATTACGCATTTAGAAGAAATTAAACTCTTAACTTTCCAAGGATCTATCAACGGGACACAAGTAAACACTACATTTTATTGGATTAACATCAGTTTTATTCAAACCAATAACAGTTTACATTCTGATCAATATTTCATCATTGCAAGAAGCTACGATTACCTTTATCCTTTTGTCCATTTAACGTATTAGAGGATGACACGTGCTCTATCCGTGTCAATCCTGCATCGCCCAACATATGTTTGTGGAAAACATATATTCGTCCGTGTTCCAGATACAAATTTAAGTGTGGCAATGTTTTCCAGTCCCAGCTTGAATGCAGTCCGATGAAAGCTAGAGCCAAAAATCACGGATCTTGGGAAATCCACCGCCATTTTATCACAGTGTTGTTCCCCATTATCCGCGCTCTTTGACGCAGCCATTTTTCAACCAGATGCCATCCAGAGAGCGATGCCATTTATCTCTTTCTCCGGGATGACACGTTGTCACCAAGTCCACCTGATCGTTAGTCTCCTAAAATGTATCCTTATGTGCCGACCGCATCATAAATCTACAGCCAGCATTGTCCGCGAGGAATGTGCTGAGTTGCCTTCAAAGCTTTTAAAAGTCCTCAAGATGTTCCCGCATCCGCCGCTGCAGAGCGATTCTGTAACAGCATCCATCGTTGCTTTGCCCAAACAAGTGCCGACATTATCTGAGAATGAAAAGAAAAAAGTATGAAATCCTTAAAAAGGGCCTTAGTAAATGAACACGATGTCGTACATGCCCACATTGTGCATTGGCTGAGAGAGGTATGGTTGTGACGCCGCGCGCCCGTTACGGAACACTGCCCAAATCCCGCGTTGTTATCCGTCAGCATTAAGACGTTAACGTGTAACGTCGTCTATTGTCATATCTTGGTATGCCCCAGGCTATGGGATGACTTGCCTTCAGCCAGCAAGAGGAAAAAAACATGTTGACGTGGTTAAGTTTATGTATATTGCGCGGTAAGGGGAACAATTATACGGGCGGGCCCCAAATTGGGGAACATTTTGCAACAGTACATGAAAATTAAGTTTAAAATAATATAAACTGAGGTAATTGATTCATTATACATTTTAGTGCAAAAGTTAATAGTTCACCTAAACATATGCTGAAAACTGATGCGTTTTTATGACAAATGTGTAATTGAGTTTAGACTATTTTACGGAGGTCAACATTCAAATTAAATTAGCCAAAGAGCAAACAAAATGCAAACCTTGAGGTAAACATCCCAGCAGTCATTCACAACATCCGGTCTGAAAAGTAAATGTACAAAAATCACATTTATACACTAAGACTAACACTAGCAACGGAGCTCAAAGTATTTGCGGGATGCGTACGGTTGCCCATCCAGATGACGATTGCTGATCTCTTGTGAGGACGGCTCAATATATGACGCTCGTCAGCAAGCGAATGACAAGAGGAGACAGCTCAATTTGAATAGCAGTCTTGAAAAAAACATAAATCATATATGACTGCTTCTTTGTGTTGAAGCCTAGCGGCAACTATCGATGTTGATTGACAAGAAGTTGTTTGAAAGTACAATGTCAGTCTATGAGTTGTCTATTCGGTTATGGTTGACACTACTTTGACATCGACACCCGTCTATGTGACATGACACTTGAGTGGATAGTTTTCATAATTTTGTGTTAAATATTGGCTAAAAATAACTTTTTTCAGAAATAATTTATCCATACTTTATGAAATTGTATGTTTAATTACTGTTAATTTTATTCAGATTTTCATAATCCTTTGATTTGAATTATGGACACGTGAAATAAATAGTACGTTATAAAACTTGAAATAGTCCTGCTTCTTGGAACTCAAACAAATTGATAATGCCTCAAAGAGTTAGATTGCTTTTTTATTAGATCATTAACTACACATTTGAAAGAGATTGCATATATTATACCGGTCGTTGATCCAGTAGACTGGTAATCCTCCAGCAGTTTCCAGGTGATGTGGTATGGTCGAATTGCGTCACATGAGTAAGTAGTTGACGTAGTCCCGGGACACACAACAACCTGGGACCCCATCAACTTACTTCCCACGCGGACACAGATCCTCTTCCTGGCAGGACCGTTGATCCATGTTCCTTAATCCTTGATTGGAAATGTATGTGTGACACTGGAAATGTGCGTTCTTTGGCGCTCCTTTTGACCAGAAGTGTGGCTGGCACAGTGTTGCGAATTGTGATTTAAACTCCAGCGTTTCCTCTTTTTCTTTTACTTCTTTGACGAAAGAATCCGTTCACTTGTTCCTGTGTGAAATCTGCTTATACCTTTTCCGCAGTTCAAATGATGTTATAAATAATATTGGTTTTAGTTACTCGAAATCAAAACTCACGACTATACAGGCGACTTCCATACATTCAACGGTATTTACATCTCGAAGTCTTATTCCTTTTTCGCCTTGTTCCTCAATGTTTCAATGCTAAAATGTTCAAGTTTATTTCAAAGTCATTTGCGTCTTAAAATAAGGGCATATGACAAATAGCATTCACCAGTAAAACATAAAGTTAGCTTATCTCTTATGCACGTATAACAGGCACTGGTCCATGAAGCGAGCCCGGCCACATCGTATAATTTCACAATTAGCCCAGTTATGAATTAGAAAGAATTGTCGGCTTAACTAAAAAGTTATATTTTGTGTCGATGTATATTTCTTTTATAATTAAGCAGTAAAACAACACCCGTCAGCATTATCAGAAACCCACGCTTTAGAATATCTTCAAGGCCTGTATGAAAAGATAAAGAAGCGGGCAAAAATCCTGGCAAAGACTTTGAAACCAAATTCAGAAATAAGAGAAAAACATTCTATGTCGCGTTGCAACTGCATTTGAAAGAAACTATTAAAGAAATTGCGGCAATCCATTGTCTTTAAAGAAAGATTTAAATGCTCTGAACTTGAAGCGGGCAGTTCCTTTTAGATCTACGTTTATATTTTAAATGGTAATTGTAGACCCGACAGTATTCTGAATTCAAATACTTTGGAACAACAAGGCGTCAACAAAAAATAAAGAAGTAAATAAATCTAAGAATGCCCTTATCCAAATTCCAGTGTCCTGCTAAAAATGTAACTGAATCCTCTATCATTTCTGTTTATGGCTAAGCACTTGGTGCTGTTGGCTGACTCCAGAACACAGAACGCTGCAATTCCAATTTCCGTAAATGGAAATACGGTGATCCAATGTGCTTGTAAGTGATATCTATAAGCCGGTGCGTAAAAACCGGAAGCTGCCAAGCCACCATTTTGTCTAAGATGATTGTCCTGGCAACCACATGAAATTGACAATGTCCCGAGTAGAAATTCTAACCCCGGACCTAGTCAATTCCGGAGTGGTCACCAAACTAGTTATTCCTCCACCAGCTTTGCGATATAAAGCACCCAGCAAGGCAAGCTAGGCGAAATTCTTTATCCACGTCCACAGACAAAATTCTGTTTTTCAATATAAGAGAAATGTCATAATACAGTTTGTTACAACATTTATACGGACAATGCATTTGGAAGCGAGAGTTGGTCTAGTGACCGCTTCGATTATTTAAAGCAAAGTTGCAGGGAGTACATTTAGAACATTTAAATTTAACAGTTTACTCGTGTCTACACCCAAATGTACTCTTATAATTTAGCTACGTACATTTATTTTGCAAATTATTTAAGCGGATAATTATTAAATATTGTTAAATCCATACTGCTGTTCCAAAAATATAAAAAATCCAAATGTTTTTGTCTCTTTTTACAATAATTTGTATGTATCGCATTGTATTTGCTATAAAAAATGGTATGTTTTGATGCAATAAACTGTTTGTATTGTATTGTATTGTACAGTTATAACATAAATTACTACTTTTGTAAGTAATAAACACAAGCAGTGCAAAATTTTAAAAAGCATTAGTGCAAAATATAATAACAGTGCACTTACTACCCAGCGAAAACATGCATTAAAACAATTAGAACATGTATGTTTATTGTGAATTTTACTTTCATGGAAAAGAATTACAAATTTGAGTATTCTCGGCACCAAATTAGGCTGAGTAACCACCATGCATGGATATTTAAGAGAAATATTAAAAGAATTCTGTGAACGAAAGGCGAATTGTTTTATAGAAAAGGGTGAATGATTACTACATTAAGTAAAGCACAAAACTTTAATGATATTTTTGTTACAAAATATTTAAAAAAAACGGAGAGCATATTAAAATCTAAAACAAGACATCAATCTGTATTATTGCATCAATGAAATGTTTTCAAATTATTTAATATACGCGCAAAAAATGATAGTTGACAATTTGTGAATAAATGACAGTGCAATATTTCCGTAAAATATA
This sequence comes from Sinonovacula constricta, assembly GCA_007844125.1. Taxonomy (NCBI): domain Eukaryota; kingdom Metazoa; phylum Mollusca; class Bivalvia; order Cardiida; family Solecurtidae; genus Sinonovacula; species Sinonovacula constricta. Next base: position 52,628,265 of record CM017568.1, on the reverse strand, counting down.
TCTTTCTCTATAAAATATTCTAAGTGCAGATATAAGTTGTTAAAAAGTGTGATTGCACACTTAGTAAAAAGCACAAAAAATAATACAGTCAAAATATGAACTTTAAATAATTTTAACACTACCTGAACAGCTGGGTTTTCCCTTCGGATAACCTTCAGGAGACCATCTGAAGTGGAAATAATGATGTTATACTTGGAGAATTCAGTTTATATAAGGGAAACTTCTGATTTTTATCTTTACAATCTTGTAAATTAATCTTTCAATTTTGAAACCTATTGTCTCATACCCCCATGCCCTCTCATTAATTTAAAACGTTAAACTGTTCTTAGATTTTTCAGATAAGATCTTAATTTAGGCCGTAAAAGGGTAGATGGGGGTAGATAGCACGGGTAATTATCATAGAGCTTTTGTTTGTGTTGACAAACAGCAGTGTCTTCGTTTGAAGCTTGGGCGCAATGATACTGTCGACAGTAGCAAGATTTAGAGGGCTTAAGGGGTTGTAAGGCGTAGTTTAGGGGACATAAGGGGACAGATGATAGATGTCAACTGTCATTGGTTGAAAGATTGAGCCATCATGCGGCGCCAGAAAGTCACGTGATGAGTTTTCTTGGAAAGGTGAAAGGTTATATCAAACACATGAAAAACTGTAAAAAGTATTATGAAATAGTAGATTATTATTCTCTGTATATTATTATTATTATTATTATTATTATTATTATTATTATCATCATCATCATCATTATCATTATTATTATTATTATTATTATTATTATTATTATTGTTATTTTCGTTGCTTTTATTATAATCAGTATTTTTTTTGCTTCCAAAAAAGTTAAATGATCAAAGATATATTGAAATAAATAAAGTGTAAAGCAAATTGTGTATACATATCGTTTGCTTGGCCTAATTTTCCTAATTATTGTTACAACAAGTTTTATGTTGTTATAACGTTTGTTTTTACTTAATTTAACTTTTGATAATCAGTGTTGAGTCTTTTACATTTTAATCAGTGATAATTTGTATATCGGGACTCGTAGAATCATATTTTTGAAAGACAGAAGCAAGAACTGTTTAATTAGCATATACATGTACCCATTATCCATGTGGTATATATTTATTTTCATCAATCTTCGACAAAAACCCAGTGGCTCGTGACCCGCGTCCAGAAAAATCTCTGTCGGTTCATTAAATTTTATAAGTTATTTGACCGATGGTCCACCAGAATTTTCACACATCATTTTCAAAATTCTGAATTATTATGAAAACATATATACTTAACTAAACTAAACAACGCTTTACAGCCTTTTACTGAACCCAAACACTCGTAACACCTTGGTTAGCTTACCATTCTTTTGTGTCAAAACGCTAAAATTATACTGGTCCTGTAAAATATGGTCCAGTCCAATAAATATTGCAAGCCTGGTGGACCGAAGGTCCAGTGTTCCGAGATTTTTGTCTGAAGTATGATGTATTAAGTGTATAGTATCTCCCTGTATATAAGTATATACTTTATTTTCAAATTCATCTCTTGTAACGCTTGTCCAAATTGTTCTGATCTTTTTTTTTAAATTAGGAATCCGATTTGTATGGATTATATATAAAACATGAATTTATGTATGATGGTCGACATATTGTATAATGGAGCCCGAAATGATTTCATAAAGTCACCAAAAATAACAACATGTCAACCATTGCTTGGTGCGGGCGAAGTTTACGCTTGAACTTAAACACTAGCAAAATCAACAACAAAAACAACAACAACAACAAAAAACGTGAAAGAAAATTTTTTGACGCTTAATTTTGTGCGTGAGGTCGACCTAATTCAAACAGTAGAGTTTGTGTTGTGTGTTTTTTTTATAGTAAAGTTAGTACGATTCAACACAGATTAAAAACCTACACAGTGTTTGCATTCATTTATATGAATTTAATTACTTAGAATAATCTAACAAAAGTTTTGCTGTTATTGAATCATGTAAGAAATCGCATAAATTGTAAAAAAAACCCAAACACAATAAACATCTATAAAAAAACAACAAAAACAAACGGTTAGCTGGGAATGTTACTTAACGTACCTTTTTTACAATCCCTATATATCTACTTTATTACTGTTTGATATTTGTGTGTTCTAGGAAAGGTTACTTACTGCGACATTATTACAATCCCTATATATCTCCTTTATTACTGTTTAGATGTATGTGTGTTCTATGAAAGGTTACTTTCTGCGACATTATTACTGTCCCTATATATCTACTTTATTACTGTTAAGATATTTGTGTGTTCTATGAAATGTTACTTACTGCGACATTATTACAATCCCTATATATCTACTGTATTATTGTTTAGATATTGTGTTTTAGTGAATCGTCGTATTCATTTCAACTTTTTTCTATATAAAATAATTACTTTGAAATGTGTATGGCATTCAAATAAATGTTAAAAGTAAATATATCCTCCTCAATAAAGCAAACAGATTTTTTAAGCGACTTATTTATATAAAAGATAATAAAGTCTATCCTTGAGTTTTTGTCCACAGGGTTTATCAAACTGTTGGAAAGATCATAGGGCTACATAATTATCTGCAATGCACACATAACCATAATAAAACCGTATATTATTTTGATATGTTCATTTGTGCAGTAAATTTTTTAAAAAAAGAGACAGTTATGTGTGGTTATTCCCTTGCTTTTTACATGGAGCTTTCATGGTGTTATATTTAATCATTTAACTTTTCGTATTTGCATGGCTATTGTAGTTGGTGCAAAGTAATACGGATGTCAGCTACTTATTTAAGTACTTAATGATACACATTTTATTTTATATAATATCTTATATGTTAAAATACTTAACACTTAAGCCTTTACCTTTGCATTGGCGGGTGGGTGGTTGGTTGGGGGGGGGGGGGGGGGGGGGGGCGTCGGGGGGGGGGGAGGTGATTTTTGCCTTATCTTATTTATGGACATCGTTTTAATAATACAACGGGGTGTGGGAACAGAGACCGTGGGTTGGGAGCGTGTTGGCGGTGTGCTGCGCCAGTTCCGCATCGTCTCAATCCGCCCCTGCGTGGGCAAAGGGCAACATTGTGATTTCGAGCATGAACCAATACGTATCTGGCCTTTCACTGATGTCGCTTAGTTCATTTTATTTCCTCTGAGTCAACTCAAGAATAAAGTATTAATCGGTAAGGACATTTATATACAAACATTGCCTGTGGTGGGAACTGTTAGTGTTATTTACCTCTCCGACCGAAACATATGCTGAGACGACAACACACTCGGTAGCCCCTACCTACCATCCTAAATGATAATAATATCAATATATTTGACGCAAGAATATGGTGAGTTTTGTGCACATTACTGTTTAACGTGACTACAAGAGACAGTGTTTTTCTATTAAACAATGACAATAAATACAAATAACAATGGTATTGTTTACCTACGATGTTATGAAACAACTGTATTTGTGGATTTTTTTTTAAGTTTTAAAAACTACAACAGTAATAGTATGTAACTATTTTTAGTAACTATTTTAGTGCTATCCTCAAATGAGTGCGTTGTGCTTATATGTGCTTTTTGCTATGTATCTTTAGTGAATCATGCCATAAAACTTTGATAAAAATAACCAGCCTCTATTTGGATGCGAGTTAATGAGACGTTAACGTTCACCGATATAAACATTTGTGTACGTCCATTTGCCGTTTGTTAACGTATTTTTGAACACGAGGACTAATTGTCATGACGTTATTGCCCTTAGCCAGTCATTCGGAATACCATGTCCATTTTCATATCCGGATATAGCCGAGTAGCTGCGAATGTTAGCCAACAGCCCCACAGCGCTGACAAACGAGCAAATATTTCGCGACACATGTACACATAGCCCCAGGCCTGAATACGGTACATCTCTCGGTATACGAACACACTATGTACATGTACATTTGTTTAAAGGACGCTAGTTTGCCTATGCCAGTAATGTATAAACTGTAAAACATGTTCAATTGTTTTTTCCCTTTGTGAAATTAGAGAAGGTGACAAAATATAAGTTCGACAAAATATGCTATTGGTTGAGATACAACGGAAGTAGTGATGGCTAATTTAAATTATAGCATAATTTGTTTAAACATAGCAATAGTCATATCCATTTAATTGCAAATAAAAACTACTTTGTGTTTCAGTGTTTGAAATTGTTTGTCAGTTTAAGCAAGCATATGTGGTTCATGGTAAAATTTTAAAATTTATATAAAGTTTCTTATTTGGTATAGTATAGTCTTTAATGAATGTTGAGAGTATATAGTTCATGGTATACTGTAATTTTATTACGAAAGCTTAAAAACATAGAACTTAAACAAGTAATATGACATTTTCTTTTCAAAACGTATCAAAACTACAAAATAAGATATGCATGTTTACTAAATATGGCACAATTAAGAATTGTAGTAATTCAATAAAGTCATTATTGTCCATACGTTTACGACAGATATTTCCAGCAGTAGTTGCTCACAAGACATAAGCATGATAATACTTTCTTAACAACAATACAAATGTTGTTGTTTTATTATTGAAAGGCGTAGCAACGGTCGCCTTGAATGTTATAAAAACAACACGCCGACTTTTATTATAATAAGTTAAATTTAAAGCGGCTGTTGCAGTTTCCTTAGACAATAAAAAAGGTTTCAGTTAACATGTTGATTTCGAGTGGCAATAAACCCCACCAACTGTTGCATATAGCAGAAATAATGGAATTTAGCTCATCTTTAGATACAGGTAAGATACGCAATGGAATCTAGCACAGCCTGCGTTATATGTGAAAGACGCAATGGAACCTAGCACAGTTTACGTTACATGTGAGAGACGCAATGGAATCTAGCACAGTTTACGTTACATGTGACAGACGCAATGGAATCTAGCACAGCTTCCGTTACATGTGACAGACGCAATGGAATGTAGCATAGATCCGTTATATGTGACAGACGCAATGAAATCTAGCAAAGTTTACGTTACATGTGAGAGACGCAATGGAATCTAACACAGCTTCCGTTACATGTAACAGACGCAATGAAATGTAGCATAGATCCGTTATATGTGACAGACGCAATGGAATCTAGCAAAGTTTACGTTACATGTGAGAGACGCAATGGAATCTAGCACAGCTTCCGTTACATGTAACAGACGCAATGAAATGTAGCATAGATCCGTTATATGTGACAGACGCAATGGAATCTAGCACAGTTTACGTTACATGTGAGAGACGCAATGGAATCTAGCACAGCTTCCGTTACATGTGACAGACGCAATGGAATACAGCCCAGCTTGCGTTATATGTGACATACGCAATGTAATATAGCACAGCTTCCGTTACATGTGACAGACGCAATGGAATGTAGCATAGATCCGTTATATGTGACAGACGCAATGGAATGTAGCATAGATCCGTTATATGTGACAGACGCAATGGAATCTAGCAAAGCTTACGTTACGTGTGAGAGACGCAATGGAATCTAGCACAGCTTCCGTTACATGTGACAGACGCAATGGAATAGAGCACTTATACCTGAACTGTGCCAAATGTATGATAATTATATACACATAAAAAGAATTTGGTGTCTTAAGACTGTCATTTTAGAAAGTCACAAGTGCCATCCGACTCAATTCCAAAACTTAAACAAAGGCATTCCTAACACAGACATGTATGTTCATAAGTTTAAATGATGAGTATACCATGCAATATGCTAAAAAAACCTAGTCTGTAAAAACAAAAATAACTAACACGGAACCTAATGAGACAACTAACAAAGAAAACGCTGTCTACTAAGAGTGACGCAATGGACAGGGTCTAGCAAAATATTCCATATATTGCCAAAATACTGAACAATAAGAAACCTGTACATCATCTGTATTCTTTAAAAACATTATTGCCCTCTAAACATCCTAAAAGGGAAATATAAAAACAACAACATTTAAATAGAACTTAATGATGAGCGAGATATTCCTAATGAAAAGTCTTGATAATTTTTGCCTAGTCATGTTTGCAAAATCTTTGCTTTCATGAGCAATCGTGAATTGACAACTGTACAGGCAGAGAAGAACAGTCGTGACCTTTGTCGTAGTTGTCGTTGTTTTGAATGGTCTTTTCATGAAGCAAACACACACCTTGTATCGTGTCATCGTATCAAATATATATGTACTTACATACGGTGACACGTGAGTTTCCAACAAGCGTGACATTTACACATCTGTACGCAAACGATCAACACCACAGAATGCTTTCACTATTCGCAGTCCTGTTCAACTGTATAATCCATAACTTGGCCAATGGTTTTATATAAATGATTAAATCTATAGTCCGATTCAGGTAAAATTAATTATTCACAGACTAGATCAAATCTGGATACATGTGAACAAAGTTGTCTCCTGGCTTATTTTATGCGTTCACTGATATTTAGATCTATACTAGTTCACCAATAACACCCTTTAGCACAAATACGTCGATATTTGCATGTATAACTTTCACTGTAGATTTCACTTTGTACACCAAAGTCACAAAAATATAGATCATTAATGTGTTAAATTGAACATGCTGACATTTGATTCATTTTCCTATAAGCAGCACCCAACGAAAATGGATTCACTCATTGAAACATGTAAAATATAAGCCTAAAATAACACAATTACCTAATATTCCTTCGTAATTTTAAATATCTGATATTTCATATCTGCCATTATATTAATCAACAATAATTGAATATACCGTCAAATTAATTATTTATTCCTACTTCATGTACGCCTTTGTGTCGATTACGCCCTTAGTCACAAAAGTGACGTAAATGATAACTGCAATTTCAAACGTTTAGGCGATGTGAAATTTTGTATTTGACTTTGTATGTTTAATTAGAGACAATACTAAATTACATATTTAAGCATACTCTCATAGACGATCACGCACCGGTACGGACAAAAGCACGTTCGGTGACGCAAAAAGTAAAATCACAAGCGTTCAAAGCACAATGTTTTATTTAGTTAATTTTCAATAAAACGGTTACGATGGTGATGTATATTATAGTTAAAGTTCATTACACACGTGTTTTCCACGATTTTTATATGCATATAATTGAAACAGCTCAAAGCGTAACTACATGCGACCCTTTTTAACTTGACCTTCATAAAATGGTTTGCTTAAGATGAAATACATTGTGATAAAACCTATCGACATATAGCTTATTATTATTTTATAGACGGGTCATGAGATTTATTTTTTACCTGTTCAAAGGTACTATGATAGGGATTTACTTCTTTTTCCTGTATTTACTCGTGTTTGTGAGTGAAAGGGGAGGAGGGGCGGGTGTTGAGGGGTTGGGGGGTGGGGGGGGGGGGGGGGGCCTCATTTGACTCTAGTTTGAAGTTATTGACTGACGTTGAGTCTTAAGCCAGTTATAACTAAATTTAACAGAACAAAACTAATTTTATTGGCATAAAATATTAACAATATTTGTAGCCATACAATGTAAAATAACAGATAGTGGTGAAAATATCATTATCATAGAAGAACAAATACTTGAGTTTTTAAAAAATTTAAAACATCGCACAATTTCACAATGCAGCTTTTTCTATATTGTAATAATTTCATATTTACAATTTTATGACGTGCGTCCAATAACGTTTAACAAAAAATATTAGTGTATGTCTTGATAAGATAAAGCCTACTCTGCCAAGGACTTCGCCTTAGCCTGGCAAAAATTTATATAGTACCTTCATGGATTGACAACAGGCACCACTAACTTTGGCAAGTATTTTAAAGTGTATATAGTACCTTCAGGGATTGACAATAGGCACCTCTAACTTTGGCAAGAATTTTAAAGTGTATATAGTACCTTCAGGGATTGACAACAGGCACCTCTAACTTTGGCAAGAATTTTAAAGTGTATATAGTACCTTCAGGAATTGACAACAGGCACCACTAACTTTGGCAAGAATCTTAAAGTGTTTATAGTATCTTCATGGATTGACAACAGTCACCACTAACTTTGGCAAGAATCTTAAAGTGTATATAGAACGTGCAGGGATTGACAACAGGCACCACTAACTTTGGCAAGAATTTTAAATTTTATATAGTACCTTCAGGGATTGACAACAGGCACCACTAACTTTGGCAAGAATTTTAAAGTGTATATAGTACCTTCAGGGATGGACAATAGGCACCTCTAACTTTGGCAAGAATTTTAAAGTGTATATAGTACGTTCAGGGATTGACAACAGGCACCACTAACTTTGGCAAGAATTTTAAAAGTGTAAATAGTACCTTCATGGATTGGCAACAGGCACCACTAACTTTGGCAAGAATTTTAAAGTGTATATAGTACCTTCAGGGATTGACAACAGGCACCACTAACTTTGGCAAGAATTTTAAAGTGTATATAGTACCTTCAGGGATTGACAATAGGCACCACTAACTTTGGCAAGAATCTTAAAGTGTATATAGTACCTTCAGGGATTGACAACAGGCACCACTAACTTTGGCAAGAATTTCAAAGTGTATATAGTACCTTCAGGGATTGACAACAGGCACCACTAACTTTGGCAAGAATTTTAAAGTGTATGTAGTACCTCCAGGGATTGACAATAGGCACCTCTAACTTTGGCAAGTATTTTAAAGTGTATATAGTACCTTCAGGGATTGACAACAGGCACCTCTAACTTTGGCAAGAATCTTAAAGTGTATATAGTACCTCCAGGGATTGACAATAGGCACCTCTAACTTTGGCAAGTATTTTAAAGTGTGTATAGTACCTTCAGGGATTGACAATAGGCACCTCTAACTTTGGCAAGAATTTTAAAGTGTATATAGTACCTTCAGGGATTGACAACAGGCACCTCTAACTTTGGCAAGAATTTTAAAGTGTATATAGTACCTTCAGGGATTGACAACAGGCACCACTAACTTTGGCAAGAATCTTAAAGTGTTTATAGTATCTTCATGGATTGACAACAGTCACCACTAACTTTGGCAAGAATCTTAAAGTGTATATAGAACGTTCAGGGATTGACAACAGGCACCACTAACTTTGGCAAGAATTTTAAATTTTATATAGTACCTTCAGGGATTGACAACAGGCACCACTAACTTTGGCAAGAATTTTAAAGTGTATATAGTACCTTCAGGGATGGACAATAGGCACCTCTAACTTTGGCAAAAATTTTAAAGTGTATATAGTACGTTCAGGGATTGACAACAGGCACCACTAACTTTGGCAAGAATTTTAAAAGTGTAAATAGTACCTTCATGGATTGGCAACAGGCACCACTAACTTTGGCAAGAATTTTAAAGTGTATATAGTACCTTCATGGATTGACAACAGGCACCACTAACTTTGGCAAGAATTTTAAAGTGTATATAGTACCTTCAGGGATTGACAACAGGCACCTCTAACTTTGGCAAGAATTTTAAAGTGTATATAGTACCTCCAGGGATTGACAACAGTCACCGCTAACTTTGGCAAGAATCTTAAAGTGTATATAGAACGTTCAGGGATTGACAACAGGCACCACTAACTTTGGCAAGAATTTTAAATTTTATATAGTATCTTCAGGGATTGACAACAGGCACCTCTTACTTTGGCAAGAATTTTAAAGTGTATATAGTACCTCCAGGGATTGACAACAGTCACCACTAACTTTGGCAAGAATCTTAAAGTGTATATAGAACGTTCAGGGATTGACAACAGGCACCACTAACTTTGGCAAGAATTTTAAAGTGTATATAGTACCTTCAGGGATTGACAACAGGCACCACTAACTTTGGCAAGAATTTTAAATTTTATATAGTACCTTCAGGGATTGACAACAGGCACCACTAACTTTGGCAAGAATTTTAAAGTGTATATAGTACCTTCGTGGATTGACAACAGGCACCACTAACTTTGGCAAGAATCTTAAAGTGTATATAGTACCTTCAGGGATTGACAATAGGCACCTCTAACTTTGGCAAGTATTTTAAAGTGTATATAGTACCTCCAGGGATTGACAACATGACCACTTACTTTGGCAAGAATTTTTAAGTGTATATAGTACCTTCAAGGATTGACATCAGGCACCACTAACTTTGGCAAGAATTTTAAAGTGTATATAGTACCTTCAGGGATTGACAACAGGCACCACTAACTTTGGCAAGAATTTTAAAGTGTATATAGTACCTTATGGGATTAACAACATGACCACTAACTTTGGCAAGAATTTTAAAGTGTATATAGTACCTTCAGGGATTGACAACAGGCACCACTAACTTTGACAAGAATCTTAAAGTGTATATAGTACCTTCAGGGATTAACAACATGACCACTAACTTTGGCAAGAATTTTAAAGTGTATATAGTACCTCCAGGGATTGACAACAGGCACCACTAACTTTGACAAGAATCTTAAAGTGTATATAGTACCTTCAGGGATTAACAACATGACCACTAACTTTGGCAAGAATTTTAAAGTGTATATAGTACCTCCAGGGATTGACAACAGGCACCACTAACTTTGGCAAGATTTTTAAAGTGTATATAGTACCTTCAGGGATTAACAACATGACCACTAACTTTGGCAAGAATTTTAAAGTGTATATAGTACCTTCATGGATTGACAACAGGCACCACTAACTTTGGCAAGAATTTTAAAGTGTATATAGTACCTTCAGGGATTGACAACAGGCACCACTAACTTTGGCAAGAATTTTAAAGTGTATATAGTACCTTCAGGGATTAACAACATGACCACTAACTTTGGCAAGAATTTTAAAGTGTAAATAGTACCTCCATGGATTGACAACAGGCACCACTAACTTTGGCAAGAATTTTAAAGTGTATATACTGTTTTAACTTGCTTTAAATAATACTTTTAATCAAATAAATCTGTATCTGCAAAAGTTGAGATGAAAATAATTGTATAAGTTTGGTATCGAGTGTCTGCAATAGGTTTCTTAGTTTTCATATTATCACAGTTCGGCAATTCAACGATTTATTTCCAATTTTTATTTTTTACGATGTTAATTCGTTTTTCAACCAACGAATCCGGTTTTCACTTCTAGTCACAGAATTACGAACTCTTGTGTAGTTAAATAAATATTGAATACCCGATAAAATAATTAAGATCTTAGTTCAGTTACCTACTTTAAACCAATCTCCGTACATTTACATATTTGGGAAAATAAGGTGTCATAGTTCACCATGCAACATTTCTCTCTCAAACTATACCAATACAGAAATACACCAATTAGTAGTCAAGTTAGTCCATATAGCCCAAAGGCATGATCCGTTACATGTAAATGTTCATTAAACGAACAAGAGTGGGACGAACATCGGCCCTCATCCATCATTCATTTAAAAGCTTCATTATGCACTGATGGATCTTATAGTTTCCCGCGCTTGTCAAAACTCGTTACACATACCTGCGTGTAGCGTATGAATTTATAACAATGAATGATTGACAGCTGATCATGTGACAACAATTACGAACAAAACAAATGAGATGTCGTTTACTGAGTAAGAGATATATCAGAATAACACTAACCTGTACGTTGAAACGGAAGCTGTAATTCGGTCGTCCTTGGGAAGAGATGTCCCTTCCAAAAAAGCTATTTTATTTTTGTTCAATGTGTACTTTTCTTAAAATCAACAGTAGTAGATGGTTTGAGTCCAGCTCATCTTAAAAATCCTAGTTACGTTCATTGTACTTCTGTACACGGTGGTAATGTTAGTTTACATTTTTAGTTTACACCTAACATAAAGGTCGCGGCTTGATGCTGCAAACGATATGTGCGCGCCATCTTGGATGAGAGCTGTGTTTGCCTGCATCCCAGCTACATGCGGTTTGTTGTTGCCTCTCCGTTAATCCTACATCTGGGGATGGTAGTGGGGTGGGGGTCTGGTGACAGTGATTTCAAACTGGATGTCACACAAATATTTCATTCATTTATATGGGGAACTTTTTTCTCCCCTTTCTCGTAGTTTTTGGTATGCGGCTAACGATACCTTGTCTGTTTTTGTACTTTCTTACTAAAGGTGGTAGCAAGCTCTTCGACCAGAATTATAGTCGAAGAAAACGCAAACAACTCAAGGTTAGCTTTAACAAGGTTAACTTTAAAAGTCTTGCTTAAAGTTGATTGGTGGTGTGGTAGATGTGTGTATAGGTTGCCATGTAACACCACAATCATATAGTTTATCAAGGTGGATCTCATCCCCACATCTCCATCAGAGTCAGCTATTTTTTAGAACCTGTCAATCAGGGTATAGACTCGTTTGGTCACAAACGTATAATTAAAGCATCACTTTAAACCTTTTTTATATATTAAATATTAAATTAAACTAATTCAGTCACAATTTCTTTCATTTCAAGATAAGTTTTTTTTTTCCCTGTCAGATTCGAAGGAAATATTCAGCGAAAATCGACTTTGCTTCACAAAATAGATGAGAAAATTATGACAAAGCTGATTGAGTATTTAATTGCATATATTGACGTTGTGATTAAAATCCCTGAACTAAAATCAAAATTAAACTTATGGTCGGTAGTTGCCAAAACCAATAATGGATTTCAAGTGATTTCATATAAATAATATTCAGTTGCGTTTTATTTAGGCGAAACGTCAAATGCCACCTTTAAAACTTTTGGATTGGGCACGTTCGAACTGTCATTACACGCAGCAATAGAAAAAAAGGGGTTTCATAATATTATTTTTGAAATTGACATATAACGATGCATTTTTTGGGGGGAGATAATGGAGCATTAAGTGTAAGCAATGGACACATGAGATAAGGCATTTTACAACAGTGGACATTTTGGCCCACATTATCTTTGTTAGAGTATAAGTATTATTATATTAGTTAAAAATAATAATAATACTTAACTAGCAAGCTCTGTTTTTCCATTAACTAAACGTTCTGTATCAAATGTTGCGTTGGTGACCTACTTCACTAGTATGCTTTTGTACGACGAATGTATTTAAAAAAGAAGGTTCATTTTGCTTTCGATGATTTCCTTATTTTAAACAATCATGTAAATAGTATATATAACCTTTGGCTCTATTGCTGTATTCATGTTGGAAAATTAAAGTAATTGAAAAATGAAATGTAGGGGAAACCTGAAAATACAACGACTTTTGTCCAAAAAATGTCTCCCACGAAAACTGAATTGCATTTTCTATCCCATATCCATAAATAATTAATATCCAGTTTTATAGTTCCATGCTTGATTTAATGCAGTGCACAGATAAAAACTCCATTTTTGTTTGCCTGGATTCCCTCATGGTATTCGGCTTTGACATATTTCCTAGTAAATTGCCGTGATTATTATTGTATTGTATTGTATTGTGTTACATTGCATTGCATTACATTACATTACATTACATTACATTACATTACATTACGAGGAGAGGAGAGGAGGGAGGAGAGGAGAGGAGAGGAGGAGAGGAGAGGAGAGAGAGGAGAGGAGAGGAGAGGAGAGGAGAGGAGAGGAAGGAGAGAGAGGAGATAGAGAGGAGAGAGGGAGAGAAGGAGAGATAGAGAGGAGAGGAATAGATAGAGAGGATAGAGAGGATATGAGAGGAGATTATATTATAGAGGATATTAGAGGAGGAGGTAGTATTGAGAGGATAGGATAGGAGATTAAGTATAGATTATATTATATATATTATTATATTAGATTATATTATATTTATATTATATTATATTATATATTATTATATTATATTATATATATTATATTATATTATATTATATTATATTATATTATATTATATTATATTGCCTATTCGATTGCTGTCATTATGGCGAGGTTATTTTACTGCAGATACAATGCGCGGTCAGCATCGAAATTAACATTTATGTCAACAACAAATTGCTGTAATAGACAATAACAAATTACTGTAATAGACAACAACAAATTGCTGTAATAGACAACAACAAATTGCTAAAATAGACAACAACAAATGGCTGTAATAGACAACAAAAATGATGTAATAGTCAACAACAAATTGCTGTAATAGACAACAACAAATTGCTGTAACAGACAACCACAAATTGCTGTAATAGACACTCGAGTATTTTCTGTTACTTCTATTAAATATGCAAAATAAAATTCTAAAGACATTTTAAATTCATTGCCAGCCAATAAAAATACAGCTGTGTGCCATGAAAAATAAATAAATAAATAAATAAATAGATAAATAGATAGATAGATAGATAGATAGATAGATAGATAGATAGATAGATAGATAGATAGATAGATAGATAGATAGATAGATGGATGGATGGATGGATGGATGGATGGATGGATGGATGGATGGATGGATGGATGGATGGATGGATGGATGGATGGGTGGGTGGGTGGATGGATGGATGGATGGATAAATAAATAAATAAATAAATTGAAATGAAATGAAATGAAATGAAAAAAATGTGTGTATTATATATTATATTAATGCTAGAGAATGCACGGTTTGCACTGTGCACATTGCAGATCCATTTAATTTGCTTTTAGATGAATAAAAGGGCCTAATTTAGGATATATGCGCATCGATTTGATTGAAAATTTTACTAAAGATACTACCGATTTTTTACTTGTTTAGTTACCCTCGGTATATTTTAATGTGGTTATTATCCACATAAATAGAGATTTTAGTGTCCCTAAGGAATTGGACATAATGTGGTCGAACTTCTAAAGAAGCCAAATAGTTTTCTATACAAAATCAGATTTTCATTTCAAGAAAAGTCTTCAAAAATGTGTTTATTGAATATGGTAAAAACGGACCTTTTCTATTACACTGATTGTACTGTTACCACGATGGAAATATGAGATTATTGCTTATCTTTTTTTGTCTTATTTTTGTTTTATTCCTAGTATCGGTGTGTATTCATAGCACATACACATGTGCTTTGGTTATAATATCTTCATGCATCGTGCTATTATCTGTATTATGTACACATTTACAGAAATAAATCTTGACATTTATCGTCATTCAGGACAAAACCATAGAATTTAAAAAGTGCTTTTCTTCTTATTCAATATAAGAGTGTCAATTTTATTTGCTGTCAAAGTGTTGAATGTTGATGAAATAACCTATAATTAAAATTTTAACAGTGGCGGATTAATGGGAAATCACCCAAATAAGTTCTTTAACTGTTTTGTCGGAGTTGTCTTTCTTCTTTGACATTTGGCTTTGTCGAGGCGCTTGACCACCCCCATCTCGTGGCTCTCACATATCTGGATATCAGGGATCTATGGTGGGGGAGGATGGAGGGATGCGCCCCCCCCCCCGCACCAACCAGGTAAAAGAGTAGACCTGTATAAACACAGACATGTAACTTGAAAATACTAAGCTTTTTAAGTAAATTGTCTGTTGACTGCATAGGTCAATGTTAGGATCCCTTACTGTGTGTGTGTGTGTATATATAGTATTAACTGCGATAATGATGAATGGATCTTGATTTGTCTGGTTTGGCTGGATTTGTCAAATTGCCTAGATTCGTCTTAAAGGTAGTATAACAGAATTTTATGATTACCTGAAAAGGTCTTGCTAAATGCTGTTCACTAATGCCATAGATCTAGTCATCCGGGAAATCTGCTCTGACGTCAATATCTATTTTAGCACAGACTCACTATCGCGATTTTTATAGAGTTAAAAAAAAACAACAAAAAAAACAATGAACATTAAAAGTGACTTTTTTGCAATAAGTACTGTCTAATAATACAGTTTGAGTTCAAAATCGTCTTTATTAAGGTATAGGTTTATGCCCAAATTCCCCAATATTAAAGTTAGATATCGTTGCATATATTTGATACAGGCAAACTGTCGGACACCGCCTTAAAATTTCCGGTACAGCCATACAATGAAATTTGCAGTATCTGTGTTTATAAGGTACGGAGATAAAACACAAGAAGACACGATTCATACGATGTGGTACTATAATTGTCGAAACTTCATATACCATAAAAAATGACAAGTCAACCCAACATAAGTCATAACAAAAGTCTTTCACAACGTATCATCGATAAACATCACAATCAATAACATCGATAACAAAGAACAAATACATGCTAGCGTAAAGAATCAAGACTGGCGTAAAACAAAGGTTTGCAAATTTTGCATAAAATGAAATCATTAAGCACAACAGGTATAATGTATTGTTAAAATAGAACCCACTAATAATCGACAGCCGCCAGAAAGCTGATATTTCTAGCTGCGTTTAACTTGTTACATTGCGTCGACACCCGGTCGCAGAACTCTAACAGGGACGCTAACTTCTCCTGGTCCACATTGGACATAAACTCTTCCATGGATTTGTTTCCGGAGTCCGAAACATCTTCCGCGCCAGAGGTAGATTCCTGGAAGTATCGTGACGCATTCACGCGGTACATCGGTAACGTGCTGTGATACACGGGTGCGGACAACTCCAGATCATGTCTTGTGTGCGACATGAGCTGGAAAGGTTTCCTTCTAGGATCCAATATTGGTTCCCAGCTTCTCTCCGCCTTTCCCAGGCCGCTGGCTGTCTCATGCTCAACCAAGTCATGCGGTATTGAACTGATATCGCTTTCGGACAATGTTCTTAACCAAACCGAAGAGCCGTTACCCCAGTCAGCGTTGAACGTTTGCTCGTCAGCCAAGTTAGGCAAAGAACCAGTTTTTGGCGTGTTGGTGTGATGTCCTTGGTTGCGACGACGGATCGGTGTCGAGTTTCTTGGACCACGTATTCTGGCAATGTGCTGCCCCTGCTGCTGCCACAATCGGAAGACCTTCTCCCCGTTTATGACCAATCGCGACTCCTCGTCGAAAGAGTCATCTTGTGGAGAACTGGTTTCATCATCTGACATGTCCGTTGTAGTACACAGCAGTTTGCCGAGTTGTCTAGGAATCAGTTTCTTCTGAAGTGAGAATAAATTTAATATAAAATGGTCCTATGTATTTTTCAACATTCCATTCATCTGCATATTTATTTTCAATATTACCGATTTAAAATTGATGAAATGCTGTTGGTTGATTTTTTGACATGTTCGATATGTATTTCAATTTTATGTTGTCGTCGATGTATATCATTAAAATCCTTAAATAAAGTCAAACTATTGCCGCTTATTATCATTTTAATCAAAAGTTATTTGACATAAAATTTACCTTCATTGTTGTTGTTTCTTCTTGTGTGTTTTTTATTGTTGTTTTTTGTGTGTGATGAAATCAAAAAATAATCTTCTACAAATTGGATTCGCAATGTCAACTTTTGGTTTGACAATGATGCCTGTCAACTTTAAATCCCTGTATTTATGCGAGATCGTATATTGATTGTGCACTTGACGTCATCTACAGTTAGTGAATGCCAATCAGCGATTATCCTCCAGCGTCTGCATGTTCCGTTCAACGCGTGATGATAACACAAGCGGCGTGTGTAGATTAACAACTGCTAATCATGCAATCATCCTCGATTGTTGATTAATGCGCAATTGTCAGTCAGCACAAACACAGTGACGTTTGAATAACCTTTAAAGTTTATATGCAAAAACGTGCTTAATTATTTATTTGCGGTATTTATGTGCTTTTTCAGTTTTCAGAAAGAACATAGTTATATGTTCTGTCCTAAAATAAGAAAATCATATGACCTTCTAGCACGTAAGTACACTAACCTTAAAGGGATCTCAAGAGCCTTATATAAGTGACCCCCCCCCATTTATTGCCCCACCCAGCATGTGAGGGCATCTGTTTTCTGATAAGCCAGGCTGCCACAGTCTGTAACGATGTGTCTGTCACACAGGTATTGTTCAAGATCCAAGTGTATGTATGCTATATCTGGGGGTTGAACATAGTCATTCACAGTTTGTAAAGGAAACAGTTGTGAATATACCAATTACGCAATCATATATATATATATATATATATATATATATATATATATATATGAACTAAAAGAATGAAAGAAATTACAAAATGTATAAGAAATAACAAAATCAACCAACAAAGTAAGAAAGAAAACAAATAAAGATTTATATATATATAAGATCCAAGTGTATGTATGCTATATCTGGGGGTTGAACATAGTCATTCACAGTTTGTAAAGGAAACAGTTGTGAATATACCAATTACGCAATCCTATATATATATATATATATATATATATATATATATATATATATATATATATATATATATATATATATATATATATATATATATATATATGAACTAAAAGAATGAAAGAAATTACAAAATGTATAAGAAATAACAAAATCAACCAACAAAGTAAGAAAGAAAACAAATAAAGATTTATATATATATATATATATATATATATATATATATATATATATATATATATAGATATATATATCTATATATATATATATAGATTATATATATATATATATATATATATATATATATATATAGATATATATATATATATATATATATATATATATATATATATATATATATATAAATCTTTATTTGTTTTCTATATATATATATGAACTAAAGAATGAAAGAAATTACAAAATGTATAAGAAATAACAAAATCAACCAACAAAGTAAGAAAGAAAACAAATAAAGATTTATATATATATATATATATATATATATATATATATCTTATACATTTTGTAATTTCTTTCATTCTTTTAGTTCTCATATATATTTAAGTTATATTTTATTTGGATTTGTAAAATGTAACGAAACGTTTCTAACAAAAGCAATTTAAAAAGTCATTCATTGTCAGAATAATGTCCTTCAGACTCATTTTAAGTCATTTTGAATACTAAAACTTGTATCTCTCATGTATTTTCAAAATTAAATATTTAGCTATGAAATAAATACATAATCTTGCAGTTACAAAATTGACACCTAGTAATTAATGCAATAAAGAATTTGTAAGGGATCATATAGTAAACAACCCACATTATCACTAACAATAATGTTTGTGGCTTTGTGCAAAACTAGCCTACTGTCTCACATCCATACTAGCAGGTAATTTAGTTTTGCATTAACCCATCAGAGGTATTACTGTGACAGATTAGTACTATGTTGGCTAAAGACTCCCTGCAGTGATGACCAGCAATTAGCAGGTCTGGTCATAGCATGTGGGGGCCTGGCTCAGTGGGATACCACATTCCTTTCGAGATGCCTTTAAGACACAAGTCGTCAGTTACGATATCTACACACGTAAACGGGCCAATAAAACGTTAGTTTTCAACCGATTTAATGAATGTAAATTCGGAGGGTCACGGCTTCAAATCCCCTAAACGACCACGCACTGTTAGTCGTGGAGCAAGACTTTTTACTTCACATGTACCCTAGTATTTTCTATTAAATTACTGGTTCTACCTAGAAAGTGGGAAGATGAGCAAGGTTCACATAAGTTTAAAGTACATGTTTACAAATTTTACTTCCGATGCCATGGATTTTGAATATGTTTGGTTACTCTCTGTATGTTTTAATATGGTTAATATTCATGTAAATTGATATTTGAATGTCCATAAGGAATTCAATCAAGCATGGTCAAAGTTCTAAAGAATACAACTAGTTTTCTAAAACATTTCTAATCAACATCAGATTTTCAATTAATTAAAGCAAAGTCTTCAAAAATGTGTTTTTGAACATGGTAAAAACTGACCTTTTCTATAACATTGAGTTTATAGTTGCCGCGATGGAAATATGAGAATATTGCTTATCTTTTTGTCTTCTTTTTGTTTTAACTTTTATTCCTGGTATCGGTGTGTATTCATGGCACGTATACATTTTATAACTAGTGAGTCTATGGTTATAATATCGTCATGAATCGTGTTGATATATGTTATGTACACATTTACAAAAAATAAATTTTGGCATCTTTCTTCATTGGGACAAAGTCTTGGTATTTGATAATTGTTTGTGTTCTTATTCAATGAAAGTGCGTCATTTTTATTTGCTGTGAAACTGTTTAAGGTAAATGAAATTAAATACGAAATGCTTTGCTTGCGAATCGGGAGGTCGCGGATTCAAACCCCGCCCGGGTCAAACCAAAGACTTTAAAGTTGGTAGTAGTGGCTACAGTTAGCTCGGGGCTAATGGGACAGCATTACGCCTGACTCGTCGGCGTCAGTATAATGGACCGGCCGGGTTCAGTCCCTGGGCACCTCATAAGTGCCCCTGTGCTATAATGATAGAAATGTCGCTGCACAGTATCAGCATAAATGCCGGCAAATCCCAATCCCTATCCCGAAATGCATTTGGTGAAAATATTAACTCTAGCGGAATCAGGGGAAGTACCTCTGATGCGTTGATTTATGGAATCTGGATTTGTATTATTGAAGTTATCTCCCTTATCCGACATTTGACTTAATTGTGGAACCTCGTCCACCTATGGAGAGTTATCGTCTTGAGTCTCACATATATACGCCTAGAAGCGAAATAAACTAATTTAATTTCTTGGATAATTTAGCAATGATTATGGAATTATTTTTATCTCCCTAACTTTTTACACGAGGTAGATAGACATGAATGAGACCGAAATAAAAAAAAACCCACCACTTTTGACATAGATAAAGCATACACATTGATATAACTTAATTTAATATTATTAAAAATGTCAGAATTATTCCATTTACCCTCCAGTAAGTAGCTTCCCATGTTATGATGTGAATGCATGACCGATAGAGCGGTCCAGGACTCCCTCGTATATTGTGATTCTCGATCGTATATGTTCCTTTCTTGGGGAGGTTTCGGTATCGAGGATGTAATAAATTTTTGAGTAAAATGACAAAATTACAAAAAGCTATGGATAAACTAAAACATTGATTCATCATGTTACTGCAAGAGTTAATAGACACAGCTGCTTTGCGTTTAAAATGTTAATTTTTGGTAATAACGATGACTTGGGACGGATGTTCGACCATTCAGTAACTACCAATGCAATAAAAATTTGAAACAAAATCTCCATGTCCGAATAAATAGTTGAGCACTGTACTTCCTTAGATTTCTTACTTACTGTGAATATGCTAATAAGGTTTGGCTGGACAACACGCCATGTTTTATTTCACCTTAATTTTTTCCGGTGTGGCCATACTATGCGGTTTGCAGTATGTGTTTATAGGTATGTTTAAAAATAACAAGAAGACAAGATTCATACGATATGGTAATATAATTGTCGAAATTTTATATATCATTAAAAAGTGACAAATCAACCCAACAAACTGAAGTCATAACAAAAATATTTAAATACGATATATGAATATCACAATCGATAACAAAGAACAGATAGATGCTGAGGCAAAAATCAAGACCGGCGTAAAACAATGGCTTGCAAACTTAACATAAAAGTTAACATAAAACTCAACTAATAATCTACAGCCGCCAGAAAGCTGATATTTCTCGCTGTGTTTACCTTGTGACATTGTGTCGACACCCGGTCACAAAACTCTAACAGGGACGCCAACTTCTCTTGGTCCACCCTGGACATAAACTCTTCCATGGATGTGTTTCCGGAGTCCGAAACATCCTCCGCACCAGAGGTAGGTTCCTGGAAGTAACGTGACACATTCACGCGATACATCGGTAACGTTCTGTGACACCCGGGTGCTGACAACTCCAGATCATGTTTTGCGTGCGACATGAGCTGGAAAGGTTTCCTTCTAGGATCCAATGTTGGCTTCAAGTTTCTCTGCGCCTTTCCCAGGACGCTGGTTGTCTCATGTTCAACCAAGTCGTGTTGTACATGGGGTATTGAACTGATATCGCTTTCGGACAATGTTCTAAACCAAGCCGAAGAGCCGTTACTCCAGTCAATGTTGAACGTTTGCTCATCACTCAAGTTGGGCAAAGAACCAGTTTTAGGCGTGTAAGTTCGACCTTCCGGGCTTCCTTGGTTGCGACGACGGATCGGTGTCGAGTTTCTTGGACCACGTATTCTGGCAACGTGCTGCCCCTGCTGCTGCCACAATCGGAAGACCTTCTCTCCGTTGATGACCAATCGCGACTCCTCGTCGAAAGAGTCATCTTGTGGAGAACTTGTTTCATCATCTGACATGTCCGTTGTAGTACACAGCAGTTTGCCGAGTTGTCTAGGAATCAGTTTCTTCTGAAATGGGAGGAAAATAAATAAATAAATAAAGTGGTATATTTTCAACATTCGTCTGCATATTTATTGACTTTACACTTGACCGATTTCAACTTAATTACATGTTGTTGGTTGATTCATTGACATGCTTCATTTATTTCGCCTTTAATTTGTGTCGTGTCATGTCCTAAAGTCTTAAAACGAAAACAAACTATTGCTCTATAAATCATTTTAGCTTGAACCTTAGTTAATTAAGTTTGTTAGGTAATTGTAGAAGGAAATCAGTATTATTTGAAATAAAGCTTACCTTCATGGTTGTTGTTTCTTATCTTTTTTTCTATTTGTGGTCAAAACCAAAAAAAATAATCTTCTACAAATTGGATTCGCAATGTTTCAACTTCTGGCTTGACAATGATGCCTAGCAACTAAAAATCCCCGTATTATGCGAGAGCGTATATTGATTGTGCGTTTGACGTCATTAACAGTTAGTGCAAGCCAATCGAGGTTCCCGTTCCACATGAGTGTCGATCAGCGCGTGCTGATAACACAAGCGGCGTGTGTTGATTGATTAATGACTGCTTATTAAGCATCCTTTATTGATTGCTAATAATTCACCATTGAGCAATGGTCACTTAGCACAAACACAGCCATGTTTGATTTAACTTTAAAATAAATGTGTAAGAACGTGTTTATTTAAATTGTATTTTTTATGTACTTCTAGTGTTTTGGAAAGAACGTTAACACATAAAATAAACGTGTAACTATAGAAACAGATTTTCAACTATCAAAATTAATAACAATTGAAATGTGTTAAATATAATTACCAATTACAATTGCAATTAATATTAGGCCTTTTCAATACAAGTATGCCCGTGTATTATTTTTCACTATTTATTTTGACGAATTTTAAATTTTGAACAATTTTACCCTTATTGAAAACAATACTTCTAAATGCACCTTATTTTAATTTCACTTATAACTATTTGTTCATAAGATTGGCAATTATAAAAAAATCTAAGTTTATCATTACTCTCTTAGTTTTTACATTCAGAAATTATTTATTAATTGGTTACCACTTAGTGGTATGTGTTATAATTCCCCCCTTAACACTGACTATCTTGAGCCTACTCTTTGTTCAAACACTTTGTCTTTGCTTGAATCCTTTAGTAATTGCATATTTTGTACGAATGTGACACTTTTTTTGCATTTATCCCATAAGAATAGCATCCTTTTCTTTTCGGCTATATAAAATTTGCCATTTTCTCTCCAACAGAGCTCTTTAAGCATGAAAAAAAGAAAACAACACCCCAAACTAAACAACAACATATGCCTTGCCATTGTGGCGTATTTTTGTCACTTGATAATTAACAATTCTCACGAAAACTTTAATGAAATTTTTCATGGAATGTTTTGAGCTTTTCGTGATATGTATACGTATTTGTTAATCACCGTATCATATAAATAACATAGTAGTAGTCGTGCATGTTACTGCCATTTCTTTTCTAAGTGTTACTAACCGTATAAATATGTGTAAATTCTTCTATTAAGGCCATTAAGGCAACCCTACTAAGGTAACGCAGGCCCCTATTTCTACCTCTGCGGTCGTTACTTTTTTAGGAAATGAGCGAATAATAAAATATATACCATTAAATTTAGATAAGTGGTATCGCGGAAGTATTTTAGTTTTCATTAAAAAACTTGACACTTATCTTGATGTCATATCTACATGTGTGTATAATGGACTCGAAACAGTCTCCATGTTGGAATAATTTAAACAAAGGTTAACGCTATATTTCCAGATATGAATTAGTGACGATGGAGTCACTAACACGTTAAAAAATCCAGGTAAGATACTGTTATCGTGCACCATGATAGATGTCTGTACTTTTACGTTATCAAATAACTGAAAGCCACATATGATTTTCATGAAAACCAGGGGCGGATCCAGAACATTTTGATTGCGGTAAATATCAAGATCTCTTTAACTTTATGGCAGTAAATACTAGAGATATATACACAGTAAGGGACCTTAATCAACTTCGACCTAAGCAGTCAACAGACAACCTTTACTTGAAAAGCTCAGTATTTTTTAAGCTAACATGTATGTGTTTTCACAACTCTGCTCTCTTACTTGGTTGGTGGTGGTGGTGCTGGTGGTGTGGGTGTGGGGTTTGTGTATGTCGGGGGGTAGATGCATCGCCCACACCCACTTTTACACCCCTGAATCCATCCCTGATGGAAACTGACAACTAAATATGAGAAAGTTTCCACACCAGTGGAAATCCCATATCTTGGCAGCCATCTTTGATGGCAGCTTCAAGTGATTTTCAGATGAATTGTAAAGAAGCGTAAATTGTCTTTTCTTGTAATTTCTTCATTTGTGGTCCAAAAATAAAAAACTATACACCATTGGAAGGCTCTTGAAATTCATCTTTTTCTAATGCAATGTTTTTAAAATTGATAAATGCACAAAGAAATAATACACATAAATAAATAAAATTATTTACTCATCCTTAAACAAAATGAACATTGTAACTTTTTGCTTTTTTTTTTACCTTTTAAAGTATAGTTTTG
Organism: Sinonovacula constricta; assembly: GCA_007844125.1. Classification (NCBI taxonomy): domain Eukaryota; kingdom Metazoa; phylum Mollusca; class Bivalvia; order Cardiida; family Solecurtidae; genus Sinonovacula; species Sinonovacula constricta. The sequence continues at coordinate 52,603,647 of CM017568.1, read as the reverse complement.
ATATTTAAAATTAAAATACTTCATAAATACTGTTTAATTTGATATATTATCCAGTAAATTATACTGAAAAATAACAACACTGTGGTGAGCACATATTTCCATATTTTGGCCTGCGTTAGCTTCTGCCTTCAAAGATGGCCGCCTTAAACCGTCTTATCGCAATCGGAACTCCTCGGGTAATTCCGTCCTCGGGACAATCATTTGTGAATTGTCCGAGGCGTTCCGATTGTGTCTTATGTCCTATGACATCACATGGAAACTATACACTGACACCATTCTCTCATTCTTTTAGTTCTCATATATATTTTAAGTTTTATTTTACTTTGATTTGTAAAATGTAACGAAGCGTTTCTAACAAAAGCAATTTAAAAAATCATTCATTGTCAGAATAATGTCCTTCAGACTCATTTCAAGTCATTTTGAATACTAAAACTTGTATCTCTCATGTATTTTTTAAAATAAAATATTTAGCTATTAAATAAATACATAATCTTGCAGTTACAAAATTGACACCTAGTAATTAATGCAATAAAGAATTTGTAAGGGATCATATAGTAAACAACCCACATTATCACTAACAATAATGTTTGTGGCTTTGTGTAAAGCTAGCCTATTGTCTCACATCCATACTAGCAGGTAATTTAGTTTTGCATTAACCCATCTGTGACAGATTAGTACTATGTTGGCTAAAGACTCCCTGCAGTGATGACCAGCAATTAGCAGGTCTGGTCATAGCATGTGGGGGCCTGGCTCAGTGGGATACCACATTCCTTTCGAGATGCCTTTAAGTGAGCCAATAACAGAGGTGAATGTATGAGCCGATGGTAGAGAGTGACACGTCACTTCTAGCACTGTGATTATTTCTATTCTTTTTCTATGTCTAAGGGAAATAACTCTAAATCGTGCTGGTTTTTGACAGCAATACTAGCTAGCTAAAAGCCCGGTAAGCAAGACTTTTTGTTAATTTATAATATATACTACATCGGATTTTCTATGACAGCTTATAGGATATACTGTAGTTGTAAAGCATTGTTTTTACTTGCAGTCACGATAACGGTAAATAATTGGATTCACTTCTGTTCCTGTCGTTTGATTTTATTCAGAATAATTCACAGGCACCAAACAATGATATAATTTCCCTGGCCTTCCCAGACCCGCCGCAGATGACTTGCCTTTGCCCCAGGACATTTATTTTCCGACATGTTTTGATCTCTGGTTACTGTTGGTATTTTTAATCAGTGTTGCATTTGCCAGAAATTATTAATCAGATTGTTTTAGTTATTGTTGTTGTGGTGGTGTTTTATGTTGTAATTTTCTCTCCTAAGACAGCATTATTTATGTAACTGCCTCCTCTATAGGGTCCTGGCAGTTGGTAGGGTGGTAATGTGGAAACTTTTGATGTAGTTGTTGACATACTTTAACCAGTACATCAAGTCTGCTGCAGAGACAACAACCATCAGCATCAACATTGACAGATTTCTTAGCAGCCTGCTTGTTGTCCATTCTAGTATGGCCATGTTATCACAGCAACTTTTCCCTCATTTTTTTGGATAAATGGTGGTATGCTGAAGGAACCTAGAAGCAATTTTAGGGCCGTCCAGTGTTGCATCAACTATGTTGATGTCAATACACACCATTTTCTGTAGGCAAAGTCAGTTCCTTTTTCCCACCCATATGCAGCAGTTCTTACATAGAATAGTGTAACTGAAATTATAGCATTGGCCCAACTGTTGGTGAGTTTTGGTGATTAAAGATTAAAACTATCATTTTCTCATTTTATTCCCCAAAAATCTTTTTTTAAGCTGTTAAAATCCTCCCCCTTGCAAAACAAGTGTTCACAATGTCTTGTTCAAGCAAAATATGCAAATATATGTAATGATTAATGCACACATTTATGATATATATATATATATATATATATATGTATGAAGGATGAACATTTTGACTTAAACAGGCTGAACAGCGTACCCTACTTTTCCCTACTTTTTTTACCAGGGCCCTACTTTTAAAAAACAACAGCCCTGAGTCACCCTACTTTGTCATCCTGTCAGATCGGAAAAATAACATTTTAAACAAGTCTTTTTGTCATGATTTTCAACCAAATCATAACATCTATCTGCTTTTACATTGTATATGTTAGTATATTTAAGGTTGTGTCATTGATGGTGGCCCACAGATCACTTCATGGACATTGTTCTTATGTGACTGAGATGGATAGATGCCTCTACAGCAGACATTCTGTAAAGTTCACCAAAGCACAAGAACAATAGCCTGGAGTACTGTGGTCTTCTGTTTGCTGTTCAGTGAGTAGTGTTTTTTACCTGATTTTTGGTGCAACAGTAAGAAAATAGCCCTACTATCCATACTTTTCCTCTGCAAAATCCCTACTTTAGCCCTACTTTTTAAAGAAATTGAGCCCTACTTTTGCCCTACTTTTTCACGGAAGGTCACTGGTCAGCCTGCTTAAACAACAATTTATATGGTATTTGATTAGTATAGAAATTAATATCTAGTATAAACATTAATGTCTCTAAATCATTTTTTTTCTCTTTTCAGGCAATGGCAGCTATATCAATAAAACGACTTGGTCGAGGCCTCTGGCAGCAGAAATGGCAATGTGCTGTCAGCGGATGCTATCCATTGGGCATTTCTCAAACGGTTTCTGCACTAAATAGCACATGTCCTGTTTTACATACTACATTACGTTGTATCTCCAGTGGAAGAAAAAGGGAGACTGTTAAAATTGTGAATGGAGAAACTATCATACAGTCACCATACCCTGATGTGGACCACTGTGATAAGACATTTGGAGAGTTTATGTTCTCATTTCTTGATAAATACAAGGATTCTCAACTCATGGTAGGTACTATAGTGGATTATTTTTCATCACTATTAGTAGATGCATGTGACCTTTTTCTGAGGCCAAAGCGGGAAATTTTCATTTGCAAAGTGGGAGATTTGTTATTTTTATATAAACAAAGAAGGAAGTTATCTGTTTCTAAGTAGGAAGATTTCTGAAAATGTGTAAAACAACCCTCATTTTCACATAATTTTGAACCTTAAAAGTGGGAGTCTCCCTCCAAAAGTGGGAGAGTTGACATGTATGTTAGTACTTTGGTTGAAACTTTTAAATTTGATAATTGATTGGCAGAACCGTGCAGGGAGAAGGCAGGCAGGTGGATGGCATTTTTGTCATCAACCTTTTGTGTTCAAATTAAATACTTCAATTTAACTGTGTTACACTAGGACAGATTAACTCAATATTTACAATTAAGTTGCTGAGTGCAAGAACCATAACTCTTGCCTGTCCAATTTAGATTTTTTCTCCATTGTTGACTTTTCTTTGAAGCCTGTAACTGTGAAAGGGATTCACTGCAAGCTTGCAGTATAAATAGCTTGTTAAGATTTTAATGTAAATCACAACATCAATATCTTATTTTTTACATTTTCTTTGTTCACATTGCTTGTCCATATCTTGTCCGCTGGGTGGAAGATTTGGCTCTGCCTCTTTACTCTTTTCCAGCTATATAAGGGTTTATAAGGCTTAAGCAAATAGCTGGGAGCTGGCCAATCAGGATCTACACTATTCGCTTCTTAGTCTTTATTAATAGACATATTAGCCTTTATGTGTAACAGTCTTCACAAAAGAAGATTAAAACCCCTAGACCTTTGGTCAACCAAGGTGGGCAATGTCTCCTGGACTGGATCACATTTTACCGGACCAGTATGATTTTGGTATTTTGGCACAAAAGGTTGGTAAGCTAACAGAGGTGTTACGAGTGGATGGGTTCATTAAAAGGCTGTAAAGAATTGTTTAGTTAAGTATGTATGTTTTCTCAATAATTCAGAATTTTGAAAATGATGTGGCTGAAAATTCTGGAGGACCATCGGTCCATTTAACTTACAAAATTTAATGAACCGACAGAGATTTTGGTGGACGCGGGTCACTGTCCACCTGGTTTTGTCGAAGGCTGATGTAGCATTTATAATATATATGCAAAGAAACTGAACATTTCTCAAAAACTTTAAACAAAATCTAACATGACAAGACTCTTTTATAAAAAATAATAAAACAATCTCTACAATCATTGTTTACATTAAACATTTTTCTTGTGTTTTGCTTAACTGATAAGGTTAAAAAGTTTATTTTAGTTATAAAATATGCAAATAGTTTTAACAAATTATCATCTTTTCTTTAGATTTGCAACCCAACCGGTAAGAGCTACACTGGTGCCCAGCTCAAGGCTGCTGTCATAAGGGTAGCCAGTAAACTACACAAGTTGGGATACCGTAAGGATGATGTGGTGCTGCTATTTTCTACCAATTGTACAGAGTACCCCATTCTGTTCCTGGCCTGCAGCACTCAAGGCCTTGTTGTCAGCACAGCCAACCCTGTCTACACATCTGGTATTTATGAAGATTTTTTAAACATAATATTATTTTTTATTTTTTTAAACCCTGTGTAGTTTTTGTTTTGTCATTTCCACAACAACCCCTTTAAGCCGAGATTGATCTTGAGAAGTTTTACAAGTACTATTTATTCAGACATTGAGGGCTGGTCAAAAATCAAAAGAACCAAAGTCGTTAAAAATGGTAGTGGTATAGCTCCCTTGCTAGCGCTCAAGCAAATGTAAGTGCAGCTCCACGACTGGTTGGCCCGGTGTCAGGATAATGTGACTGGGTGTGGTATCATGCCAGGTGTTCTCGGCATGCTATACACAGTGAAGGCAGCAATATATCTGCTTCAAGTGGACACCATCTCCAGATAACTGAAATACTGTTAGTGGGACGATAAACCCAATAAACAAACAAACAAAAGAACCACTCCTAGACACACTGCTGTTAGCTTAACATTAATAATTTTATACAAAAAATACAGAATGTGTTACATATTTTCAAAATGTCTATAAGATTGCTACTATATTGATAGATTTATGACCTTCATAGCCAAGAAAATAGCCAGTTAAGTGGCACATAGCATCAGTCAACATGGTGTCAATGATTTTGCTATTTTGACCATTTTGACATGTTGCTGTGTGTCATGAATGATTTCAGATTTATTAGCTAACCCGAGGACAGCATGCTCAAAGCAATTTTTTTACCAACTTAATAGCCCGATCTTTACCAAACTAGGTCAAAATGTTTGTTTGCATGAAATTGTAGGTAGGTTTGAAATTAGATTTCAACTGGGATTAAATTTTTAATTACTGGTATACTGTAGGTCAGAGTCCTCAGGTAAACGATTCAGGATCATAATGGCCCTCTTGTTTTAGCTTCATTTACCTACAGTATGTCTTTACCAACTACATGGACCTACAATACATCTTTATCAGCTACGTGTACCTACAATATGTCTTTATCAACTACATGTACCTACAATATGTCTTTATCAACTACATGTACCTACAATATGTCTTTATCAACTACATGTACCTACAATATATCTTTATCAACTACATGTACCTACAATATGTCTTTATCAACTACATGTACCTACGATACGTCTTTATCAACTACATGTACCTACGATACGTCTTTATCAACTACATGTACCTACGATACGTCTTTATCAACTACATGTACCTACAATATGTCTTTACCAACTACATGTACCTACAATATGTCTTTATCAAGTACATGTACCTACAATATGTCTTTATCAACTACATGTACCTACAATATGTTTTTATCAACTACATGTACCTACAATATGTCTTTATCAACTACATGATGTACCTACAATATGTCTTTATCAACTACATGTACCTACAATATGTCTTTATCAACTACATGTACCTACAATATGTCTTTATCAACTACATGTACCTACAATATGTCTTTATCAACTACATGTACCTACAATATGTCTTTATCAACTACATGTACCTACAATATGTCTTTCAACCACATGTACCTACAATATGTCTTTATCAACTACATGTACCTACAATATGTCTTTATCAACTACATGTACCTACAATATGTCTTTATCAACTACATGTACCTACAATATGTCTTTATCAACTACATGTACCTACAATATGTCTTTATTAAGTACATGTACCTACAATATGTCTTTACCAACTACATGTACCTACAATATGTCTATCAACTACATGTACCTACAATGTGTCTTTATCAACTACATGTACCTACAATATGTCTTTATCAACTACATGTACCTACAATACGTCTTTATCAGCTACGTGTACCTACAATATGTCTTTATCAACTACATGTACCTACAATATGTCTTTATCAACTACATGTACCTACAATATGTCTTTATCAGCTACATGTACCTACAATATGTCTTTATCAGCTACGTGTACCTACAATATGTCTTTATCAGCTACGTGTACCTACAATATGTCTTTATCAAGTACATGTACCTACAATATGTCTTTATCAGCTACGTGTACCTACAATATGTCTTTATCAACTACATGTACCTACAATATGTCTTTATCAACCACATGTACCTACAATATGTCTTTATCAACTACATGTACCTACAATATGTCTTTATCAACCACATGTACCTACAATATGTCTTTATCAAGTACATGTACCTACAATATGTCTTTATCAAGTACATGTACCTACAATATGTCTTTATCAAGTACATGTACCTACAATATGTCTTTATCAAGTACATGTACCTACAATATGTCTTTATCAAGTACATGTACCTACAATATGTCTTTATCAACCACATGTACCTACAATATGTCTTTATCAAGTACATGTACCTACAATATGTCTTTATCAACTACATGTACCTACAATATGTCTTTATCAAGTACATGTACCTACAATATGTCTTTATTAAGTACATGTACCTACAATATGTCTTTATCAGCTACATGTACCTACAATATGTCTTTATCAACCACATGTACCTACAATATGTCTTTATCAACTACATGTACCTACAATATGTCTTTATCAAGTACATGTACCTACAATATGTCTTTATCAACTACATGTACCTACAATATGTCTTTATCAGCTACATGTACCTACAATATGTCTTTATCAAGTACATGTACCTACAATATGTCTTTATCAAGTACATGTACCTACAATATGTCTATCAACTACATGTACCTACAATATGTCTTTATCAACTACATGTACCTACAATATGTCTTTATCAACTACATGTACCTACAATATGTCTTTATCAAGTACATGTACCTACAATATGTCTTTATCAAGTACATGTACCTACAATATGTCTTTATCAAGTACATGTACCTACAATATGTCTTTATCAAGTACATGTACCTACAATATGTCTTTATCAAGTACATGTACCTACAATATGTCTTTATCAACTACATGTACCTACAATATGTCTTTATCAAGTACATGTACCTACAATATGTCTATCAACTACATGTACCTACAATATGTCTTTATCAGCTACATGTACCTACAATATGTCTTTACCAACTACATGTACCTACAATATGTCTTTACCAACTACATGTACGTACAATATGTCTTTATCAACTACATGTACCTACAATATGTCTATCAACTACATGTACCTACAATATGTCTTTATCAAGTACATGTACCTACAATATGTCTTTATCAAGTACATGTACCTACAATATGTCTATCAACTACATGTACCTACAATATGTCTATCAACTTCATGTACCTACAATATGTCTTTATCAACTACATGTACCTACAATATGTCTTTATCAAGTACATGTACCTACAATATGTCTTTATCAAGTACATGTACCTACAATATGTCTTTATCAAGTACATGTACCTACAATATGTCTTTATCAACTACATGTACCTACAATATGTCTTTATCAAGTACATGTACCTACAATATGTCTTTCAACTACATGTACCTACAATATGTCTTTATCAACTACATGTACCTACAATATGTCTTTCAACTACATGTACCTACAATATGTCTTTATCAAGTACATGTACCTAAAGTTTGTTTTTATCAACTACATGTACCTACATATGTCTTTATCAACTACATGTACCTACAATATGTCTTTATCAACTACATGTACCTACATATGTCTTTATCAACTACATGTACCTAAAATATGTCTTTACCAACCACGTGTACCTACAATATGTCTTTATCAACTACATGTACCTACAATATGTCTTTATCAAGTACATGTACCTACAATATGTCTTTATCAACTACATGTACCTACAATATGTCTTTATCAACTACATGTACCTACAATATGTCTTTATCAACTACATGTACCTACAATATGTCTTTATCAACTACATGTACCTAAAATATGTCTTTATCAAGTACATGTACCTACAATATGTCTTTCAACCACATGTACCTACAATATGTCTTTATCAACTACATGTACCTACAATATGTCTTTATCAACTACATGTACCTACAATATGTCTTTATCAACTACATGTACCTACAATATGTCTTTCAACCACATGTACCTACAATATGTCTTTATCAACTACATGTACCTACAATATGTCTTTATCAAGCTACATGTACCTACAATATGTCTTTATCAACTACATGTACCTACAATATGTCTTTATCAACTACATGTACCTACAATATGTCTTTATCAACTACATGTACCTAGAGTTTGTTTTTATTAACTACATGTACCTACAATAAGTCTTTATCAACTACATGTACCTACAATATGTCTTTCAACCACATGTACCTACAATATGTCTATCAAGTACATGTACCTACAATAAGTCTTTATCAACTACATGTACCTACAATATGTCTTATCAAGTACATGTACCTACAATATGTCTTTATCAAGTACATGTACCTACAATATGTCTTTATCAACTACATGTACCTACAATATGTCTTTATCAACTACATGTACCTACAATATGTCTTTATCAACTACATGTACCTACAATATGTCTTTATCAACTACATGTACCTAAAATATGTCTTTATCAAGTACATGTACCTACAATATGTCTTTCAACCATGTACCTACAATATGTCTTTATCAACTACATGTACCTACAATATGTCTTTATCAACTACATGTACCTACAATATGTCTTTATCAACTACATGTACCTACAATATGTCTTTCAACCACATGTACCTACAATATGTCTTTATCAACTACATGTACCTACAATATGTCTTTATCAACTACATGTACCTACAATATGTCTTTATCAACTACATGTACCTACAATATGTCTTTCAACTACATGTACCTACAATATGTCTTATCAACTACATGTACCTACAATATGTCTTTATCAACGACATGTACCTACAATATGTCTTTTAAAACTACATGTACCTACAATATGTCTTTATCAACTACATGTACCTACAATATGTCTTTATCAACTACATGTACCTACAATATGTCTTTATCAACTACATGTACCTACAAATAGTCTTTAAATCATACATGTACCTACAATAGTCTTTTATCAGTACATGTACCTACAATATGTCTTTATCAACTACATGTACCTACAATATGTCTTTATCACTACATGTACCTACAATATGTCTTTATCAAGTACATGTACCTACATATGTCTTTATCAACTACATGTACCTACAATATGTCTTATCAAGTACATGTACCTACAATATGTCTTTATCAACTACATGTACCTACAATATGTCTTTATCAAACATGTACCTACAATATGTCGTTATCAACTACATGTACCTACAATATGTCTTTATCAACTACATGTACCTACAATATGTCTTTATCAACTACATGTACCACAATATGTCTTTATCAACTACATGTACCTACAATATGTCTTTATCAAGTACATGTACCTACAATATGCTTTATCAATACATGTACCTACAATTGTCTTTATCAGTACATGTACCTACAATATGTCTTTATCAACACATGTACCTACAATATGTCTTTATCAATACATGTACCTACATAATGTCTTTATCAACTACATGTACCTACAATATGTCTTTATCAACTACATGTACCTACAATATGTCTTTCAACTACATGTACCTACAATATGTCTTTATCACTACATGTACCTACAATATGTCTTTATCAAGTACATGTACCTACAATATGTCTTTCAAACATGTACCTACAAATGTCTTTATCAACTACATGTACCTACAATATGTCTTTATCAACTACATGTACCTACAATATGTCTTTATCAACTACATGTACCTACAATATGTCTTTATCAAGTACATGTACCTACAATATGTCTTACAACTATGTACCTACAATATGTCTTATCAACTACATGTACCTACAATATGTCTTTATCAACTACATGTACCTACAATAGTCTTTATCAACTACATGTACCTACAATATGTCTTTATCACTACATGTACCTACATATGTCTTTATCAACTACATGTACCTACAATATGTCTTTATCAGCTACATGTACCTACAATATGTCTTTATCAGCTATGTACCTACAATATGTCTTTATCAACTACGTACCTACAATATGTCTTTATCAACTACATGTACCTACAATATGTCTTTATCAGCTACATGTACCTACAATATGTCTTTATCAGTACATGTACCTACAATATGTCTTTATCAAGTACATGTACCTACAATATGTCTTTATCAAGTACATGTACCTACAATATGTCTTTATCAACTACATGTACCTACAATATGTCTTTATCAAGTACATGTACCTACAATATGTCTTTATCAACTACATGTACCTACAATATTCTTTATCAACACATTACCTACAATATGTCTTTATCACTACATGTACCTACACAATATGTCTTTATCAACTACATGTACCTACAATATGTCTTTATCAACTACATGTACCTACAATATGTCTTTATCAACACATGTACCTACAATATGTCTTTATCAATACATGTACCTACAATATGTCTTTCAACTACATGTACCTACAATATGTCTTTATCAACTACATGTACCTACAATATGTCTTTATCAACTCATGTACCTACAATATGTCTTTATCAATACATGTACCTACAATATGTCTTTATCAAGTACATGTACCTACAATATGTCTTTATCAACTACATGTACCTACAATATGTCTTTCAACTACATGTACCTACAATATGTCTTTATCAACTACATGTACCTACAATAGTCTTTATCAACTACATGTACCTACAATATGTCTTTATCAACTACATGTACCTACAATATGTCTTTATCAACTACATGTACCTACAATATGTCTTTATCAACTACATGTACCTACAATATGTCTTTATCAACTACATGTACCTACAATATTCTTTATCAACTAATGTACCTACAATATGTCTTTATCAACTACATGTACCTACAATATGTCTTTATCAACTACTGTACCTACAATATGTCTTTATCAAGTACATGTACCTACAATATGTCTTTATCAGTACATGTACCTACAATATGTCTTTATCAAGTACATGTACCTACAATATGTCTTTATCAAGTACATGTACCTACAATATGTCTTTATCAAGTACATGTACCTACAATATGTCTTTCATACATGTACCTACAATATGTCTTTATCAGTACATGTACCTACAATATGTCTTTATCAACTACATGTACCTACAATATCTTTATCAGCTACATGTACCTACAATATGTCTTTATCAACTACATGTACCTACAATATGTCTTATCAACTACATGTACCTACAATATGTCTTTATCAACTACATGTACCTACAATATGTCTTTATCAACTACATGTACCTACAATATGTCTTTATCACTACATGTACCTACATAGTCTTTATCAACTACATGTACCTACAATATGTCTTTATCAACTACATGTACCTACAATAGTCTTTATCAACTACATGTACCTACAATATGTCTTTATCAACTACATGTACCTACAATATGTCTTTATCAACTACATGTACCTACAATATGTCTTTATCAACTACATGTACCTACAATATGTTTTATCAACTACATGTACCTACAATATGTCTTTATCAACTACATGTACCTACAATATGTCTTTATCAACAACTGTACCTACAATATATCTTTATAACACATGTGTACCTACAATATGTCTTTATCACTACATGTACCTACAATATGTCTTTATCAACTACATGTACCTACAATATGTCTTTATCAACTACATGTACCTACAATATGTCTTTATCAACTACATGTACCTACAATATGTCTTTATCAACTACATGTACCTACAATATGTCTTTATCAACTACATGTACCTACAATATGTCTTTATCAACTACATGTACCTACAATATGTCTTTATCAAGTACATGTACCTACAATATGTCTTTATCAACTACATGTACCTACAATATGTCTTTATCAACTACATGTACCTACAATATGTCTTTATCAACTACATGTACCTACAATATGTCTTTATCAACTACATGTACCTACAATATGTCTTTATCAACTACATGTACCTACAATATGTCTTATCAACTACATGTACCTACAATATGTCTTTATCAGTACATGTACCTACAATATGTCTTTATCAACTACATGTACCTACAATATGTCTTTATCAACTACATGTACCTACAATATGTCTTTATCAACTACATGTACCTACAATATGTCTTTATCAACTACATGTACCTACAATATGTCTTTATCAAGTACATGTACCTACAATATGTCTTTATCAAGTACATGTACCTACAATATGTCTTTATCAAGTACATGTACCTACAATATGTCTTTATCAACTACATGTACCTACAATATGTCTTTATCAACATACATGTACCTACAATATGTCTTTATCATACATGTACCTACAATATGTCTTATCAACTACATGTACCTACAATATGTCTTTATCAACTACATGTACCTACAATATGTCTTTATCAATACATGTACCTACAATATGTCTTTATCAACTACATGTACCTACAATATGTCTTTATCAACTACATGTACCTACAATATGTCTTTATCAACTACATGTACCTACAATATGTCTTTATCAACTACATGTACCTACAATATGTCTTTCAACCATGTACCTACAATATGTCTTTATCAACTACATGTACCTACAATATGTCTTTATCAACTACATGTACCTACAATATGTCTTTATCAACTACATGTACCTACAATATGTCTTTATCAACTACATGTACCTACAATATGTCTTTATCAACTACATGTACCTACAAATTGTCTTTATCAAGTACATGTACCTACAATATGTCTTTCAACACATGTACCTACAATATGTCTTTATCAACTACATGTACCTACAATATGTCTTTATCAACTACATGTACCTACAATATGTCTTTACCAACTACATGTACCTACAATATGTCTTTCAACCACATGTACCTACAATATGTCTTTATCAACTACATGTACCTACAATATGTCTTTATCAACTACATGTACCTACAATATGTCTTTATCATACATGTACCTACAATATGTCTTTATCACTACATGTACCTACAATATGTCTTTATCAACTACATGTACCTACAATATGTTTTATCAACTACATGTACCTACAATAGTCTTTATCAACTACATGTACCTACAATATGTCTTTCAACTACATGTACCTACAATATGTCTTTCAAGTACATGTACCTACAATATGTCTTTATCAACTACATGTACCTACAATATGTCTTTATCAAGTACATGTACCTACAATATGTCTTTATCAAGTACATGTACCTACAATATGTCTTTATCAACTACATGTACCTACAATATGTCTTTATCAACGTATACCTACAATATGTCTTTATCATACATGTACCTACAATATGTCTTTATCAAGTACATGTACCTACAATATGTCTTTATCACGTACATGTACCTACAATATGTCTTTATCAACTACATGTACCTACAATATGTCTTTATCAACTACATGTACCTACAATATGTCTTTATCAACTACATGTACCTACAATATGTCTTTATCAACTACATGTACCTACAATATGTCTTTATCAACTACATGTACCTACAATATGTCTTTATCAACTACATGTACCTACAATATGTCTTTATCAACTACATGTACCTACAATATGTCTTTATCAACTACATGTACCTACAATATGTCTTTATCACTACATGTACCTACAATATGTCTTTATCAACTACATGTACCTACAATATGTCTTTATCAACTACATGTACCTACAATATGTCTTTACCAACTACATGTACCTACAATATGTCTTTATCAAGTACATGTACCTACAATATGTCTTTATCAACTACATGTACCTACAATATGTCTTTACCAACTACATGTACCTACAATAAGTCTTTATCAACTACATGTACCTACAATAGTCTTTATCAGCTACGTACCTACAATATGTCTTTATCAACTACATGTACCTACAATATGTCTTTATCAACTACATGTACCTACAATATGTCTTTATCAGCTACATGTACCTACAATATGTCTTTATCAACTACATGTACCTACAATATGTCTTTATCAACTACATGTACCTACAATATGTCTTTATCAACTACATGTACCTACAATATGTCTTTATCAGCTACGTGTACCTACAATATGTCTTTATCAAGTACATGTACCTACAATATGTCTTTATCAATACATGTACCTACAATATGTCTTTATCAAGTACATGTACCTACAATATGTCTTTATCAACTACATGTACCTACAATATGTCTTTATCAAGTACATGTACCTACAATATGTCTTTATCAACATGTACCTACAATATGTCTTTATCAAGTACATGTACCTACAATATGTCTTTATAAGTACAGTACCTACAATATGTCTTTATCAGCTAACATTGTACCTACAATATGTCTTTATCAACTCATGTACCTACTGATACATCTTATCAGCTACGTGTACCTACAATATGTCTTTATCAACTACATGTACCTACAATATGTCTTTATCAACTACATGTACCTACAATATGTCTTTATCAACTACATGTACCTACAATATATCTTTATCAACTACATGTACCTACAATATGTCTTATCAACTACATGGTACCTACGATACGTCTTTATCAACTACATGTACCTACGATACGTCTTTATCAACTACATGTACCTACGATACGTCTTTATCAACTACATGTACCTACAATATGTCTTACCAACTACATTTACCTACAATATGTCTTTATCAAGTACATGTACCTACAATAGGTCTTTATACACTAACATGTACCTACAATATGTTTTTATCAACTACATGTACCTACAAGAGTCTTTATCAACTACATGATGTACCTACAATATGTCTTTATCAACTACATGTACCTACAATACATCTTTATCAGCTACGTGTACCTACAATATGTCTTTATCAACTACATGTACCTACAATATGTCTTTATCAACTACATGTACCTACAATATGTCTTTATCAACTACATGATGTACCTACAATATGTCTTTATCAACTACATGTACCTACAATATGTCTTTATCAACTACATGTACCTACAATATGTCTTTATCAACTACATGTACCTACAATATGTCTTTATCAACTACATGTACCTACAATATGTCTTTATCAAGTACATGTACCTACAATATGTCTATCAACTACATGTACCTACAATATGTCTTTATCAACTACATGTACCTACAATATGTCTTTACCAACTACATGTACCTACAATATGTCTTTACCAACTACATGTACGTACAATATGTCTTTATCAACTACATGTACCTACAATATGTCTATCAACTACATGTACCTACAATATGTCTTTATCAAGTACATGTACCTACAATATGTCTTTATCAAGTACATGTACCTACAATATGTCTATCAACTACATGTACCTACAATATGTCTATCAACTTCATGTGCCTACAATATGTCTTTATCAACTACATGTACCTACAATATGTCTTTATCAAGTACATGTACCTACAATATGTCTTTATCAAGTACATGTACCTACAATATGTCTTTATCAAGTACATGTACCTACAATATGTCTTTATCAACTACATGTACCTACAATATGTCTTTATCAAGTACATGTACCTACAATATGTCTTTCAACTACATGTACCTACAATATGTCTTTATCAACTACATGTACCTACAATATGTCTTTCAACTACATGTACCTACAATATGTCTTTATCAAGTACATGTACCTAAAGTTTGTTTTTATCAACTACATGTACCTACAATATGTCTTTATCAACTACATGTACCTACAATATGTCTTTATCAACTACATGTACCTACAATATGTCTTTATCAACTACATGTACCTAAAATATGTCTTTACCAACCACGTGTACCTACAATATGTCTTTATCAACTACATGTACCTACAATATGTCTTTATCAAGTACATGTACCTACAATATGTCTTTATCAACTACATGTACCTACAATATGTCTTTATCAACTACATGTACCTACAATATGTCTTTATCAACTACATGTACCTACAATATGTCTTTATCAACTACATGTACCTAAAATATGTCTTTATCAAGTACATGTACCTACAATATGTCTTTCAACCACATGTACCTACAATATGTCTTTATCAACTACATGTACCTACAATATGTCTTTATCAACTACATGTACCTACAATATGTCTTTCAACCACATGTACCTACAATATGTCTTTATCAACTACATGTACCTACAATATGTCTTTATCAACTACATGTACCTACAATATGTCTTTATCAACTACATGTACCTACAATATGTCTTTATCAACTACATGTACCTACAATATGTCTTTATCAACTACATGTACCTAGAGTTTGTTTTTATTAACTACATGTACCTACAATAAGTCTTTATCAACTACATGTACCTACAATATGTCTTTCAACCACATGTACCTACAATATGTCTATCAAGTACATGTACCTACAATAAGTCTTTATCAACTACATGTACCTACAATATGTCTTTATCAAGTACATGTACCTACAATATGTCTTTATCAAGTACATGTACCTACAATATGTCTTTATCAACTACATGTACCTACAATATGTCTTTATCAACTACATGTACCTACAATATGTCTTTATCAACTACATGTACCTACAATATGTCTTTATCAACTACATGTACCTAAAATATGTCTTTATCAAGTACATGTACCTACAATATGTCTTTCAACCACATGTACCTACAATATGTCTTTATCAACTACATGTACCTACAATATGTCTTTATCAACTACATGTACCTACAATATGTCTTTATCAACTACATGTACCTACAATATGTCTTTCAACCACATGTACCTACAATATGTCTTTATCAACTACATGTACCTACAATATGTCTTTATCAACTACATGTACCTACAATATGTCTTTATCAACTACATGTACCTACAATATGTCTTTATCAACTACATGTACCTACAATATGTCTTTATCAACTACATGTACCTAGAGTTTGTTTTTATTAACTACATGTACCTACAATAAGTCTTTATCAACTACATGTACCTACAATATGTCTTTCAACCACATGTACCTACAATATGTCTATCAAGTACATGTACCTACAATAAGTCTTTATCAACTACATGTACCTACAATATGTCTTTATCAAGTACATGTACCTACAATATGTCTTTATCAACTACATGTACCTACAATATGTCTTTATCAGCTACATGTACCTACAATATGTCTTTATCAACTACATGTACCTACAATATGTCTTTATCAAGTACATGTACCTACAATATGTCTTTATCAAGTACATGTACCTACAATATGTCTTTATCAACTACATGTACCTACAATATGTCTTTACCAACCACATGTACCTACAATATGTCTTTATCAACTACATGCACCTACAATATGTCTTTATCAAGTACATGTACCTACAATATGTCTTTACCAACTACATGTACCTACAATATGTCTTTATCAACTACATGTACCTACAATATGTCTTTATCAAGTACATGTACCTACAATATGTCTTTATCAAGTACATGTACCTACAATATGTCTTTATCAAGTACATGTACCTACAATATGTCTTTATCAACTACATGATGTACCTACAATATGTCTTTCAACCACATGTACCTACAATATGTCTTTATCAACTACATGTACCTACAATATGTCTTTATCAACTACATGTACCTACAATATGTCTTTATCAACTACATGTACCTACAATATGTCTTTATCAACTACATGTACCTACAATATGTCTTTATTAAGTACATGTACCTACAATATGTCTTTACCAACTACATGTACCTACAATATGTCTATCAACTACATGTACCTACAATGTGTCTTTATCAACTACATGTACCTACAATATGTCTTTATCAACTACATGTACCTACAATATGTCTTTATCAAGTACATGTACCTACAATATGTCTATCAGCTACGTGTACCTACAATATGTCTTTATCAACTACATGTACCTACAATAAGTCTTTATCAACTACATATACCTACAATACGTCTTTATCAGCTACGTGTACCTACAATATGTCTTTATCAACTACATGTACCTACAATATGTCTTTATCAACTACATGTACCTACAATATGTCTTTATCAGCTACATGTACCTACAATATGTCTTTATCAGCTACGTGTACCTACAATATGTCTTTATCAGCTACGTGTACCTACAATATGTCTTTATCAAGTACATGTACCTACAATATGTCTTTATCAGCTACGTGTACCTACAATATGTCTTTATCAAGTACATGTACCTACAATATGTCTTTATCAAGTACATGTACCTACAATATGTCTTTATCAAGTACATGTACCTACAATATGTCTTTATCAAGTACATGTACCTACAATATGTCTTTATCAAGTACATGTACCTACAATATGTCTTTATCAACTACATGATGTACCTACAATATGTCTTTCAACCACATGTACCTACAATATGTCTTTATCAACTACATGTACCTACAATATGTCTTTATCAACTACATGTACCTACAATATGTCTTTATCAACTACATGTACCTACAATATGTCTTTATCAACTACATGTACCTACAATATGTCTTTATTAAGTACATGTACCTACAATATGTCTTTACCAACTACATGTACCTACAATATGTCTATCAACTACATGTACCTACAATGTGTCTTTATCAACTACATGTACCTACAATATGTCTTTATCAACTACATGTACCTACAATATGTCTTTATCAAGTACATGTACCTACAATATGTCTTTATCAGCTACGTGTACCTACAATATGTCTTTATCAACTACATGTACCTACAATATGTCTTTATCAACTACATGTACCTACAATACGTCTTTATCAGCTACGTGTACCTACAATATGTCTTTATCAACTACATGTACCTACAATATGTCTTTATCAACTACATGTACCTACAATATGTCTTTATCAGCTACATGTACCTACAATATGTCTTTATCAGCTACGTGTACCTACAATATGTCTTTATCAAGTACATGTACCTACAATATGTCTTTATCAGCTACGTGTACCTACAATATGTCTTTATCAAGTACATGTACCTACAATATGTCTTTATCAAGTACATGTACCTACAATATGTCTTTATCAAGTACATGTACCTACAATATGTCTTTATCAAGTACATGTACCTACAATATGTCTTTATCAAGTACATGTACCTACAATATGTCTTTATTAAGTACATGTACCTACAATATGTCTTTATCAGCTACATGTACCTACAATATGTCTTTATCAACCACATGTACCTACAATATGTCTTTATCAACCACATGTACCTACAATATGTCTTTATCAAGTACATGTACCTACAATATGTCTTTATCAACTACATGTACCTACAATATGTCTTTATCAGCTACATGTACCTACAATATGTCTTTATCAGCTACGTGTACCTACAATATGTCTTTATCAAGTACATGTACCTACAATATGTCTTTATCAGCTACGTGTACCTACAATATGTCTTTATCAAGTACATGTACCTACAATATGTCTTTATCAAGTACATGTACCTACAATATGTCTTTATCAAGTACATGTACCTACAATATGTCTTTATCAAGTACATGTACCTACAATATGTCTTTATTAAGTACATGTACCTACAATATGTCTTTATCAGCTACATGTACCTACAATATGTCTTTATCAACCACATGTACCTACAATATGTCTTTATCAACCACATGTACCTACAATATGTCTTTATCAAGTACATGTACCTACAATATGTCTTTATCAACTACATGTACCTACAATATGTCTTTATCAAGTACATGTACCTACAATATGTCTTTATCAACTACATGTACCTACAATATGTCTTTATCAACTACATGTACCTACAATATGTCTTTATCAAGTACATGTACCTACAATATGTCTTTATTAAGTACATGTACCTACAATATGTCTTTATCAGGTACATGTACCTACAATATGTCTTTATCAACCACATGTACCTACAATATGTCTTTATCAACCACATGTACCTACAATATGTCTTTATCAAGTACATGTACCTACAATATGTCTTTATCAACTACATGTACCTACAATATGTCTTTATCAAGTACATGTACCTACAATATGTCTTTATTAAGTACATGTACCTACAATATGTCTTTATCAGCTACATGTACCTACAATATGTCTTTATCAACCACATGTACCTACAATATGTCTTTATCAACTACATGTACCTACAATATGTCTTTATCAAGTACATGTACCTACAATATGTCTTTATCAACTACATGTACCTACAATATGTCTTTATCAGCTACATGTACCTACAATATGTCTTTATCAAGTACATGTACCTACAATATGTCTTTATCAAGTACATGTACCTACAATATGTCTATCAACTACATGTACCTACAATATGTCTTTATCAACTACATGTACCTACAATATGTCTTTATCAGCTACATGTACCTACAATATGTCTTTATCAAGTACATGTACCTACAATATGTCTTTATCAAGTACATGTACCTACAATATGTCTTTATCAACTACATGTACCTACAATATGTCTTTATCAGCTACATGTACCTACAATATGTCTTTATCAAGTACATGTACCTACAATATGTCTTTATCAAGTACATGTACCTACAATATGTCTATCAACTTCATGTACCTACAATATGTCTTTATCAAGTACATGTACCTACAATATGTCTATCAACTACATGTACCTACAATATGTCTATCAACTACATGTACCTACAATATGTCTTTATCAACTACATGTACCTACAATATGTCTTTATCAAGTACATGTACCTACAATATGTCTTTATCAAGTACATGTACCTACAATATGTCTTTATCAAGTACATGTACCTACAATATGTCTTTATCAAGTACATGTACCTACAATATGTCTTTATCAGCTACATGTACCTACAATATGTCTTTATCAAGTACATGTACCTACAATATGTCTTTATCAAGTACATGTACCTACAATATGTCTTTATTAAGTACATGTACCTACAATAAGTCTTTATCAACTACATGTACCTACAATATGTCTTTATCAACTACATGTACCTACAATATGTCTTTATCAACTACATGTACCTACAATATGTCTTTATCAAGTACATGTACCTACAATATGTCTTTATCAAGTACATGTACCTACAATATGTCTTTATCAAGTACATGTACCTACAATATGTCTTTATCAACTACATGTACCTACAATATGTCTTTATCAACTACATGTACCTACAATATGTCTTTATCAAGTACATGTACCTACAATATGTCTTTATCAACTACATGTACCTACAATATGTCTTTATCAAGTACGTGTACCTACAATATGTCTTTATCAAGTACATGTACCTACAATATGTCTATCAACTACATGTACCTACAATATGTCTTTATCAACTACATGTACCTACAATATGTTTTTATCAACTACATGTACCTACAATATGTCTTTATCAAGTACATGTACCTACAATATGTCTTTATCAAGTACATGTACCTACAATATGTCTTTATCAAGTACATGTACCTACAATATGTCTATCAACTTCATGTACCTACAATATGTCTTTATCAACTACATGTACCTACAATATGTCTATCAACTTCATGTACCTACAATATGTCTTTATCAACTACGTGTACCTACAATATGTCTATCAAGTACATGTACCTACAATATGTCTTTATCAAGTACATGTACCTACAATATGTCTTTATCAACTACATGTACCTACAATATGTCTTTATCAACTACATGTACCTACAATATGTCTTTCAACCACATGTACCTACAATATGTCTTTATCAACCACATGTACCTACAATATGTTTTTATCAACTTCATGTACCTACAATATGTCTTTATCAAGTACATGTACCTACAATAAGTCTTTATCAACTACATGTACCTACAATATGTCTTTATCAACTACATGTACCTACAATATGTCTTTATCAACTACATGTACCTACAATATGTCTTTATCAAGTACATGTACCTACAATAAGTCTTTATCAACTACATGTACCTACAATATGTCTTTCAACCACATGTACCTACAATATGTCTATCAAGTACATGTACCTACAATAAGTCTTTATCAACTACATGTACCTACAATATGTCTTTATCAACTACATGTACCTACAATATGTCTTTCAACCACATGTACCTACAATATGTCTTTATCAAGTACGTGTACCTACAATATGTCTTTATCAACTGCATGTACCTACAATATGTCTATCAACTACATGTACCTACAATATGTCTTTATCAAGTACATGTACCTACAATATGTCTTTATCAAGTACATGTACCTACAATAAGTCTTTATCAACTACATGTACCTACAATATGTCTTTCAACCACATGTACCTACAATATGTCTATCAAGTACATGTACCTACAATAAGTCTTTATCAACTACATGTACCTACAATATGTCTTTCAACCACATGTACCTACAATATGTCTATCAAGTACATGTACCTACAATAAGTCTTTATCAACTACATGTACCTACAATATGTCTTTATCAACTACATGTACCTACAATATGTCTTTATCAGCTACATGTACCTACAATATGTCTTTATCAACTACATGTACCTACAATATGTCTTTATCAACTACATGTACCTACAATATGTCTTTACCAACCACATGTACCTACAATATGTCTTTATCAAGTACATGTACCTACAATATGTCTTTATCAAGTACATGTACCTACAATATGTCTTTATCAAGTACATGTACCTACAATATGTCTTTATCAAGTACATGTACCTACAATATGTCTATCAACTTCATGTACCTACAATATGTCTTTATCAACTACATGTACCTACAATATGTCTATCAACTTCATGTACCTACAATATGTCTTTATCAACTACGTGTACCTACAATATGTCTATCAAGTACATGTACCTACAATATGTCTTTATCAAGTACATGTACCTACAATATGTCTTTATCAACTACATGTACCTACAATATGTCTTTATCAACTACATGTACCTACAATATGTCTTTCAACCACATGTACCTACAATATGTCTTTATCAACCACATGTACCTACAATATGTTTTTATCAACTTCATGTACCTACAATATGTCTTTATCAAGTACATGTACCTACAATAAGTCTTTATCAACTACATGTACCTACAATATGTCTTTATCAACTACATGTACCTACAATATGTCTTTATCAACTACATGTACCTACAATATGTCTTTATCAAGTACATGTACCTACAATAAGTCTTTATCAACTACATGTACCTACAATATGTCTTTCAACCACATGTACCTACAATATGTCTATCAAGTACATGTACCTACAATAAGTCTTTATCAACTACATGTACCTACAATATGTCTTTATCAACTACATGTACCTACAATATGTCTTTCAACCACATGTACCTACAATATGTCTTTATCAAGTACGTGTACCTACAATATGTCTTTATCAACTGCATGTACCTACAATATGTCTATCAACTACATGTACCTACAATATGTCTTTATCAAGTACATGTACCTACAATATGTCTTTATCAAGTACATGTACCTACAATAAGTCTTTATCAACTACATGTACCTACAATATGTCTTTCAACCACATGTACCTACAATATGTCTATCAAGTACATGTACCTACAATAAGTCTTTATCAACTACATGTACCTACAATATGTCTTTCAACCACATGTACCTACAATATGTCTATCAAGTACATGTACCTACAATAAGTCTTTATCAACTACATGTACCTACAATATGTCTTTATCAACTACATGTACCTACAATATGTCTTTCAACCACATGTACCTACAATATGTCTTTATCAGCTACATGTACCTACAATATGTCTTTATCAACTACATGTACCTACAATATGTCTTTATCAACTACATGTACCTACAATATGTCTTTATCAACACATGTACCTACAATATGTCTTTATCAAGTACATGTACCTACAATATGTCTTTATCAAGTACATGTACCTACAATATGTCTTTATCAAGTACATGTACCTACAATATGTCTATCACTACATGTACCTACAATATGTCTTTCAACACATGTACCTACAATATGTCTTTATCAACTACATGTACCTACAATATGTCTTTATCAAGTACATGTACCTACAATATGTCTTTACAACTACATGTACCTACAATATGTCTTTATCAACTACATGTACCTACAATATGTCTTTACCAACCACATGTACCTACAATATGTCTTTATCAACTACATGTACCTACAATATGTCTTTATCAACTACATGTACCTACAATATGTCTTTACCAACTACATGTACCTACAATATGTCTTTATCAACTACATGTACCTACAATATGTCTTTCAACTACATGTACCTACAATATGTCTTTATCAACTACATGTACCTACAATATGTCTTTCAACTACATGTACCTACAATATGTCTTTATCAAGTACATGTACCTAAAGTTTGTTTTTATCAACTACATGTACCTACAATATGTCTTTATCAACTACATGTACCTACAATATGTCTTTATCAACTACATGTACCTACAATATGTCTTTATCAACTACATGTACCTACAATATGTCTTTATCAACTACATGATGTACCTACAATATGTCTTTCAACCACATGTACCTACAATATGTCTTTATCAACTACATGTACCTACAATATGTCTTTATCAAGTACATGTACCTACAATATGTCTTTACCAACTACATGTACCTACAATATGTCTTTATCAACTACATGTACCTACAATATGTCTTTATCAACTACATGTACCTACAATATGTCTTTACCAACTACATGTACCTACAATATGTCTTTATCAACTACATGTACCTACAATATGTCTTTATCAACTACATGTACCTACAATATGTCTTTATCAACTACATGTACCTACAATATGTCTTTATCAAACTACATGTACCTACAATATGTCTTTATCAACTACATGTACCTACAATATGTCTTTATCAACTACATGTACCTACAATATGTCTTTATCAAGCTACATGTACCTACAATATGTCTTTATCAACTACATGTACCACAATATGTCTTTTATCAACTACATGTACCTACAATATGTCTTTATCAACTACATGTACCTACAATATGTCTTTATCAACTACATGTACCTACAATATGTCTTTATCAACTACATGTACCTCAAATATGTCCTTTATCAAGTACATGTACCTACAATATGTCTTTATCAATTACATGTACCTACAATATTGTCTTTATCAACTACATGTACCTACAATATGTCTTATCACTACATGTACCTACAATATGTCTTTATCAACTACATGTACCTACAATATGTCTTTATCCAACTACATGTAACCTAAAATATGTCTTTATCAACTACATGTACCTACCAATATGTCTTTATCAACTACATGTACCTACAATATGTCTTTATCAAGTACATGTACCTACAATATGTCTTTATCAACTACATGTACCTACAATATGTCTTTATCAACTACATGTACCTACAATATGTCTTTATCAACTACATGTACCTACAATATGTCTTTATCAACTACATGTACCTAAAATATGTCTTTATCAAGTACATGTACCTACAATATGTCTTTCAACCACATGTACCTACAATATGTCTTTATCAACTACATGTACCTACAATATGTCTTTATCAACTACATGTACCTACAATATGTCTTTATCAGCTACATGTACCTACAATATGTCTTTCAACCACATGTACCTACAATATGTCTTTATCAACTACATGTACCTACAATATGTCTTTATCAACTACATGTACCTACAATATGTCTTTATCAACTACATGTACCTACAATATGTCTTTATCAACTACATGTACCTACAATATGTCTTTATCAACTACATGTACCTAGAGTTTGTTTTTATTAACTACATGTACCTACAATATGTCTATCAATTACATGTACCTACAATATGTCTATCAACTACATGTATACAGGTGAGCTAGCAAGACAGATCGCCCACAGTGGTACGAAGGCTGTGTTTACCTTGCACCAGTTATTACCCACAGTACAGGAGGCTCTGGCCAGCAACCCAGAAGTCAAGGAAGGAGTCAAGGTCAGATGTAGGGGACATTCATTTAGGTCATTTTGACAAAACACAATTTTTGAAGCATCGTTTCAAAATATAAAGGAAATATATAAATAAATATAAATATTAACCTTGTATTTTTTTTTAGCTCTTTATAGTTATATAGCTGTATTTATATACCGTTTGGGGAATTTTTATTGTAAGTAATAATTTTTGTTCTCTTTTTTTGACATTTTACAAAAGGATATTTTATAATGGTTTTCACTTACGTACAATAAGTTTATATTTTTGTCAATGTTGTTAGAATGTTTATTGTAACTGGTGCAGACAGTTTTGGGATGGGTTGGGATTTGCCGGCATTTTTGCCGATACTGTGCAGCGACATTTCTATCATTATAGCGCAGGGGCACTTATGAGGTGCCCAAGGACTGAACCCGGCCAGTCCATTATACTGACACTGATGATTCAGGCATAATACTGTCCCCTTAGCCCTGAGCGTTAGGAGGAAAGCCACTACTACCAGCTTAAAAGTCTTTGGCTTGACCCAGCCGGTGTTTGAACCGCGACCTCCCGATCCACAAGCCGACGCTCTACCAATTGAGCTATTGCGGCTGGTACTGTTTTGGAGATATGCTCAGGAGAGTTGGAAGGATGATGAGGTATAAAAACAATTTTAACTTTAGGATTTAGCTTCATGTTTTATTTTTATTTTTTTAAACATGTGAAATTTGGTGGAGTTATAAGTTGCTGATTCCTCACAATAACAATTTTTATTTCAGGAGGTTGTGGTATTAGACGGAGTGGCTGAAGGATGTCGGCCATTCCAGGAATTCCTAGATGACAATGGGAAAGATTTCCAGGAGAATGTTAACATTGTGGCAGGGGAGACAATCCTGACACTTCCCTACAGTAGCGGGACCACGGGGCTCCCCAAGGGGGTTATGTTGACTCACACAAATATGGTGATGAATCTTACACAGGCAATGAAGTAGGTTGATGACTAGCTACTAAGTTAACAGTTTGATTATAAAAAAACACAAAGGTACATGTCTTTATGCAATGTTTCATGATTAGTTGCATTTAATATCTATCGGCTTAATATTGTCAAACTGACACAATTAGAATGCTTTTTATCCCATGCAAAAAGTGGATCAGTTTAGGTTAAGCATTGTTTATTAATTTGTCAGTCAGTCTGTCTTTCCATCTGTCAAGAGGCAGTTTACAAAAGAAATTAGTGAATCTATGTGAGAGCGTCGGCTTGCGGTTCGGGAGATTGCAGGTTCAAACCCCGGCCAGGCCAAACCAAAGACTTTAAAGTTGGTAGTAGTAGCTTCCCTCCCGGGCTAATGGGACTTGTCGGTGTCAGTTTATTGGACCGTTCGGGTTCAGTCCCTGGGCACCTCATAAGTGCCCCTGTGCTATAATAATAGAAATTTTGCTGCATAGTATTGGCAAAAATGCTGGTAAATCCCAAATCCCATCCCTGAATCTATGTGAAACCTCACACTATGATACGTCACCATAGTTTGAAAATGCAGAGGTCAAGGCCACACTTCAAGGTTGTTGATCAGTTATATCAATTCATTGAATTTGCTTGTTTTCTAGTGCAGCTACGCTATATATACACATTTTTTGTTGTTGACCCCATCATAGAATTATATAATCCTGTTTTAGAGGTCAGATGCGATTTAGGGAAGGTGAGGACATCCTGCTGGGACTGTTGCCATTCTATCACATCTATGGAATGATGGTGATGCAGTTTGGGTCAATAACACAGGGCATCAAACTTGTAGTGATGCCTAAGTTTGAACCTGAGGTCTTCCTGCAAACATTGGAAAAACACAAGGTAGGTATCATATTGCAGCTTCATGTGTTAAGTACACACACCTTATTTTTTGTAATTGCCTTTGGATAATTTAAAGGTTGTTTGTGGAACTAAACCCAACAGAGAATCTAATGATTAGACAAGCTGTTTATTTTGTTTTGTTTTTGTGTTACATTGTACCGATACAATTATGGTCATATTGGTGACATCTAGCTAATTATTTGTGGAAGAAGACCCCAGACTTATAAAGAAGAACTTTGAAGAACCACCAGCGCACCACAGGTCAGCTGGAAAACCTCATCACATGAAAGTTCTCACCTCGACTGGGATTTGAACCCACACGGTGAGGGGCTGAGGACTTAGAAGTCAGCGACTCTTACCACACGGCTACGGGTGCCTCGGACTAGGTTCAGCGTCATGTCTGGTGTTGAAGGCATGCTATCACAGCAGTTGCATTATTTTATCTTCTTTATGTAAAGATGGGCTCTGTATTCGCAGGTATAGCAGGCAGATTGTTGATAAAACTGTCAATTAACATACAAATGATTTAATTATACCTCTCATGAAGCCTTTTTAAAATATGTGCATTGCATTCATTCTGGCACTTGCATTGTTTAGCAACATTTTGTTTCTTATGCTATTTTGGTTCTATATTTCAAATTATTATAATGAAATGTTTTTTGTTGATTTGATTGTGATGTTTGGTATAGTAAAATAAGTATATCCCGTAGAGGGTGACAGAACGAAATACAGTCAACTCTCGTTATCTCAAAATCGGTTATCTCAAATTTCCGGTTATGTCAAACTGTTTTCTACGGTCCTGTTTTTTTCCCTATAGTTTCTATATAGTTCGACTCCGCTTAACTCAAATTCAGATGTGTCAAATTATTGGATATATCAAACTAAATTCTTTGTCCCTACACGTATAAAACTGTTGAAATCAGTTGGTCTATCTCAAACTTCAAATTGCTATAAGATGCAAAACGGCAACAATAGTGATTTTCACACCTACCGTGAAACTTGCGAAGATTTGGGCGCGAGTTTTATCGCCAATTTTAGGCAATCAGAATGTCACGTAATTTAGAGAAGAGGTTAATCGATTATTATTTAATTAGCTGATTTAATGAACAACAATTTCGTTAATCAATTAACGCTGATTAAAGTGTTTCAGTTTGTACTTGTTGTTGTAACAGTTTTTGAGAACTTGTTGACACGGCCTTCTCAACTTGTAAATAAAATGAGAGGTCGCGTTAGTGATTTTATCATTCTTCCACTACCTACCTACAATAAAAAGAAGAATATTAAATTACATTGTAAAAAAATCTAATAACACTTTTAACATGCAAAACCACACAAACTTGCAGAAACTTAGTTTACAGTGGCAGATATAACAAGGAATTTCAGTCATTACCAGTCATTGTGTAGCAGGTAAGATTTTTAAGATTTACACTAACTATCCTTAAATTCGGACAACTCAAACTTCGGATATCTCAAACTATTTTCTACGGTCCCTTGAAATTTGAGATAACGAGAGTTGACTGTATTCACCCCAATGCCAAGGTTGACATTACTTGGCTCAGGTGAACATTCCATTCTATAACTCTCTGTGGGATATGGTATTTATACAGAGATAAGTAAGTTGGTATTGGAAATTAGTGCTTTGACAAAATTGTTAGTCCTTTTCTTGTCATAATTGTTTTGCTGCAGTGTATTTCCCAAACTTTTAACAACTACATTGCTTTGACAATTTGCTTGCTTGCTTTCCCAAAGGTCACGTATGCGCACCTTGTTCCGCCGATTGCCCTTTTTCTGGCCAAAAACCCGCTTGTGGACAAATACTCTTTGAAGGCCTTGCAAACCATGGTTTGTGCTGCTGCCCCTCTTGGCAAGGGCTTGTCTGACCAGGTGGAAGAGAGGCTGGGGATTACTGTACTACAGGGTAAGGGAAATGCTTGTTGTGTTTATCATTCCACCAACAGTATTTCAGTTATCTGGAGACTGTGTCCACTTGAAACATATATAGTGCTGCCTTCACCGTGTATAGCATGCCGTGAACACCTGGCATGATACCACACCCAGTCACATCCTGACACCGGGCCAACCAGTCGTGGAACTACCCTTATATTTGCTTGAGCATTAGCATGGGAGCTATACCACTACCATTTTTAACAACCTCAGTATGTCCTGGCCCGGGATCAAACCAGGGGTTTCCACTCAGTGGCTGCTCACCCTATCTACCCCACCATCATGAAGGTGTATTGAGTGTTGGAAGACATTAAATACTTAGGGACAGGGTCACTCAAAACACATGATGATGATGACTGATGATGATGACAATGATGATGATGAAATAATTATGATGATAATTTTTAAAATAACTTTGATATTGAGAGTATTGGTGATGATGATGATGTCTTATTGGTTTACTACCAGTATTAGAATGTATATCATAATATTTGATTCCTTATTCAGAGGTCATTGCTGACTTTTGCAGCGTATGGTCTGACAGAGACAAGTCCTATTGTGGCCTATGATGAAAGCCCACCTAGAAAGGGAACAATTGGAACACTGGTGCCAAACACCCTTGCTAAGGTGTGTATGTGTTTGTGTGAAGAAAGGGTTTGTGAGATTGCCTCCTGTGGAATTGCTCTTATACAATCAGACCGGCTCAGGTAGTGCAATAGGTGAAGCATGAGATCCGGGTACCGGCCGCAATAGCTCAATTGGTAGAGCTACGGCTTGCTGATCGGGTGGGCGTGGGTTCAAACCCCGGTCAGGTCAAAACAAAGACTTTAAAGTTGTTAGTAGTGGCTTCCCTCCTAATGCTCTGGGCTAAGGGGACAGCATTACGCCTGACTCGTCGGTGTCAGTATAATGGACTGGCCGGGTTCAGTCCCTGGGCACCTCATAAGTGCCCCTGTGCTATAATGATTGAAATGTTGCTGCACAGTACTGGCAAAAATGCCGGCAAATCCCATCCCATCCCTCAGTTCCAGGTATGCTAGGCCATGGGTTGAAATATTTGTGGTGGTATAGCTAACTTGCTTATGATCAAGCAAATGTTAGGAAAGCGCCCCAACTGTGTTAGGATATTGTTAGTATTTCCATGGTAATACCAAGCTACGGTCTATTTTTAAGCTACTGCTCATTCAGCCAACTTTACAGTTTACCCACAGGTAATTGAGTGTATTCGTCAGTCCAGTACCATGGCAGCCAACACATGGTGCCGGGAAGTCATATTACCGATCAGAATAACTCTTACAGGTACCAGTTTATACACTTAGGTGGAGTGGAACAATTTGAGATAAATTTCTTGCTCAAGGAAATTAGCGGTGACCTGACTGGGGTTTGAACCTCAGATCCCATGATCCAGTCATACATCCCACCACTGGACTATTCCACTCCTGGAACGCAGTGTAGGTAGCACTAGACTTGCTTAAGATGGTGACTGACTTCAGATAACTGAAAGATTGTTGGGGTGATAAATCAAACAAACAAATAAAATCATGATTAATTTATACAGTAACTGTTACAACCTTTTGTATTTGTAGACACAATCTAAGAAAAAAATGATAACATATGAAAAAATTATTATCATGAAGTGTTTAGATATTAAGAGAATAAAAGAAAATCCTAATTGTTGTAGGCTTTTCAAAATTATTTTGGGTTTTATGACAAGGGAAGGATTCTTAATGTGTTACCATAATGGAAATGACAGTAAACAAAGGCCAAGTGGTAGAGACACAGACTTGTTACTACTGTGATCCCTTACCGCATAGGTTCGAGTCCTAGCTGTGGCAGAGAACTTAACATGAAAAAGTCTGTTAACTGACCTGCAGTGTGCCACTGGTTCTACCCAGACATGTGTGTGAGGTCTTTCTTCACTGAAATAGCTGGCGGTGCCTGTGGCATAGTGGTGTAGTCGCAAACTTATAACTCCTCTGACTATTCACGTCTCTCATGAGTTAGAGTCCAAGTCAGGATCCAGGACTTAATGTGGGAAGGTCTTTCAGTTTAGGAAGCGCCCGTGGCGTTGTGTTAGAGTTGCCGATTTGTAACTCCTCTGACTGCTTAGCCTCCTTACTTGTGGGTTTGAGTCCCGTTCGGGGTGAAGGACTTAATGTGGGAAGGTCTTCCAGCTGAATTTTGGTGCAGCGGTGGTTCTACCTAGACATGTGTCTGGAGTCTTACTCCACCAAATAGCTAGACTTCACTATAATGATCATAACAGGTCGCTGCGATTTATCTCAATAACAAAACAACAACAAAAATCTTCCAGCTCACCTTCAGTGTATTGGTGATGTCACAAAGACTTTGGAAAATGTTTGTTAATTCATATGTACATTGACAATACAATTGTAAATTATATGTAATTATGAACACTATGACAAAACTTTAAAGTAGGTCTATTTGTGTTCCTAAGAGTAAGGGATATTAATATATCTTCCTAAAAGTAAGGAATATTTGTCTATATTCCCCAAAATATGGAATATTTATATTTTTTCCTAAAAATAAGGAATATTTGTTTTCCAAAAATATTTTCCTAAAAATAAGAAATTGAAATTTTAAGTTTTGCAACATTTTTTTCTTTCTTCAAAGTGCTGAATTTTTTTCTATTTTTCTAAAAGTTAGGAGTAAAACTCTATGCATGTACTTAAGTGTGGCAGACAAAGGAATGTTTGTTGAAATTCAGCATAAAATAGGAGAAAAGTAAAAATAACAAAACCAAAACAAAAATGTTTTCAGAATTAAAAGTTATTTTAGAAAATCAACAGAAGTATTATTTTTAACCGCAATAAGTAAAGCTTATAAAGTAGACTTAGCTCCGCAAATATGCACATTACTATAATATATCCGACAATAGATCTAAAAATTCTGATCATCAGTATATTTTGAAGATAGTTTTAAAATTAATTATACAGTACTATTTTTATGCCCCCAAAGGCGAGCATATAGTAGTCGAACTGTCTGTACGTCTGTCATCTGTCCATCTGTCTGTCTGTCTGTCCATCTGTCTGTCTGTCTGTCCATTATTTATATCCACTCAATAACTCCATCATTCCTGCATGGATTTTTAAATAACTTGGTAAAAATGTCAAACTCATGAAAACGCTGTGTCGCACACAATTACAAAATTTGCTTTACTGGACATGACTTCGGGGACATATGTCTGTTTACAGTGACATTTCATGTTAAACTTTGAATAGTTATTTATCATGAATGTAATTAAAACAAATATTAATTTAGGCACTGGTATGTTTGCCGAGTATCTCCATAAATTGAACAACAAAATTCCAGTGCCACAGGTGAGTGGCAGGTGTTAAATATAAACAAATCATTACAAATCTCTTCAATGTACGTTTTAAAACTTTATATAACTTTTTTTTTGAAAAGTGAAAAAATGTTTGCGAAAAGGCCAATACAGGTTCCGACAGTATGGTACAGGTCATTGTCATGCATTGTTTTGTTTATGACTGATAAATGGAAATATCAGGGCAGCTCTTACAATTAGCTACATGTTATTTAGCATTTATTTGTGTAAAATAAACATTACTTTTGCCTACTGGTATTTGACACTAATATTTGTTTAAAACAAAGAAAAATATGAAGTAACATTGACATATCAGTGGACAACTGAATGTATTTCTTACAATACAATTACAAAGTAGTTGTATTGTTTTGATTAACTGCCACAATGTTCAGTTGGATTAACTGGTGATTCCATAAACTTTGCCATTCCTAAATGAAAACACACAACCAAAAAGGTTTTATAATAAGAGACATTATCATGAATATAAATTGCTTCTTGTATGTAAGTAATACCAGTACTTTATACCACACATTTAGTGTTAAATTCAGTTTAGGCTAAATCAATCTAAATTTACTGCCGCAATAGCTCAGGTGAAAGAGCGTCGGCTTGCGGATCGGGAGGTCGTGGGTTCAAACCCCGGCCGTGTCAAACCAAAGACTTTAAAGTTGGTAGTAGTGGCTTCCCTTCTAATGCTTGGGGCTAAGGGAAAGCATTACGCCTGACACATCGGTGTCGGTATAATGGACCGGCTGGGCTCAGTCCCTGGGCACCTCATAAGTGCCCCTGTGCTATAATAATAGAAATGTCGCTGCACAGTATCGGCAGAAATGCAGGCAAATCTCAATCTGAATTTAACAGGCTAAAACATGTAGTTAATTATCATCCCAACAGATGTGGAATCTATGACCGATTCCACTGGGAAAGACTGCTAAGCCCCATGTAAAGGGTCCACTTCTTTTATGTGTCAAAAAACATCATGCACCAGTCATGGTGATACAAGCCTATTTGTAAATTTTCTTGATTTTTTGCTATCTGACCAACTGGAGGGCAGGACATTTAAAGTTTTAATTACTGTTATATATGTCTGATATACTGGTCTTACATTATCACAGGTGATAGATCCCATAACTGGAGCTACCTTGCCAGTGGGAGAGTCTGGTGAGCTCCTTATCAAAGGTCCACAGGTAATGAAGGGCTACCTGAATAACCCAGAGGCCACTAACAACACCATCAAGGATGGATGGCTTTATTCAGGTAACTGCTACTCTTAGCCTCCAAACTGTACAGATTTTTGACAGACCTTGGTAATAACATCTGAAGTTTGATTGTTCATTCACAAGAGAGCAATATAGCATAAATTATTGATCAAAAATTGGGTTTCAATGAGAGACCTTAATGAATAGTCTCCCCTGAATAACTTCTAAATACAAGTAGGTAATTTCATTTGTTTTTCTTGATTTTTATGCTTGTGCTCTTTGGAGTATATGTTGACTTTTCTGTCTTTCTTGTGATACCCAGGTTAACCATCATAAATAAACACTTACATTTTCTTTTTTAAACATATCTCTTTTAGTATTTAAATGTTTTTCCTAAGCTTATGTTAATAAAAAAGAAAGAAATTTAACAGTTTGTAATTGCAATATCTACAAAAGAACAGGTGATAAAGTCCAAGAATTCCAACTGAAAGAGCCTACTTACTGTGTAGAAAACCTCGGATTTTAAAAAAACAAGGGAGACACTTTCCCTTTCACCTATGTACTCCATTCCAAATGCAGATCACCAAAGCAAATAGAATGCATAGATCTGTAGCAGTAATATAAGTTCCACTCATATAGTAACTGTTACTATGTTCTACATGCTTTTATTCAAGATGGCAGCTTAGACTGCAGTTAAAACTGAATAGCAGGATATGTATGACATGCATTTTTTTTTCTGAAAATATTTCAGTTTTTTTTATGCTGAAGGCCTTCCAGAGTCAGGTGCATATATAATTTTAATATTAAATGAATTGCAGGGTAGTCATGTTCATTTTGTGAAATGTTGTTTTTAAAACTGTTTTATATGCAGCTATAATTACATGTGGATCTACCGATACATAGATCTCTTTCTGTTCTATAACTTGAACTAGAAATTAAATGTTCCTTTTTCAACAGATTGTGACAGATATATTTATAGGCTTAACAGATTCTTTATTATGTTAGGGGCATCCATGGCCAAGCAGTTAGAGATGCTGACTCCTCAGCCTCTCACCCCATAGGTCCGAGTCACGGTCGGAGCAGAAACTTCCACGTGGAAGAGGTTTTCCAGCTAACCTTTGGTGCGCCAGTGGTTAGACCCAGACATAGGTCGGGGGTCTTCCTCCACAAATAATTAGCTGGATGTTGCCAATATGACCATAAATGTGTTAGTACGCTGCAACAAAAAACAAACATGATAATGTTATAAGGGAACACAGTTTTTATTTATGTTAATAACCATTGTAAAATTTACATTAGTAGACTTCCATCTTTTATGCAAGTATACAAATTCCACAGAGCACTTTCACAAATTTCAAGTTTGGCTTGTGGTTTATTTCTTATTAAATCATGTATTAAATAAAAAATGTAAAAGCAACGGTTTGCTTGTTTGCACCACACATCTTTGGCAAACAAGGTATTTGATTTTGAAGCTTTAAGACTTACACTGAAAATACCATGACTGTGAAGTTTGTTCATTCTCAACAGATTTACAATTAAAAAAGTGACCGAAGTTAGTTTATTCTCAACAGACTTACACTTTATATAAGTGATTGTAAAGTTGGTTCATTCTCAACAGACTTACACTTAAAAAGTCACTGTGAAGTTTGTTAATTATCAACAGATTTACAATTAAAAAGTCACTGTGAAGTTTGTTAATTATCAACAGATTTACAATTAAAAAGTCACTATGAAGTTTTTTAATTATCAACAGATTTACAATTAAAAAGTCACTATGAAGTTTTTTAATTATCAACAGATTTACAATTAAAAAGTCACTATGAAGTTTTTTAATTATCAACAGATTTACAATTAAAAAGTCACTGTGAAGTTTGTTAATTCTTAACAGATTTACAATTAAAAAAATCACTGTGAGGTTTGTTGTTAATTCTCAACAGATTTACACTAAAAAACTCACTGTGAAGTTGGTTAATTCTCAACAGATTTACACTAAAAAGTCACTGTGAAGTTCAATATTTCTCAACAGATTTACACTTAAAAAGTACTGTGAAGTAAGTTTGATTGCGTTCTCAAAAAGCATTACAGTCATGCCCCTGAACTTAACAGATGGAGTAATGATATTGCTCTGAATTAGAAATTCAGGTGGTTTTATATAAGGTTTATTTGGTTTTAGGGGTAAAACTTTATTTATCACGTAACCTACTGCGCGACGTGAGGTAACATCCATGCATAATTTTTGGCTACACACTAGTTAGTTATCGTAGTGTGATGTTATTAAGTATGTGTAGTTAATTTCCATTTCCTGATCACTTTGTTATGGCCATTTTATGCATTTTTTGGGGGAAATTTCATTTTAATAAATAAAAACAACAACATTTTAGTCATGTTATGACTAAATAAACGAATCTGTTCCCATTTTATGGAAAATGGTAAAGTAAAGAATGGAACTATGTTTAGTGCAGATTCTCCCAAACCAAATTACACATGTCAAGGCCGACTGTTCATACTATAAAAAGATGATGCATTGTAAACAAAAAAAAAGCTGATGTTATGGTTAAGTGATAAATAGAATTTATATCCATGTTCATTAGAAACTGAAAATATTAAACTCATTGTCTTAAATGATACGAAACTCGTCAGGACCTCGTTCCGTATCATTTCATCCAATTCGTTTAATATTTTTAGTATCTTATAAGGGACATAAATATCAGATCTTCTATGTATTATTCCTTGATACAGTTTGATTAGGTCTTTTTACATCTGAATAACCATTGCAGTTACCAACATAACACTTTAATAGATCTATGATGCTACATAAAAAGAACTGTGTACTGACATGGTTTGCTTCCAGTATTGACCAGTATAAATATTTATTTTAACCTATGAAAAATATGTCAAATTTTTGCTTTGAAATAAGTTATTTAACTATATCTGTTATTTAATATTAACCTTAATTATAATGTAATATTTTACTATGATTGACATTATTACATATACTTTTAGCAGTTTTTATGGTCTATGGTTTACATTATTACTGTAAGCTGAGTATATAATCTATGGTTTACATTATTACTGTAAGCTGTATATATGATCTATGGTTTACATTATTGCTGTAAGCTGTATATATGATCTATGGTTTACATTATTTCTGTAAGCTGTATATATGATCTATGGTTTACATTATTGCTGTAAGCTGTATATATGATCTATGGTTTACATTATTACTGTAAGCTGAGTATATGATCTATGGTTTACATTATTACTGTAAGCTGAGTATATGATCTATGGTTTATATTATTACTGTAAGCTGAGTATATGATCTATGGTTTACATTATTACTTTAAGCTGTATATATGATCTATGGTTTACATTATTACTTTAAGCTGTATATATGATCTATGGTTTACATTATTACTTTAAGCTGTGTATATGGTCTATGGTTTACATTATTTCTGTAAGCTGTATATATGGTCTTTGGTTTACATTATTACTGTAAGCTGAGTATATGGTCTATGGTTTACATTATTACTGTAAGCTGAGTATATGATCTATGGTTTACATTATTTCTGTAAGCTGTGTATATGGTCTATGGTTTACATTATTGCTGTAAGCTGAGTATATGATCTATGGTTAACATTATTTCTGTAAGCTGTTTATATGATCTATGGTTTACATTATTGCTGTAAGCTGTGTATATGGTCTATGATTTACATTATTGCTGTAAGCTGTATATATGATCTATGGTTAACATTATTTCTGTAAGCTGTTTATATGGTCTATGATTTACATTATTGCTGTAAGGTGTATATATGATCTATGGTTTACATTATTGCTGTAAGCTGTATATATGATCTATGGTTTACATTATTGCTGTAAGCTGTGTATATGATCTATGGTTTACATTATTACTGTAAGCTGTATATATGATCTATGGTTTACATTATTTCTGTAAACTGTATATATGATCTATGGTTTACATTATTGCTGTAAGCTGTATATATGATCTATGGTTTACATTATTACTGTAAGCTGAGTATATGATCTATGGTTTTCATTATAACTAAGCTGTGTATGCTAAATTTATTCCAAAATACTTCTTGTTTTATTTTGAGCAGTGATTAAAAGCAGTAACCTTAGTCAACAATTAATTAAGTGGTTATTTTTTTTTACAAATTACAGACGACTTGGATTTAAGGTTTGATGTAGTGATAAGTTCAATTCTTGTTTAACCAGTTAGTGCATGCTTGCAGTAAATAATGGTGTATCAACTGATTGCATGTTGTTGCTTTTTGTTTGTAGTGTTTACAAAAAGATTATCAGTATGTGAGATTTAATAGAGAGTGCTGTTGTAAACACACTGTAAATGTAAATCTAATCAGTGACCATGCTTTTAATGATAGTTTGTGTAAAAAGCAAAGTAAATATAAATTTATTAGTGAAGGTGATTAAATTTTTAGGGATTTTAGTATAAGTTTAACTATTAAACCCACTGAAACAAAGCTTTGGTTTGTCTTTAGAAATACATCACAGCGACGATGGGCAATAAAGTAATCTCTGTTTTTTTTGGTCGAGGAAGACCTCAGAAAATTGCCTGGGATAAACCAACATGCACCCTAAGTCAGCGAAAAGACATTTCCACATTATGCCCTTTGCACAGAATGAGACTAGAATTGATGTGGTGAGAGGCAAGAAGTCTTTGGAGTTGCTTATCAGTGACTCTACCACTCTGTCATGGGCTTCCCAACAATTTATATTTGTGTTTATAGGCTAGTATACTGGAATTAATTCGGAGATAAGTACCATGAGGATTTCCGCATCAAAAAGATGTCATCAGCACTGCCCTAAATATATATAATGGTTGTCTGTTTTCAAAGACAAAGGTTAATGATGCCGTTAACCTGGTTGATGACATTGTGTGATTGCAGAAGAGAGCGGTCACCTTTGGTGTAAAAAAAACAACCTTTCCACATTAAACCCTTCAAGTCCCCACAGCAACTTAGACTACTAATCACTGACTTTCTCTCAGTAATGAGAGCGGACCTGGTAGTGCAATCTGTAGAGCGTCAACTCCAGGTACGGGAGGCCCAGGGTTCGATCCCGGGCCGCGACATACCAAAGTCGTTAAAAATGGTAGTAGTATAGCTCCCTTGCTAATGCTCAAGCAGTAATAAGGGTAGTTCCACAACTGGTTGGCCCTGTGTCAGGATAATGTGACTGGGTGTGGTATCATGCCAGGTGTTCACGGTATCCTATACAAAATGAAGGCAGCACTATACCTGCTTTAAGTGGACACAGTCTCCAGATAACTGAAATACTATTGGTGATAATATTGGTTGGACAATAAACTCAATAAATAATAAACAACTCTCAGTAATGGACTGGAAACAAGTCTGAAGTAGTCTGAAGTAGTCTGAAGTAGTCTGAAGTAGTCACATGTGTAGTGTTTCACGATTATGTTTTCTGCACTTTTGACACAATAAATTTGCATCTGATGCAGCAGAAAAGCATATCGGCTTACAAACTTTAATTTTTAAGGCTGTTTAGATTCAAACTTTCAAAGAAATTTTGGTATTGCTACAAAGTACAACGTGTTAATTGCGGCTACCATTATGGCTTTGACTTTGGGATAATTTGATCTGCACATTTAATTTTTGCTTTGAAGAGTGCTGCAGTACTGTGCTGGCTAGTCTATTTATTAGCAGACGGTTATGAGAAGAAGAAAATAAATAAATTGCTGTTTTTTTGTGGCAAATAAGCACATAGTATTTTAATGACAGATAACTCGATGTCAGTCCGTATATTCTTAACAAACCAATCCTTGCTCCTTACCGGCCGCTATAGCTCAATTGGTAGAGCGTCGGCTTGCAGATCGGGAGGTCGTGGGTTCAAACTAAAGACTTTAAAGTTGGTAGTAGTGCCTTCCCTCCTAACGCTTTGGGCTAATGGGACAGCATTATGCCTGACTCGTCGTTGTCTGTATAATGGACCGTCTGGGTTCAGTCCCTGGATATCTCATAAGTGCCCCTGTGCTATAATGATATAAATGTCGCTGCACAGTATCGGCAAAAATGCCGGCTAATCCTATCCCATACCTTGCTCCTTACCAGAAAATATTAGGAAATTATAAAGTCACTGAAAGTCATTGTTTATTATTTATAGCTAGGCGACGGTCGTCAGTATACTTTTATTTCTATTTTTTATTAAAACTGTACAGTAAATTTATTATTAGTAAGTTGTTTGCACATGATATTTTGTTCGGCGTAGGCAGTTTGACATCTTTGACCTTGCTGATCTTTCTTTTAAATTTAAGGATGTTTCTCGGCTGTTTGGCCTTACAGGCTATGCGGCTATTCTCATTGACAGATTAATATTATAGAATGTGTTATGAATAATAATGACATGAAAAATCACAATCTCATGTCATGTGCATAACTTATATAACACATCATTTAATTCAATGCCTGTTTTATAAAAATAACTTTGGTCACTGTTCACTTAACTCCACCCACTTTGTAAGTTATATGGTGCTGTAATAGTGAATGCATGTACATACATTTAAACATGTTTCTAATATACTGTGTATATCTATACATTTATTGATGGTATGACCCATTAATTGCCTGAATTGACCCCCATAAATTTGGAGTTGGCAGCAACGTTGCCTGTCACATGGGGGACTTTTTAACTAGGTTTTCAATGAAAATCCTGGTTATTAGATTGGGGTATGGCGGGTGGGTGTCTGGCGTCAAACAGAGGGTTTCCAGTCAATAACTTCAATTTAGATAAACCAACCTTGCTGAAACTTTGGATATCGCAAGCATGCATTAAGACCTAGCTTGGGATTGGATTTGGGGCCAGTCTGGCCAAGGTCAAGGTCACCATTAATATGAATAGAAAAACAGTTTCAGATCAATAACTTTATTTTGGATAAACAAATCTTGTTGAAACTTGAATAAAGCATGCTTGAAGACCTAGCTTAGGATTTGATTCGTGGGCCAGATGGATCAAGTTCAAGGCCACTGTTATTTAAAATAGAAAAACAGTCAATAACTTCCGTTCGAATAAATCAATCTTGCTGAAACTTTGTATATAGCAAGTGTGCTTGGGATGGGATTTGGAGCTAGTCAGGTCAAAATCATTGTAACTAACAATAGAAAAACCGTTTCCGCTTAATAATTTGTGCTAAATTGTTAAATAGAAAACCGGGTTTTGTGGCATGGCCACGTTTTTTGTTTGGTAAAAATATATATTGACAACACTGCTGTTCAGCCCTTTGAGTATACACTTTATTTTGAACAAAAATGAAGACGACTGTTGACGGTAGAATTTCCATTTGCAATAGGGAATGGCAATTATATCTGATTTCAAAAGCAAGAGGTGACCTTTGGTATAAAACTAGCTAACTACGCTGCATATGCAGAGATAGCAATTTCCTGTTTGTGACAGTGATTGAATATTGTATGCTACATTTTTCATACAGATTTAAGACATTAATGAACAGGATTTTGATGGACCTTTTCAAGTAACTATAACTTATTTGGTTGTTTTGGGGGGGAAAATATTCCAAATGGTAAGATTCACCCCTTAACTGCTTAGAAGAAATTTATTAGTCATAATGTAGAGGCAGATTAGCTAGAAGCTTCTCAATCAAAAACTGCCAAATGAATTAGTCACCTGCAGTCTAGTAACCTGTGCAAGTGGTAGTAATAAAATACTTTTGATAGATATATTTTTTATTTTCTTGTTTTGTTTTTGTTTTTTGTGTGTTTTTTCTTGTTTTTTTGAATATTTATTTTCCTTTTTTATTTCTATATATATAGAGAGAGACAGGCTGGCAGGCAGGCAGACAGACAGATTTAGATTTAAATTAGATAAGATTAGGTGAGAGAGAACACACACACAGGCATAGAGAGAGAGGCAGAGAGAGAGAAAGACACACAGAGAGTGAGAGAGAGGGAAAGGGAGAGAGAGACAGAGAGAGAGAGAGAGAGAGAGAGAGCAAATAACATATGTATTTGGATAAAAAGTTTTCATTCCATTAAGTCAGTCCAACCTGTTTCTGCTGAAAGGAACACCTTATATACATAATATCTGGTTCCACTGTCATCTGGATCTAAACAAAAAGTTTTTAGGTGTTATATTTTTGTTTATTCTGTATTGTGATCTGATATTTTACTTTCACATGTTGCCCAAATTACATTTACTGAAACATAATACCGAAGCTGTTATTAAGAAATGTTTGATTATAGAATTTTATTTTTCCTCTGATGTTTTTGTCATTTCATGTTTTCTGTAATTTCTTGGATCACAACATTTTGGTGTTTCTTAGAAGTTTTAAAATTGCCTTTGTCCAAAGAAACAAACTAGTAATATTACCTGTTTTAAAGTAACAAAAGAAATGACTTAAAAAATAAAAACAGAAATAATGTGAACCATGTTCTTAAATAATCCTGGATAAGTGTATATATTTCACATTTCAAACTTTTGTTTTAAATTTGCATAAATCAGCACCAGTTACCATACATGTGAACTCTCCCACTTTGGGAGGAGACTCAACTTTTGAGATTCAAAATTACTTGGGGTGTTTTACACATTTTCAGAAATCTCCCTACTTTTGCAAGTGAAAATCACACACCATGGCCTCAGAAAAAGTTCACATGTATGAGTAACCCATATTCACTCCAACCAGAAAAAGTTGCTAAGATGAATTAAGTGAGTGCTTGCTTCATGTATGATTGTAGAGACATGAAAATGTCCACTGTAAGTTTAGGCGATAACAAACATTCAATGACATTGCAGGTGACATTGCCCATGTCGATCAAGATGGCTATTTCACAATATCTGACAGGATTAAGGAGTTAATCAAGTACAAGGGAAATCAGGTAGGGAATAACAATGCAAAAATGGTCTCCTATTATATTTTCATTGATTAGAATATTCAAGGAACATGAAAAAATACAGAAATGTAGCACTATCTGAAACTTTTAAAAACCCATACACTGTTAAACATACATTTATATAAAAATGTTCATTATTACTTAAGCATGTCATCTTGTATTAATATTAATAATTATATATGAGTAGTGCTACCAGTGTGTTAAATGCAACAAACATTTGTTAAACTGACCT
The DNA here is from genome assembly GCA_007844125.1 of Sinonovacula constricta. Classification (NCBI taxonomy): domain Eukaryota; kingdom Metazoa; phylum Mollusca; class Bivalvia; order Cardiida; family Solecurtidae; genus Sinonovacula; species Sinonovacula constricta. The sequence goes on along the minus strand of CM017568.1, from coordinate 52,559,473 downwards.
AAACACAGTTCTTTTACTTCAAACATATTCCAAGAGTTTATGTCAGGAGCTGCCCTTCGTGTTGGTGGTTCTACAGAATTTCATGAAACTTATCCATATTCTAAAAGAGTGCCCTAATGTCAGAACACCGGTCGCAATAGCTCAGGTGGTAGAGCGTTGGCTTGTGGATCGGGAGATCGTGGGTTCAAACCCAGGCCGGGTCGAACCAAAGACTTTAAAGTTGATAGTAGTGGCTTCCCTCCTAACGCTCGAGACTAAGGGGACAGCATTATACCCAACTCGTCAGTGTCTGTATAATGGAGCAGACGGGTTCAGTCCCTGGGCACCTCATAAGTGCCCCTGTGCTATAATGATAGAAATGTAGCTGCGCAGTATCGGCAAAAATGCTGGCTTATCCCAATCCCTAATGTCAGAACCAAAGAACAATTGTAACCAGGGGTGAAAAAGCAATACCTATCTAACATCAGTGAACAAGGACTGGGCCACACAGCCTCTCCCTGGGATCAGATACAAGCAATATTCACTATGACCAATGCTTGAGTGTTGTTTATCTCCAGTTTGTTGACCAAGACCAGTATGGGAATGAAAGTTATGTGTTTGTCTAAAATGTAATGTTGTGTGTATTGTTGGAACATTTTTTTATACTTTTACTCTTGTGTTCCTTCTATATCACCCTTATCACTAGGTGGCACCTGCTGAGTTGGAAGCACTGCTGTGTACCCATCCATCCATCCAGGATGCTGCAGTGATAGGATTGGATGCGGGAGAAATTGGAGAGGTGCCCAAGGCTTTTGTTGTTGCTAGACATGGTGAGACAGTCAAAGCTGAGGAAATTGAAACTTTTGTTGCAAGTAAGTACTGCATAAATATAATGTTTTGCCAATTATATTTGTCATTTTGTCCAGTGTCTAGAGTATTTCAAGTCTAGACTAATGATGTCATATATATTGTTTGGGTAGTTTATTTGCCCCATTGTTCAGGTTGTCCAAGCATTTGTTGATACGTGTGGTAAGTTAGGTTTTCTGATCAAATCGTTGGATATTTTTCACCATCATCATCATCACAAGCATATCATTATCATCCTACCATCATTCTGATCCTCACCCCCAACCCCACCATCATCATCATCACAAGCATATCATTATCATCATACCATCATTCTCATCCTCACCCCCAACCCCACCCCCACCATCATCATCATCAGTCATCTTCATTAATCATCATCAGCTGCTTAGTTTTGAATATTATATCTGTTATATTATTTTAATGTCTGTTTTCCTTTTTGGCAAAAGTGGTCATTTTTCTGTTTTCAGATAATGTTGCTCCCTATAAGAAATTACGTGGAGGTGTGGAGTTCATAGGTGAGATCCCCAAAACTGCTAGTGGGAAAATATTGAGACGGACGCTGAAGGACAAAAAATAGAAACTGCAAAACTGCGGCATCTGATCGTCAAGGGACACCTCGTAAACAGAAGGTGCTTCAACACAACTATCGCCATCTACCAGTGATGTCACACTTCACTATAATAACCATGTTTAAAATAAGCATTTAATTATGGAGGAGAGTTACTGATGTCGTTATAAAAATATTATCATTTCATGTAATCATATCACAAAGATTTATATGTTACTATTTCTCTGTTTTCATCTATTCGCAATAAACAGGCATGTACATATTTATTGAACAAAAAGGTGATCATTTATTATTTAAGAGGATTTAGTCTATAATTGTTCACTTGGAAAAAAGTGAGATAGAATGTAATTTTATAGTTAATGTAATTTTATAGGTAATCAAATGTTGATTTTTACATATTTTTATTACTGCTTTCCTTATCATTTTAAAACATAGCATTATCAAAATCAGCAGCAGCTGTCGTGATATACTGACATGGATAAATGTTTGGTGTTTGGAGATACATTGCAGCAACCAATTTTTATCATTATAGCAACGTCCAGCTGTTTTGGTGGAGGAAGACCCAAGAAAAATGTCTGGGTAGAACCACCGGCACACCGCATGCCAGCTGGAAGACCTTTCTACATTAATGGATAAATGCCTACCATGTTCTGGGTTAAACAAAATTATTGTCAATGAAGTCAGTATTGAATTATGAGCATAACTTTAAATGCTAGCACAATGCAGACACAAATCAACCAACTGCAATTTGGATTTTGCTATTTTCTGTTGTCTTTTTTAGCAAAGTATCATCCTTGTATTTTATGTGTTACAAATAAAAGTATATTGGGTGAAGTCAAGACAATTGCAGCAGTTAGTGTATGTCCTTATCAGATATTGACAAATGGTTCCTGCTGATAGTCTTCATTATTAGCTAAAGTCTACTGGTAAATTGTCATTAACACTTAGCTTGCTACAGTTTGTTAAAAACCAATGCTAAATTCTCAGGATTTTTTTGTTTTAATATTATTTATGTTACTAGTCAGGATTGATATACTTCTATAAATGGAGATATACTTCTATAAATGAAGATATATTCTAGAGCAGCAAATATTGTAGATACTGGTCAGTGCTCCCAGCAGGAGCTGGCTGATCTGGATCTACACTACTTGTCTAAGCTTTATAAATACTAGAATAGCAGGCTAAGAGTTAATGAAGGTTTGGAATATAAATTGGTTATAGTTCTGTCTCACATATTATATTGTACATTTAATGATTATAATCTTATTCTGTGTCTTTCATGCCCAGTCAGTATTAAAATTTAAAAATTAATACAAAAATCATCATCCCTACCATCATGTTATAATCCTTTGATTATTTTTTAGCTTACCTGAGCACAAAGTGCTCAAAGGGAGCTTTTGTGATACCGCTTCGTCCGTCATCTGTCGTCCGTATTTCGTTGTCCGAGGTCCATTGTCAATTTTAGCTTGTGAACACACTAGAGGCCAGTTTGTATCCAATCTTCATCAAACTTGGTCAGAATGTTTGTCTGCATGAAATCTTTGATGAGTTTATTAATGGGTCACCTTGGGTCAAAAAGTAGGTCACTTGGTCAGATTTTAGGAAAAACCTGTGAACACACTAGAGACCACATTTATAGCCCAATCTTCACCAAACTTGATCAGAATGTTTGCCTGCATGAAATAGTGGATGAGTTCATATCTGGGCCAATAAGAAGGTCACGAGGTCAAATCTTAGAAAAAGCTTGTGAACACACTAGAGACCAAATTTATAGCCCAGTCTTCACCAAACGTAGTCAGAATGTTTGTCTGCATGAAATCTTGAATGAGTTTATTATTGGGTCACGTGGGGTCATAAAGTAAGTCACTAGGTCAAATCTTAGGAAAAGGTTGAGAACTCACTAGAGGGCCCATTTATGGCCCAATCTTCACCAAACTTGATCAGAATTTTTGCCTGCATGAAATCTTGTATAAGTTCATAACTGGGTCACGTGGGGTCAAAAAGTAGGTCAGTAGGTCAAATCTTAGAAAAAAGCTTGTGAACACACTAGACAATTTATAGCCCAATCTTCTCCAAACTTGGTCAGAATGTTTGTCTGCTGGAAATCTTGGATCAGTACATTATTGGGTCATGTGGGGTTTTAAAAGTAGGTCACTAGGTCAAACTGTTTTATATATTAACCTGTTTTCAGTTATCATACACATTATTTTAACCTGGTAGTTTTCTGTATTTTTCTACATTTTACTCACATAGTTTAGTTTTAATCTAATTATGCTATATTCGCATTAAACTTTTTTTTGTATTAGGCACCGTATGACCTGTTAAGTGTCGGTGTGCTGTAAAACCCAAAATACAAATTTAGATAAAAGCTTGACACACTAGAGACCACATGTATAGCCCAATCTTCACCAAGCTTGGTTATAATGTTTGCTTGCATGAAATCTTGGACAAGTTCGTTATTGGGTCACGTGGGGTCAAAAAGGAGGTCACAAGGTCAAAACTTAGAAAAAGCATGTGAACACACTTGAGGCCACATTTCATAGCCCAATCTTCACCAAACTTTATCAGATTGTTTGTCTGCATGAAATCTTGGATAAATATATTATTGGGTCAAGTGGGGTCAAAAAGTAGGTCACTAGGTCACATTTTAGAAAAACCTTGTGAAAACACTTAGAGGCCACATTGATGGCCCAATCTTCACCAAACTTGGCCAGAGTGTTTGCCAGTATAAAATTTTACATATGTTTTGAAGTTGGTAATTTGGATTCAGTAGGTTACTTGGTAAAATTCTAGAAAATGTTATTAACCTAGTGGCCACACTAATAGTCCAATCTTCTCCACAGATTTCTAAAGTAAATCACTCTTAATTACTTGATGTCAGATTTTAGCCTACTAAAAGCCTGTGTCATCAGGTGAGCGATTAAGGGTCATCATGGCCCTCTTGTTATTTGATAGATTAAATTATTTTGATGCTATGAGGTTTGTTCAAACAGATCTAATTCATAATTAATCATACTTATCTCAGTAAGTTTACCTATACCAGTAGATTTAAAATGTCACATTTTTGGCATCCAAAAAGTTTATAAGTGCCTTATATTTGAATATGTTAAAATTTAAAGAATGTTAACTTGATACATTTATAACTTTATCAGTGCAGATAATTTTTTAAATAATCGTGCCATATGTTTTTTTCCTGTTGTCTATAGTTGGTATTATAATGTTCATGCTGCTATAAATTTTTTGTACAACATTTTAATGTGCCATCAAGACTTACGTCACTGAGGACAAGTGCGTTGTATGCGGTATCCCATTTGTTTCAACGTCAGTAATAAAAAATTGGCTTCTGAAGTGGCTTTTATGAGCAAATTCTTAATTTTGTGAAATACTTTTCTACTGCATCATCGATTGCAGCCATTTTGCGACTCTTACCGAAAACGTTATGCATTAAGCTTCGATATATAAAATTGAATACCTTTTAACTGACAGGAAGTAATTGGCATATTAAGCTATAGAAAATTATTGATAGGTGTGGTAACAGCCTGGTCAGTGCACTCGCCTTTATTAATGGCTGTGGCAGTATTTCGTGATGAAATAAATTTAATCCTTTTTTAATGAAATTTTATAATAAATAAAGTTTTGATGATAAGAATAATGCCAATTTAAATTGATACTTACAATGTAACCTACCATCTCTTGTGGCTGTGTGCTGCTTCATAATTAATTGTTATGTTTCATTTTTTGATCTTTTGTAAATTTATCAGCAGTATGATTTATTTTGATATTTAATCAAGTTATAATATATTTTTATCTATCTTGTTTGTATTAGGATTTTCAAATAACCATGCATTTCTCAACATCACTGGCTCAAGTAGCTTAGTAATTTAGTTTAGAAATGTATACAGTATACTATATACAGTTCACTTTACTACAAAAGTTGAGCATGTTTTATGCCATAATTTGTGCATAAAACAGTGTACTATTACAAATTTTATATGCATACACCAGACACTTATAATAAAATTTATATAGTATGTAGTGTTTGCATCTTTTATTTGGTTTTCAGGTGGAGGTAACTCTGCTTTTCATTATGAAAGACAAGAAAATAAACCAAATTTATTTTTCGACAATGGGTTACATTGGTGAAATGGAAATTGTCTCCCTTGGCAGTTAATATCCGAGGTATTCCAAACAGTAGGTAGGTCCTTGTAGTTGGAATTCTTGGACTTTATGGCCTGTTCTTTTGTAGATATTACAATTACAAACAGTGAAATTTCTTACTTTTGCATAAATATAAGCTTAAAATTAATTTTAATACTTACAGATATATGTTGTTTAAAAAAGAAATTGGAAATGTTTATTGATGATGGTTAACCTGGGTATCACATGAAAGGCAGAAAAGTCAACATACACTCCATAGAGCACAAGCATAAAAACCGAGTAAAACAAATGAAAGGACCTACTTGCATTTAGGGATTATTCAGGGGAAACTATTCACTAATGTGCCTCATTTCTAGAGGTGTGCTTATTCAGTTGAATATAACAAGATAAATGAGATATGATGGTTAAATGGAATTGTATTACTCCTTGACAGTCAGTACTGCTGCTTTCACTGTAAAGCCAAGCCTTAAACATGAGTGTACCTCCATAATTTTACAATCCAAAATCTTGGTCAATCTCTTAAGCATTTAAAAGTTAAGCATACCCACAAATAGTACCGGTACATACAAAAAAAAGCTACCCTTTGTTAAATATCATAAGAAAAATGTTTTAAAACAATTTTTTTTAGCGAGTTCCAAATTAAATAATTTTTATATCTTTAAGGAATGTTGAAACAGACACAAAAATAATAAGTTAATATTTTATTCATTTAAAATAGCAATAATACAAAATATAATCACAGATAAAGTTTTAAAAACAACAAATGACTTTGGATTAAGTTTATGTATTGTTACAAGTACCCAAAATGTTGCAACCAACCCAGGTACTAACATGGCAAACTGTTCCAGCGGCTAATTTAATAGCAATTTTACTCTACTAACATTATTTCCATAAATTTTAACAGAAAAAAACAACACATTCCTATACTACTGAAAAATTAAGCAAGGTTGAATTTCAAAGAAACACAAGATTTTATTAAATTATTTATAGCAATACTGATAGTTCAAATCTATACTTATTCCTGCTTGCACATTTTTTTTACATTCTCTATTTTTAAAGGTCTGTGGTTTTAAAAATAAAACTAGGAAAAAATATTGATTATGTATAAGATCATTAAACTTTGAAAAACTCTTGAAATCCTGACAATAAAAAATTTTGATTATTGCATTTAAAAATTTTGCAGATACAAGTATTTGGATGAAGACACACATCTACTTGTTGAAAATAAGGAAATTTTTCAAGGAGGTCCAGAAATTACTGTCATGATACAAATATGTCATGGAAGACTGTAGAGATGGTTGTAGTGTGTCCTTTTCATATTCAAACTGCCATAAGACCACACCCCAGACTATGGCCCCAAACCATCGGAACACGTCTCCTTTTGGCTCCGGTATATAACCACGCTTCACTGCCATCTTCGCAAGACCATACAAAATCCTTGATAGCAGGTACAGGTTGATCTGAAGGAGAAATGAGAAACTGAATAGTTTTTACTGGATTTAAACAGATGGTACATGCTTGCTATACCGGCTGATATACTATCAAAAGGGTAGTAGTAAGCACTTTGTTAAAGCAGTGGTATGTTGTATGGACCTACTTAACAAAATGCTGACAGAAGATCAGCACGAATGAATATCAGAGCATCTCGGTAGAAATTTCCAGACAACACCATATGCAGTATTGTTCCTATTATCGGTAAACGTAGCTCGGGCATACCAATTCTAAAAGGGATATTTTTTAAAGAAAAAATTAATATATCTCGACAGTATTGGTGTGTTTATTGCAAGAAACATCATTTGTCCCAGTTCGTTCAGAGAAAAGCTACGAAATAAGAGGCACAAACAAACGAGCAATTGGTGTTAAAGTAGTTTTATTACTGGGTGTCTAAGTTGCAAAAGCTTATTTTCTTAAGAAAACAAAAGATATTAAGTGTGTTTTTCAGTGCCTAACCAATGCCACATACAATGCCAACATTTTAAAGATATTTCTTGTCAACATATGTCAGTACAATACGTACAGTTCACTATGTACTGACTCAATCTGATTAAAATGATATCCTGAAATCCGCTCCTGCTATCAGGATATACATTTTGTACGATCTGACTTCAGTAAAAGTGGTACTGACATTTTTTTATATTATGATTGTTGATAGATCCCACTAACGTAACTATGTCCAAGTATTGTGGTAAGAGGTAGACCTGAGACCAAGGTCTGAAAATAACCTCTGATGCCCTAATTTCCGGTTTTTTTTATGATGTTTTAATACCCATATTGGTGGTTTGTGAACAATTAAGCACAGCTCAAGGGAATGGACACTAGCTGTAAGAACAGCTTAGATCATTTTATAAGAAAGAATTTCGGTAAATAACGCCATTACCTGTTCATAATCATGTGAGAACCACTCAAGGTTTCTAAATAATTTCACTTAAATTAGTTTAAAACAGTGTTGATAAAAAAAAAGTGCTAATAATTCCATTTGTCATGGGCAGTGATAATTTCCCTGTTGAAGAAACACTGGGAGAAGTCAGAATAAGCCTGTTCTTCATTGTTTTCAAAGTGTGAACTTGGCTTCAAAGAAAAAACATCTGGCTATGAATAGTTATCGTTAATTACTCTCCCATATACTCCTGCCACAGGCTTAACAGCATAAATGTCAAGATTCTTCAAGTAACAAAGATAAGAGTATCATGTTTTTTAAATGTTCTACTGTTTAGTAGATAAAATTAAATTTATTTTTGTCTGAAAATGTCAGATTACTTTGGTAATTTAGCAATAACTATATAATTAATATCAGTAAATTTAACACACACATATATTCACAAATTAAATAAATTATAACTTGACAATATTTTATTTATTGATATTAAATAATTTACATCCCATTTTCATCTCATAAGCTTATTGTGTATCCAAACGGAAACTTCTATTTTTAAATATCAAGCCATTTTTTTTACCATTTTTAACATGACATCATCTTGAATCAAGTAAACTAGAAAATCAGGTGTTCCGACTCTGTGACAGAGGAAAATTTTATTAACGGAACCAATAGCGTAAGAGGGTGCAGGGATCATCCTAGAGAGAAATTTTAGGGAGAAGTGACTTCTCCCTTTACGGGAATTAGGGAGAAGTGGAAGAATTTAGGGAGAAGAGTACTGTGTTTTACGTTAACTTATCATACCATGTGTAGTTGTTGGTGTATTTTAAGTTGTTTATATATCTTTATTAGTTTAATTAAAGGTGTATGTGTCGTTTTTACCCGATGAAAAACGTAATAAAAAAAACAACTTTAATAATACTTCAAAGAAACACAACATCATGCATTCATTTTGACATAAATCTGCTGCTTTTTAACAGTACTAACAATGTAGGCAGTGTTCAAAACTGTCTTAACTTATGCTAAAGTACGTGTTTATACAGAAATTAAGCCCTCTTTCCCCAAAGCAGTGGCAAGGTATTGTTACATAAATTTCATATAGGCAAACTGTTGGATACCACCTTTAACACTTTTTGAATCTCTGAGGCTGCTCGGCACAGATGCTGCTTTTTAACGGTACTTATTTCATTTCAAGGAAATATTGTTGTTTTTTTCGATAACCCCCCCCCCCCCCCCCAAAAAAAAAAAACACAAATTGTGTATTACCTGTTCATTGACTTTGTTGTAACTCCCAAACACAAAGTAGCCACCGATCAATGCTGCTAGGAAGCTGTGAAACTGTGCTTTCTCTGACTGTACATGAGCCATCAGGTTGGTCAAACTTTTGTAGATGAAGACAAATGCTGCAAGGTTCTTGGAATGTGTCAATGTAGCCTCAAATATGGCTTTCAACTTCTCCTGTAGACTTATATGAAATAAGCAAAAGTAAATTATTGGTATTTATTATTACAACTTAACTTCAACTAAAGTAGCATAAAAGTCCCCATGTAAGGTAACTTCTAAAAAGCTCATGAAAAAGCATAGTGTTTTATGGTTATTGTTATTCGCAATGCATCGGACTGCAGTGTTTTACACAGTAATGCCAGATTAGAATACAACACTCCCATACAGAAAGCAAATGTGGTCAATTTAATATAAATCACAATGGAAATTTTAGTTTATACATAACACAGAAATCATTAAATGCTATCAAGTGGAATAAAAATATTGTTTTTTCATAAATTTCACAGAAAGCATACAAAACTAAGAGGGTTTTTTTCATACTGAATTATTAACACAAAGTTAAGTAAATGAGCACTTTGATATCAAGATAAGAAAATTGTTTAAAAATCAATGTGCTTATGATAATGTAGACACAATGAAAATGAAGTAAATGACTTACATACCTTCCTTGCTTAAACAGAAATGTCATTACCAAGGCATGAGGTAGCCTAACTTTAACACCATACCTGCAACATATAGATTTAATTATAAGGAAACTGAAAAGCCAATATAAACGAAAGTTATCACTAAGAGCAATTAATACCCTACAACCCTTCTTTTTGGCAGTTAAACCAGTAACCTCTAGGTATGACCTTGGCCTATGTGCTAGGATAGATAGGATAAATAGTTTCCACATCAGTGAAGATCCCTAACCTTGGTAGCCATCTTTGATGGCAACTTCAAGGGATTTTCTGACAAATTGTATAGAAGAGTAAATTTTATTTTCTTGTAATTTCTTCATTTGTGGTCCAAATATAACAAGCTACACACCATTGGAAAGCTCTTGAAACTCATATTTTTAAAATGCAATATTTTTAAAATTGATAAATGCACAAAGAATTAATACACAGAAATAAATCAAATTATTGGCTCATACTTAAACAAAATGAACAGTGTATCTTTTCTGGTTGTATTTTTTTTACCTTTTTAACTACCAAAATATTGTTTTGATATTTAAAATACTTCATAAAAGCTGTTAAATTTGATATAAAATTCAGTAAAATAGATTGAAAAATAAAAACACAGCGGTGATTTTAATACAGCACATATTTCCAGATTTCGGCCTGCATTAGCTTCTGCCTTCAAAGATGGCTGTTTAAAAAGTCTTATCAGTGCCTATGACATCACATGGAAACTATCTATATGACATTAATAAGTGTGCTGAGGATTTATTGCTCGGTTTTCTTCCTTGACTTCACACGGAAACAATCTATTTGATTCTTGTGCGCAACATGCCACATGTTAGTCAAACATTTGTGCCAAGTTATTTGAAAATCCATCAATCTATGGTGAAAGAGCAAAAACACTGCAGAACAGGTAACATGATAGACATACTGACGGACAAAGACTCAAAGTGTCTCCATGGGTAGTGGGGGTATTGATAGGGATGAATACACATAACATTGTAAATGACTATATCTGCCAGATTTTATTTACTACTACCCACTCACTGCCTGCTGACAATTACTGTAATGAAAGAATTTCCATAAATATTTAGAATATTTATAAAAAAAAGTTGGGTCTCCATTTTTTTTTGTCTTGTCACAGGTTGTGCTGGAGGTATGAATAATTTAAATCAATACCACTTCAAAGTGGTAGTAAGAATTTTATTCTCATTATAAGCAAAACTAGACAGAACTAAGTGAAATAAAGAGTTAAGAGATGTTATTGTAATGCAACAGCAATTCAATGCTGTTATGTAGTCGAACTGCTGACTAATACTGAAGAGAAACATTACTACTACAATAATTCTCTTACAAGAATTATTTTAAAATAAATGTTGCAGTGAAAAGAGATGTCTGCTTGTTGAGTAGATATTTGATGGCAATGGGTGCATTTAAAAGAAAACTTGCAAAATCGCACATGAGAAAACTTATACATAGTCAATTACAACAAAATCTAGCTGACAAGTTCAGTGCATCACAAAGACAAACCCCTCCCCCTGCTCCCCAAAAAACAACAAACAAACAGGCCCAGATGTATGGGCATTACGACATAACAGTATATAATAGGCTAGCACTCTGACACTTATTCTCCCTCCTTGGCAGCGACCACAATCAGCAGGTTGATTGTTCTGTCACTTTTAGGTAAGGGGTCCACACTTGCAGCAGCCAACAGAAAATATTATCTAAGTCTTCATCAATTATGCCAAAATGGATCACATTGTATCTTTTAAATATTAAGTTTTAAAACCATTGCCTTTACTGTATACAAGGAGGTCTTGACACAAAGGTGTTGATAGTCTTGGTCTCTATGTCTTGGGGTAGGTAGTTCTAGTTTAGGAAGTGCGGGGAAGGAACGCCTGCTGTTTGTGTTGTATTCTGCATTATGGGACTATGAGTTGGAATTTCCATACTCCATGACTGATTGCACAAATAAATTGTAGGCCATATCCCTGATTTCCTGGAACTGTCCTTGATGTTGCGGCATTGCAGGAAGCCTAGTGTTCTGTTGGCTTTGGTGCACGAGTTATTGATGTGCATGTCCCAGCTAAGGTAGCTGCAGATGGTGACGCCTAGGCACTTTGAACTGGTGACAACTTCTGGCCATGTAGGCGGTAGTCAAAATGGACACAAACAAACTGAACATTAACAAAATGGACACTAACCAAGTGAACATTAACAAAACTTACACTAACAAAGTACATAAAAAAACAACATGAAGAACTGGTAAAAGTCTAATGGAATCTCCATATTTATGTGTGTTAAGGCCAAGGCCTTAAGCGACAGTATGAAAGTAGGCGCAGCACCAGCAGAGAGCTCTTGAGTTAGATTCCTGCAATTTCAGCATTCCTTGCACGAATTAGGGTGACTTCGTACCACTACGATCTCGTGCCAGGAGACTTCGTGCCACTTTCCTGGAGACTTCGTACCACATAAATAAATATAGAAGACAATATCAATGAAACTTTTTGAATGATTTTCTTTTCCAAAGTTAATGCTTAAATTACTATTAACAATGTTTTTGTAATATTTTTATTAAACAATGAATTGTGTTTATTAGTTTGTGTATATCAGTTATGTTAAATGCAGCTCAATATTTATGCTGTGTGTATGTGTGTGATTATGCAACTTGTGTATATTAGTTTGTGTATATTAGTTACGTTAAATGCAGCGCAATATGTATTGTTTCTGGTGCTATAAATCACAAAATGTGCTATAAATCACAAAATGTGTTTATATTTTATTAAAATATTATTGATGTTTGAAATGAATTTTATTAAGCTGTACCAAGTGTTTGTCCTATTTTTAGCACCAATCTTCTGTAATTACTCATCAATTACTCGCCTATTAATGGGTACTTAATATATGCGAAAACATCAATCATCAACGCATAATCACCAATTACATGTCTATTGTGATATTAATGACATCAATAGCGGGTACTTAATAGGTGCGAAAATAAATTCCTATATATCCTATAGGTGGTACGAAGGCTCCAAGAATGGCACGACATTGTAGTGGTACGAGATCGAAGTGGTACGAGGTCTCCGACATCTCCTTGCACAAACCCATAGATACAACGAACCTCTATTGCAAATATGGAGACCTACTGTAACATAATACTCTTAATCAAGTGAAGCATTTATCTGTAGAAGTTATAATGTTGTAAAATTGTGATGCGTAACTTCGTAAGTAGGAGCATATAGGATGGACCACTGTATTATCGCCGTACTTGTTTGACTTATCTTTAATATGTATGCATTACAATATCAACTTATAAACGTTGAATTTGTAAAGGACAACTAACCTCTAAACGAAAAATTTACCATAAAATTAACTAATTTTTAGAAATCTAGGTCAAAGCCATTCTGTGTTGATATGCATGTGGAAATATTCGGAATACGTCGGTAATAAAGATGCGTCGATAATACAGAGTTCGAGTATACCTGTGCTTTTTTACAGAGACCACAAATTAGGAAAGGTATTTCCCGATATTTTAAAGCACTCGAGCAAAATGACAGAAGAAAGCGATAAACTCTTACAAACTATGCTTTATACTTACACAGCACCATTTCTTAGTCCCTTTAACACCGACAAAACCGGCTGGTATTGCCCCGATGCCAAAAGAGCATTGATTGTTTGCAAGTCGGCTGCCATATTTTGATCATGTGATCAAACTTTCGTTTCGGCCCAACTGCAAATTCGGCCCAGTACGAAAAAAAACGAGTGTGAATAAAACATATTGCAAAAAGATGTCATCTTCACACGATTTTCTGAAAACTCTGATGCAGGCCACGGTTAATTTATCTCCAGAACTCTCAAAGTATTATTTGTAAGTAGATATGCTTATATTGTATTTGAGAGATGATAAAGATTTGTTAAGTAATCTGTTTTCGCGGTCAAAATGGTCATGCTGATTTACAGTTAACAAAATTGATTTCAGTTTCTAGCATAGACGCAAAGGAATTTGCTAACAGGCTGAAAAAATCTTGATGAGATATATTAATGTACTGATAAAAGTTATAAATAAAACATTGTTATCAGTTGATTTTAATTAATGACAGTTGAATTAGTTTCGTTGCCCCACTCAGAGACGTATAACAACAACATTATCTACGTCTCTGCCCCACCAATATGGCCTCGTGAATAGTCCTTCCACTGCAATCTCATACTGTTACAGTATCGTACCGAATTGGGTATAGTGGCATCACATATAATGTATATGTTGTTGTGTTTGTAGGTGAATTCAGTTTGGTTACTAACAATTACTGATTTAAAAGTACAATCTATGACAATGTCGAAAGATAAACAATGGCTGCGATTAATAGGTTATGAGAGCAAATCGAAACTAACATAATCAGGTGACATTAACAGCAGCGAGTTTGCACAAAGGTCATTAATGGTCACACTTCAAGTGCATGACCGCAATAAAAGTAAATGACTGTCACACATTCACTTTCAGGTTCAAGATAACCACTGATTGGAAAGTTAATTATGATCAGTTTATGTCAATTATAGATATGAGAGAACTTGTAAGTAATAAATGCTTCGCGGGTGTGTCTTATGTCAATAAGGTAATATATATAGACACCGATTCTGATGGAAATTCAGTCTCACCAAACAAACCAAACTATAATGGCTTTCCAATGCGTAAATTGCAATCATTTTGTTACAGCAAGAATGCACCCTATCCATTGCGATAGATGCAATGCCTGGCAGCAATTATGTCACTAATATGAAAATATGCAATTCATATATGGTACGACTGTTCCCTGTACAAGAATGTAGTGGTACAACTATTCCCGCAGCCAGTCATATAAACCAAGATGATAAGATGCTTTAACTTTAATAAACATTTTTTTAAAAGTCATTCAGATGGATTTGTTGACTGTTCAGTAACTAGTTATGATGATGAACATAACTTAAAACTAGGATATCTTTACATTGCAGATTCAAGATGGTGGCAAAAGCAGCTACTGGTAAGAAAAACTACAGCAAGTACATTGATAAGTCATGCATGTTTCATCTCTAGTATTTATATAATTTATATGAATAAATTTCATATTATTAAAACATTGGCTGAAAAAACCCACAGAAAAAGAAGTTTATTCTATTTAATTTTAAAATTAAGTAAGAGATCTGTACAAGCCACTCCTCATAAGTTTTCAGATTATTGCTATAGTGTCAAGTAAAGCAGTATACTGTTTATGACTGAGGTATAGATAGTTTCTACATCAGTAAAAATCCCTTATCCTGGCAGCCATCAAAGGCAGCCATCTTTGATGGCAACTTCAAGCGAGTCTCAGATGAATTGTATAGAAGTGTAAATTTTATTTTCTTGTAATTTCTTCATTTGTGGTAAAAAAAAAAAAAAAAGTACAACCAAAAAAGCTACACTGTTCATTTTGTTTAAGGATGAGCCAATAATTTTATTTCTGTCTATAAATTCTTTGTGCATTTATCAATTTTAAAAATATGTATTCTTAAAAAATGAATTTCAAGAGCTTTCCAATGGTCTATAGCTTTGGACATCAAATGAAGAAATAACAAGAAAATAAAATTTATGCTTCTATACAATTCATATAAAAATCCCTTGCAGTTACCATCAATGATGGCTGCCAAGACAAGGGATCTTCACCAATGTGGAAACTATCTATAGGAAGAAAACCGAGCAATAAATTCTCAGCACAATTCAAGGCACCAAAGATTTCTCACTAAGCAAGTCTGAATGTGTTATATTAAAAATTACTTTCAAATCATCAATGTAAATGATGGCTCAAGTTGGTGGTTACTTTCTCTCTTTTACTAGAAACAGTGCCAAGAATGTATTATGCATTTATAAAAATGTCATTGTTTGAAAACAGTTTTATTACTACAACTTCAAGCAAATGGTTAAAATTTTGTTTTTTATAGGCAAAGAAGAGAATGCACTTGCAAAGAGGATGAAAGGTAGCAAGATTTTACGCTGCTCATTTTGTAAGCTCCCTTTTGAGGAAGAAGTTCAGATGAGGCTTGAACCCAGGCAGAAGTTAACCAGCAAGATGAAGAAGCTGCTTCATCACCATGGCAACAACAGGAAATCTCTTGGGAAATTTCAACAGAAAATTGTATCAGAGTTTCTGCAAGCCAGGAATAAGATGGTAGGTAAAGTGTCAGGTGTATTGTAAAGTGAGTCACATTACCCATATTATTATTGTTACAGCAATATACATTGTGTTGACTATTTGACATCACTGTTCCTACATGGTGTCTGCGTTGTGTTGTAACAATAATGTAGCCTTTGTCAGCTAAGGGACCATCAGACAATTGTTAAGTCATTTTCTACTCTTGAGATGGAGGTGGAGGTAGGGTTATCAGCCACTGAACTGTCTATGGTGGCTTCTATTTTTTACTGCCACTTTCAGCCTGAGACAACAGGATGCTCTTTTTATGCTTCCTACCAGCATCTAAACTGTTAACTTCAGTTTAACACCATTCTAACAGTGCTATGTTTATATACTTTTAATTCACTGTTTTCAAATTAAAAGAAGTATTTATTAGTTATCTCCCTTACGGGAAACCGTTTATCTAAGAAATATAATCATCAAACTTTTAATTTGTTTTTTTCTATCTCAATGGTCATGTGGCATTTCTTTCAAGGTATCTTATTCCATAAAATATTATTTCATGTGCATGTTTAAGTCTGCAGTATTGCAAATAGTTAATAAACTGCATGATACATTGTCATACTACAGTAAGTTCATCTCGGTAACATATCCCAAAGGGAGATAACACAGTGCAAATTGAAAAGTTTGAGAAATGTTTCCATTATTTTTAAAATAAGGATCGTAAAGGTATGTCTTAGGTTATACCTTACAGGGGACATGACTCTGTTCTTATTTTGGCAAAGTATAAGAAAATTGAAAATTCATATATTGAGGTTGTAAGGAATTTGTAAAGAACCTAAATATTGGAAATTTCGATTTCTTGAATGCCAAAGATATGTTCTGACAACTTGTCTTGACAATTATTTGTAAGAGCTTCTAAAACGGAATATATATTATATTTTATGTATGTTCTGGAAACTTAAGCTGAGGTACACCAGACGTGAACTCGCTGCATTCACTACAGACTGTTTGTGTTGCACATTGTAAATATGATCTTGTTAGCAATTTTCAGCTTTTGAAGGTACATGTATGATGGAAAGATTTCTTTAAAAAACAAACATTTTTGTTGTATTGAAATGATGATGTAGTGGTTCAAGTTAAAATATGATCACTTGTGAAAACCTTTTTATTCATTTATTACTTTAATACTTACACTCCTCCCTATAGATATGAAGGATTACAATGATAATAAGATATATTTGATACTTCAAACTGCAGGTTATTAGATGCTGCTACTGTAAGATGGTAACCAAGATTGATGGACAGCCATACAAGGACAGACAGGAGCAGAAGGAGATGTTGCAACTGGCACAAAAATCTCCAGACCCACCACCAGGTACACACTTGTACAAACAAGCTTTTTTATTTTTAATAAAAAAATTGTGAAAATGACCCATATTCATGACATCATGATTTTCTTAACATTAAATATTGATTTTTCATGGGTAGTTTTTCTGATATATTTATTGAAAAATATAAAACATACAGTACATATTTTTATGTAAAACAGTTACTTTTAAAAGTGTGTACATGGTGAAGATCTTGTCATTGCATTGGTGATCTGGAACCTACATGAAGGCAATGCTTCAGTTATTTTATGCAGAACTTTTAATATTGATATATGTCGGCTATATGTTTTATCACATATAGGTTCTGGTCCGAAAATACAGATGAAATGCAGTCAATTCTAACAACACAGTATAAGTGCATCTGTATAAGGATCATGGCAAGTTTCCCAAGAACCATGGATAACACAATAAACTGCAACCTCTTATGTCTATTGAGTTCTTTTAAGGGCTGAATCCTGATTTTTCATATTCAAATTAAAAAAATCCAACAAAAATGGTTATTTCGGTCAAACTGACTGAATGTTAGCAATGTGGCAGCAGTTAATAATCTGTTTTATTAAAACTACTATTTTACACAGGGTGTTTTCATTTTAAGGCTACAAAGCATTTTGATACTATTTTTAGATTCCACATGGGATTTGCAAAGCATATTTCTGAACGTTACATGACAATTGGGAACGTCTTGTCAGTACAAACCTTACTCTGTCACTAGTGTCGGTCATTGTGTTGTTTATCGGTAAAGTAAAAGTCACGTGACCTTTTGACGTGAGATTGAGCTGCGGTAAAAATAGCCATGGTGATTCCCTTAGGTTTTTTGTAAACAATCAAAAATACACGGTTTTAACCAGGTAATTATGTAAACTTGTGCTTTATAAGCAGGAGTTAATCACATGCATCCACTACTACTTTCACTTATTGATATAGCCATGGAACTCTCATTCGATGCTCGGCCTTTAAATTTTTAAGCATAATCAACGAAAACACTTTTAAAAACAACATTTAAGTTATTTTAAGTATGTTCAGTTTATATTTGCTATTTTCTCCATTAGTTCCCCTAACTAAACAACAGAAAAAGAAGGAAAAACAGAAGCAGAAGAAAAAGATAAAGAAGAGGCTGGCTGCTTTGGTAACAGGAGAGAATACATTTCTTTCTGAAATGAAAAAGGAAAATGTAAGGTAAAGATGTTTTCTATATTTTTTAAGCTTATGGAAAATTTTACCTAAATGCGACCTCTCTACAATTTATTAGCCATGGTCAGGTACATTTTGTATTATTTTTTTATTATTTTATTTTATTATTACACACCCAGTTAAATGTTGAAATCTTAAAAATAAAAGAACCAAAAAATAGAAAAGAAACTATTATTCATTTATACATATGGATGTAAAGAAGTTTCTTCAAGTGTGCATGAATAGTTTTTAAGGTTATCATTCAATTTCAAATAAATCTTCATCAAATTGATTATTTAAAGTATAAAATTTAAATTGATTTAAAATAATTTGCCTTTTGCTTTATATTAAAATGTGAGTACAACTAAAGACTCTCATGTGAAACATTGGATCTTTTGAAATATCTTTAATATAAGTTATATGCATGTTATATTCTCAAAATTGTATACATGCATATTTAGGTCATCTGTAAATGATATATATGTTGCATGAATGTATTTTCATTGAGTGTATTATGTTTGCATTTATTACAATTTTCTCAAATATTTATTAATATCCAAAATATTTTTTCATGGATGTTCAAGGGTTGTTCCAGAAATGTTTATACTTTTTGTGAATATTTTCATTAATTTGACAATCAGTTAATCAAATAAAATGGTAACACTGTACACAACCATAATTATCAATAAACAAAATTTGAAAATATCCCCTTATCATAATGAGTGGTCACAAAATGCCCTTTGTCACAAACACATCCTGTTTAACTTATCACCACACCGTGCCTTGGGTATGATGCAATGCCAGTGCTGTGCTGTGTCAAATAAAAACATTTGTATCTTTTTCTTCAATCTGTCAACTGACTAGCTTTTATAGTACAATCGTTAGAGCAGTACAGGGGTCCCGGATTCGATCCTGGGCAGTAACATACCAAAGTTGTTAAAAATGTGACATTTGATTTTGTCACTTATTTGGCATGTTCAGTTGAATAGCTGTCTACAAGGCTGTTTACATAACCAGGACCGGACCTTGGAGCACAATCGATAGAGCGTCAGCTCCAGATACGGGAGGCCCTGGGTTCCAAACCGACATACCAAAGTCGTGAAAAATTTTAGCGGTATAACTCCCTTGCTAACGCTCAAGCAAATATAAAAGTAGTTCCATGACTGGTTGGCCTGGTGTCAGGATAATGTGACTGGGTGTAGTATCATGCCAGGTGTTCGTGGCGTGCGATACACAGTGAAGGCAGCACTATATATGCTTCAAGTGGACACTGTCCCCAGATAACTGAAATACTGTTGGTGGGACGATAAACCCAATAAATGATGCCAATGCTAATCATTGCTATGTCAGACTAAAGTATTTGTAACATTTCCTTCAATCTATGAACTGGCTAGCTCTTTATACTGCACATTCTTACTTTAACACACATGAATGCAATTTAAGTTAAAAGTACAATATGCAGTTCTGCAGCATATATAACTGCTCTCTGCTAATAACTAGTTGCAAGCTGTGTAACAAAGCTGTGTATATTTTGAGACAGTCAACATCTTGTAATAGATTATAAATAATCCCACTATGATATCATAAAAGATTGAATACCAGCTGTACAGAATACATTTGAGAGGTAAAGTCAGCAAGTTTCTGGATAATTTTGGTATTAAATCTCAGCCTGTAAATCTCGTATTGATCATTGTTTGACAGATTATGTCAATCTTGATCAGACTGTCTTATCTACACTTGTTGCTGCTAATAATGTGTAGCCGGGTGATAGGGAGAGAATGTGTAAGCGGTCCGGTAAGCTCAGTCGGTAGAGCATTCGCCCTGTAAGCGAAGGGTCCCGGGTTCGAGTCCCGGACTGGCTGCACATTTTTCTCCCTATGTTACAATGGCGCCCAACGTAAATGACCCGCGGTCATTACGTACAAGTGCTTGAGAAGTGCTTGTGAGTTCTATGTAGAGTATTTAGTCTGTGGAAATTCGAGGATGAATTTCAAGTTGCCCGGGGTGTATGTAGCCGGGTGATAGGGAGAGAATGTGTAAGCGGTCCGGTAAGCTCAGTTGGTAGAGCATTCGCCCTGTAAGCGAAGGGTCCCGGGTTCGAGTCCCGGACTGGCTGCACATAGTAGATGAAGTCGTTGGAAGATAGCTAAGAGGTGTATTAACATATGTTGCATGTTAAAGGTTAATGATCGTACTCTTTATGTTTTCACCAATAGGTTTCCTGCTGCGAGTTATCCTCCTGAGAAGTCTGAAGCTGAATCAGGTCACGCGGCATCTCCCGAAGAAAAGTCTGAAAGCCGAATCATGCCAGTTAAAAACATAGACAAACCAACTAAACAAACAAATTGTGAGGCATCACAACTAGACAGAAAATCTATCCAGACTAGAGATG
This sequence comes from Sinonovacula constricta, assembly GCA_007844125.1. Classification (NCBI taxonomy): domain Eukaryota; kingdom Metazoa; phylum Mollusca; class Bivalvia; order Cardiida; family Solecurtidae; genus Sinonovacula; species Sinonovacula constricta. Next base: position 52,538,485 of record CM017568.1, on the reverse strand, counting down.
TACCAGGAGAAAGTAGAGAAAAACACACATTATTATTATCAAAACCATCAATTTCTAGTCCAGCATCTGAAGAAGTGTCTGAAGCCACATGCAGTGTACAATCTTCAGTCATAAGACAGCGAAAGTCTTCCATAATACAAAAAGATATGTTACCAACTACTGGTACTTTTTCTAAACCTCTTCCTTCATCTGCAGCTTTGTCCATAAAGGGACCATCAAAGTTGCCCGTGCAGTCTAAGCCACAGAGGTACTCCAATGCTACAAGTCTTCGGCAAACAAACAATTTGAACCTGTTGAATAAGTCGAGCAATCCAGTTAATAAGAAAAATAAGAAAGAGAAGTCTAAGCAGAAAGCACAGACCCTTGCAAACATATTGAAACAGGAGAAGAAACAAAAGCAAGAGAAAAAGGAGGCATCCCTGTTAGACTTCTTGTCTAGTGTTTCATAATTTCAAGTCATTTGTATTTGGACTTAAACTCTGGATAACTAAAAAGTTCTTGGTTGGTAACAAAACCTTATTTTTGTTTATGATCCACTTTGCATTGATGTAAACTAAAGAACTTTTAGTTATTTTTACCTATTTACACATTTTAAGGTCTTCAGAAACATTTTTTTTTTCTTTAAGTATTTATTATTCTTCAAGATGTAAGACAACTTTTTTTGTGGGAAACAAACGGGAGTAAAATCAAATCAAATTAACATTGTTAAAAATCACATCAGAATGTCCGAGGAGTTACTGTTTTCTTTACTCTGGTACTTACCTAGGTTTCAGTCCTTAACAGTTTTTAAAACTACTTGAAACCATTATTTTAGGAAGTTAAAAAATACACACTTTTGAGTTTACCTTTTGCCAGATTTCAGTGAAAAAGATGCGACAATTACGGCAGTACGAAGCCTTCTTTGATCTTGTTTAAATTTGAGTTTGTTTTTTGAGGGGTTGGGTGGGGGTGGGGCAGACAGACAGACTGACAATAGTCAGACAGGAAACATATTAAAGATGTTATCCGACAGTTTGCCTATATAAAATATATGTACCAATCTCCTACTACTGCTTTTTGAATTCTCTGCATAAACTCATATTGAAGACTATGTACAGGCAGTTCGGTACACTACCTATGTTCGGATCGGGAGGTCGTGGGTTCGAACCCCGGCCGGGTCATACCAAAGACTTTAAAGTTGGTAGTAGCGGCTTCCCTCCTAACGCTCGGGGCTACGGGGACAGCATTACGCCTGACTCGTCGGTGTCAGTATAATGGACCGGCCGGGTTCAGTCCCTGGGCACCTCATAAGTGCCTCTGTGCTGTAATGATAGAAATGTCGCTGCGCAGTATCGGCAAAAATGCCGGCTAATCCCATCCCATCCCTACCTATGTTATTAGACAATAATAATCGTGAAATAAAACCCTCCAAAAGTTCATTCTTTCCAAATCTATAAATTAAAGCTTGATAATCATCTCTGCTTAAAATCTGTACTTGGACGCCAGAGCGGATTGCCCGGATGACGATACAATGTGTTCTCAAAAGTAAGTTCTCAAGTGATTTTCTTATTTTTATATATAGCTATCTCTGCAGCGTGGCGAAAATAGGAAATACCAGTTCGCATTGACGAGTGGGGATTTATGCTTCACTGTTCACAAAGATTTAGGGTATTAATGAACAGCCTTTTGCAGGACCTTTTCAAGTAAATATGATTTATTCTTTATTTAAAAAGAAAATAAATTGGTCCAAACAGTCAGATACCGTGGGCCTCCCGTACCTGGAGCCGACGTTCTACCGATTGCGCTACCAGGTCCGGTGGCATTCTCTCACCAGAGGGCGTGCTACACATGTTTCGCTTACACCTCTGTCAACGCCCGGTGTACAAGATTCTTGTACAAAATATAAATAATGAATAAAATGCTCGTGAGATTATTTTGATCTCTGTATATTTTACTTAAAATGAAAATGGGTATTTTTTTTTTTTTTAGAACAATGTTTAAGATATATTGTAACACAAATTTTCGGGGAACTATTTTGCGACATGTGACTAGAATATCATGTGTATGAGAACTACTTTTCCCGGCGTTGACAAGCGAAACTTGTGTAGCACGCCCTCTGGTGAGAGAATGGGTCCGGTGGTACAGACAAGGATTTAAGTGTATGGGACTTTGGGGGAACTATGAATATGAGTATTTAGTAATGTATATGTCCCATTTATTGTTATGTATTATATATTGGTACACTTATCAGTACACTTACTTGAAATGTTACTTAGTTTCTACTTGCTATGAAAATAAAACACATTATAAACTGTTGAAACATTTATTGTTTGTAAATAGTTTCATTGGGGGAATTGGAGAATAATACTTTTTTCTATGAACGCCCACACTCAAGTTATCTATAAATTGCCTTTTTCAAGAGTAAAACACAATGTAAAGAAATTGTTTGTGTTTACTTTATATTGAAAAATCTGCCAATTGACAAAAGTGTGAGCATTTAAAAAAAAAATATTTTTGGAATGGATTTAAAGCATGGAAAGGGGGAAAATATACACTTTTTATATTGAAATGGACTTAGAACACAGTTTTTATACATAAATTTCCCCAAAGACATCTTTAAACAAATTAAGTTCAACACTTATTTTGATGTTTAATCCTCTTATCTTTGTTATAAGACTTTGAAACTATATACTGTTAACATTATTATTGTTAGAATAAGGACTATTAACAACGAGCGAAGTCTGTGAATTACTCTTGATAAAAACCAAAGGGCCGAAAAATTGGAAAAAAGGAATATTTTGTTTAAGTAAAAATGTGTTCTTCATTGCTTCTAAAGCAGCATTCTAAAAATGTTTTTAAATATTTAACAAAAAAACACAGCTAAAATCAAGTCCAGCCTGCCGACATGTTTAGCTGTATTAAATGTGAAAGTTCATTTTCCCATGGGACATTTATGTTTATTTGAACACTTCTGACACAACAAAATACATTGACAGGATAAAACGACCTTATCTTGTTTAAGCCATCTTGTTTTAAATCGCCCAATTTCCGATTATTTTGGATTTTCTTTTAAAAGAACCAGCTATTCCCTAGATAGGCTACGACAATAAACCACTGTGTCAATATCCAAACACTTGCATTCATTGGGGAACGTTCTGCTGAAAATGTCCGTGATTAGTGTGGAATAAAACAGTTCACAAATATTTTGAGAACGGCTGTATCTTTTTGTATTATTTGTCACTCAAGGACAGCTTTAGATATAAACTTTTCGTACTTTAGCCTATTTCAATTTCAGACCCTTAGCTATTCGGCTCGCTTCACTTGCTATTGACTTGTGATTTTGTTTGATTCAATTAAAATGTTCTTTGTATTGCGAGTGGGTTTGTAGTTATGTATTTTTATGTACTTTATCGGTGACTGAATGGCACCAAATGACTTGTTAGTCGTCAGCTCCTACCTATTGTTGGTAAAGGAAAGCTCTACACTACAGTCCTACAATAAATTTGAAACTTTTCGGTCGAACAGAAATATCAGCGATTTGGTGCATGTACTAAGCTGAAGGTATTCGACGAATCGTCGATACTAAATACACATTTTTATGTGCCAGGACAGCAAATCATTGTCTTATGGTATTTTGGAAATGATATACATGAAAAATGTGCAGTCTTTCGTTTAGTTGAGACAATTTTACTGCAACCTAAATGAAAATAACCTACAATTAATGAAACTGGAATTCGGTAATCGGCATTTTACTTGATGCAATGACGATTTCCACTTAATATAAACATCGAATCTGACGGAATAGTTTATTTTTTCTATGCAACCATTCTTTAAACAATAATTACTTATGAAAATAATAGATTAATTTTATCGATATATTTGTGGCCAAACTTTTCGCCAAACATTTCCAAACCTACTGGTTCTAAAAATGGTTAAGTATACTTACGCTGCTACGGTAGAGACAGTAGCCCCAATCAAGAAATCGTGTTTGTTTTCTACTCACGAGTCAACTCCAGCGCGAGTTGACACATCAACAAGCAGCATCTGGGCAAAACCTTTCAGGATTTCCATGTGTTCGCCCTTTCTTTAGTGTTATTTCTGGCACAAAGTGTTGGATGCTACCCGTTATATGTTTAACCATATCATGTTAATATATTTCTTCGTTTATTGGGTTTACCGTTCCACCAACCGTATTTCAGTTATTTGGAGGCCGTGTTCACTTGAAGCAGATACAGTGCTGCCTTCACTGTGTATAGTATGCTGTGAACACATGTAACACACAGTATGCAAGAATCCACAACCAGTCTCACCAACCTAACACTGGACCAACCAGTCGTGGAACTACCTTTATATTTGCTTGAGCGTTAGCAGGGGAGCTATGCCACTACCATTTGTAACGACTTTGGTATGTCGCGGCCCGGGATCGAACCCGGGAACCCTTCCTAGAGCCGACGCTCTACTGATTGCGCTACCAGGTGCGGTTGTTTCTCACTTAAGTTACGGTGTTACTCTATACATATATAATCTATTATACGAAATGTATTCCCATTCCTTTTAAAGGAAATATATCAAAACGAAAATAAAAAGTAAAAGTGTGGGACTGTTGAATATAAACTGCGTCAACAAAGCACACACATGTTCCATTGAATGAAGAACACATACCAAACAGAAGTATTTGCTTCTGTGAAACCCTTCCTCTTACGCATGTTTGCCTAAATAACACGATAAATCTTTGACAATATCTCCATTCTTCAATCTCACCTCGTTTGTGACCCTTGAACTTCTATCCGACTGTTAGTTTCACGAACTCATTCTTAGGTTTCAAATGATTGTAAGGAAAGGAACAGATGAAGGTGACTGTACATAATTATTGAGACTGGATCGAAAATATTGAAGACCATAACCAGTGAACTTCAAGCAAGGTATTTGCCATGGTCTCATTAAAGATTGGCTAGCAGGTCTGAGTTCACAAGTCACTCGAAGGAAATCTAGGTAAACACAACTTTATGGTAGATGTCACCATGCGCCGAGGTTAAACACTTGATATACCGTTTGATGTAATTAAAGGGACCCCGTGAGAGTTCACTGTAAGATTTTGATTAAATTCTTATTTTGTTCTCGTATTGAAGAAAATAATTAAAAGTATTGCGATAAAACTTTTATTTTTTTTAGATAAGTCCCCTTGAGCCTAGTTTGGATTTTAATAAGAAAAAATAGAAGCTCAAATCGACAAAGTCGGCGAATTTATACCTAATTTTCACCCATGCAAAGACGTTTATTTTTTCCGTCCATACTCTGTACCAAAAAACCGACATTAGTGTTTTCTTTCGGTACAGACCGGACCTGGTAGCGCAATTGGTACAGCGTCGGCTCCAGGTACCGGAGGCCCCGGATTCGACCCCGCGTCGCGACATACCAAAGTCATAATAAATGGTAGTGATAAAGCTCCCTTGCTAACGCTCAAACAAATTTAAGGGTAGTTCCACGACAGGTTGGTCCGGTGACAGGATAATGTGACTGGGTGTGGTATCATGTCATGTGTTCACGGCATGCTATGTACAGTGCAGGCTGCGATATATATATATATATATATATATATATATATATATATATATATATATATATATATATATATATATATATATATATATATATATATATATATATATATATATATGTGCTTCAAGTGGACACCGTCTCCAGATAACTGAAATATTGTTGGTGGGACGATAAACCCAATAAACAAACAATCTTTCGGTACAATAAAATCGATGCAAATTAAAAAAAAATGTCACCTTAAGTCAAAACTGACATAATCTATTTAACTATATCTATGCATTAATACAATCGAAAAACGCGCTTGTTTCAAACAAATATATGTACATTAGAATGTTCCCATGTAGCTATTGTACATTTCTTTTCCTTTCCGTTCTATTGCCATTGACAACTGTCTACAGGATACACAATCCTAAGAAGAACTTGAATTAATTTCATGAAAACACCCACTATATTTCTAGCATTTAAAATGCCGTAATTTATCGTGAAGGACATATAAGCTTAAAAATAAGTTTTTAAAGACATTTTGTCTGTTGACTGCTTAGGTCGAAATTAGGGTCCCTAACTGTGTATGCATATCTAATATTTACAGCAATTTTACTGCAATAAAGTTGAATGGATCTAACCCCCCCCCCCCCCCCCACACACACACACACACACCCACAACCAACACACACACACTCCCTCTGGATCCGCCCCTGGGTGACACAAATAATAATACCAGAAGTACAATTACAATTACATTTTGAACATTAGACATAAAAGAACACATTGAATGTCGGGAACTTTAACTTGTAGTATTTTTTGTTCTTATGTTGTTAAAGAAATGAATGCATGAACAATCAGGTGTGAAGCACTAAAATAGAACAGTTGTGTAATTCTAAGAATAGTTTACACAGGGCATACATATTTATATATCATATGTCCTGTCGTTTTATGAATTAAACATGGGTCATTACGAGAAATCATGCGTTAGATTGCGAGCTATCTGACAACATAAACAAAACTTTGTGTAAATATCCGACTGAGCTAGAACAGAACTACTGCGTTAGTATATCTTCAGTATACAACGTACCCGACCTTTTTATTGGCTTACTATAAAAACAATCTATTGCGAAAATGATAATAGCAAAAGAAGCAAACGTCATTAATGCTAATGCTAATGGAATTCCATATAAGTATGTTTATCACTTAACTGATTTCATGAGCATTGTTTTTGTCAGCAAAATATGCATATGAGGTATGGTTTTGTTTTGTTTTTGAGATAAATCGCAACGACCAATGATGATCATAATAGCGACGTCCATCTGTTTTGGTGGAGAAAGACCCCAGACACATGTCTGGGTAGAACCACCGGTGAACCACAGGTCAGCTGGAAGACCTTCCCACGAAGTCCTTCCCCTGAATGAAACTCGAACCCACGCGGTGGTAGGCTTAGTAGTATAAGTACAAATCGATGACTTTACCACTACGCCACGGACGTATTTTAATAACGACGTCATCAATGGTGCCATCATTCGGTGGTTAATTATAGTACGTGCGGTTATTATAAAATGGAGGTTTATTTAAGCAGCAATGTCAAGTAAAATGGTATTTATCATGGTTCTAATATATATTTCAGTTGTTTCTCTAGTACACATTTGTAGTGATTCCTTGTTCACTTTTTGTCATTACAGTTTTTCTGGTTGTTTTGTTCACATCGATATACGTGGATATACCATTTATTTAAAATATAAGCCAAATGATTGTAATAATAATAGTTCTATGTCAAGGAAATGGACATTTTAAGATTATATATAATGCTTGAATCCCTTATCTGTCGTTTACATGTTTAAAACACGTGTACTTTTATCAGTTTCCTCCAGGTACTGAAATTAAAAACCAACAACAAGCAACATACAATTTTGGTCATCTGTGACCAAGTTGTTCCAAGCAATTATTACATTTTTACAGTCAATTTATTGGAATGTAATCAATCTAGAATGTTGACATTTTGGGATTTTTAGATCTTATTTAAAGTTGCGACTAATTCCTTCACAAGGAACACTGCAGCTGTAAGAATAGCGCCCACCGTTCATTGTACGGGGTGTATATGTTAATACAGCCGTGTTTCGACTTATATCTAGAAATACAAACCCACTCTCTACCTAACAGACGTGTTGACTTTATTATTTAGGTCATTCTTTTTGAGGGGTCGGGAGTTGTAAACCTTCTGTAAACACTAGACATTCGATTGTTAGCCATACTGACCAAGCTTACTGCCAAATCCACATGCTACACTTTGGTTTAAGCAACTGGAACCCTTGGGACATACCTTCCTCGGGGCAATCATCGCCTTTGAGTGTAAACCCAGCAATATAAAGAGTGCAGCTGTGCTACTATATTCAAATACACATGTTTAGTTGAAATCAGGGAAAATATCTTTTATTCAGTATTAAACTAAAATGCACAACGCAGAGTGTCGATGTACTAAACAGGACAATAAATCCACGACTTAATTATTTAGACAAAAATGTTTAAGATCTTTAAACGAACCTAAGACTATTTTTAACATTTTTTTGCTTGTACTTTTCAACCAATCACTATAATCAAAACTTCATATTTAAAAACCCTACATGTATATACAAATGAACTTATCTATGGTACGTATATCGAGGTCAAACAAGCAGTTATTGGTCGTTGATAATACAATCTCGCTTATCAAATGATATTTAAAGACCCCATTTCATAGGTACACACCAATTATGATATTCAGTTTCTTTTTTGAAGGTTATTTTAAGAAAAGAATTCAACTTTGTCAAACGTTACGAACGAGCACCAACCTTAAAACTAAACGTCAAGGAAACATAAATTGATCAAAATTAAGGCGCGTAGTATAGATCCAAATCAGCAAGTATCTAGAAACATTTATTTCGGATAAGGGTATGCATACATAGTAATTTCTTCTATACAAATATTTAAGAAGATACAGACATTTCAATGAATGACCAGGATATAAAATATTTGCGGATTAGTCTTTATTACTACAACCTTACTGCCTACATGTATGCACGGCGATCTTGGCGACTAATTTAATATCGGTTAATTGCAATTCTAACACTTTCATCTGTTTACCTCTAAAAGCAGAGGATCAATTTTCAATGATAAAATCAAAAAATTACTAGGATGTCTCTTCTAGTTTTACTACCTATTTTCTTACATTAACACAAAATCTTGGTTATTGGACCCTTTCCTTTGGGATTGGGATTGGGATTTGACGGCATTTTTGCCGATACTGTGCAGCGACATTTCTATAATTATAGCACAGGGGCCCTTATGAGGTGCCCAGGGACTGAACCCGGCCGGTCCATTATACTGACACCGACAAGTCAGGCTTAATGCTGTCCCCGTAGCCCCGAGCGTTATGAGGGAAGCCACTACTACCAACTTTAAAGTCTTTGGTTTAACCCGGCCGGGCTTTGAACCCGCGACCTCGCGATCCGCAAGCCGACGCTCTACCACCTGAGCTATTGCGGCCGGACCTTTCCTTTGGAAGCACGTTTTTAATAATAAAGATCGATCATCAGTCAATTATTTCTTGCACTGAGAGTGACAAACGCGCATTAAGAAGATTAGACTTAACCAAAGTTTTTTAGAACAATTTCTTTTTAAAGTACAAATAGATCTAGAAAAAATTATCAAAATGGTAAATTTCAAACTCCTCAAATTCGACTTGATCTAATCAACAAATATAAAATGCATCTTCGGCAGTGAACGTACACAAACAATAACTTGCAAAAGCAAACGTAAGTTATTAGAGAAGCAACGAAAAAACCCAAACCAAACCAAACAACAACAACAACATTCTGCTATTTTACTACCAGACATTGGTCGAACGTGTACGGAAAGGACCGAAGATGATGCGAACGTGAAAAAACTCACACACCAGTCTCCCTTTTAAATTCTATTTATTTTTTTTTTAATTTTAGACGTCGTTATTATGGTGATGACATTATTCTACGAATTCAATATAAACACACGAAATGGAAGTGCCAAGATTTTAATACCACATATATACAATAACTTCCTTTATGTTATGTTTATTAAATGGGACTGCTTTTGTGACAGACGTCAAAACAAAGATGACAGCTCGGATGACAGCTCACTACAGCATGAAGCCTTTAACACTTTAATTTGTGGCGGCTTTAATTTTAAATCATCCAAGTTAAATTTACCCAGCGCGGCAGACATGCAACTGTCAAACGATGCCATTGTTCATGTTTTGTGCGAACTATATCTTAGGCATATTCTTCTTCCGACTTCCGGCGAACAAAATGATCGTGATTTCAATAAGTATCATTGCACCAGATACATCCGAGGGATGATTATCTCCAGGACGGAATTACCCGAGGATTTCCATTTGCGGCACTGCTTGACTACGTGGGAGGGGTAAATTCAGTACAAGTTTATCGATGTTTTTCATTTTATATTATTATTTTGTTTATGTTGATATTCATGTCATATTCCTATGAAAAGCATACGTTCTTACAACAGTTATGTTAGATAAATTAACGATACTGTTTTTATTACAAAAGTTGTTCACAAGAGGTCTAGATTAGGATGTCAGGGAGTGAAATCGATTATGTCAACAGCCAATGGCGTAAGAACATCATTACAAGTAGTGCGCATTTTCTTTTTCAAGATTAAGGTGTTAGAATGGTAATATATTTCACTTTTACGTAAGCTAACTCTCAATATATCACGGATTGAATTTTCTCGTTCATACGTCCACGTGATTAAATTATTACGCCTCTGAACCCGTGATATATTGGACGTTAGATCACGCAAACTGAACATCTTTGTAGCATGATTAGGGCTGCTTCTTATACATGTATTTCGCTTCGATTTATTGCCATCATGGCTTACTCCACCGGTATTATCTTTATTATATTTAGGTCGTTTTAATTCTGACTTAAAGTCAAAAGCAAATCCATTTTACAGCTGTCACTCGATGGTTAAACTATTCTATCTGAAAATGGGAAAATTGGAAAAAAACAGGTCTGAGACATATGAATATGCTTGTAAGAACTAAATAATTTTTCATACTACTGTTTGTGTAGTCAGCATGATTTCTGTTTCACTTTGACCCGTTTGGAGCAATTTGAAATGTACCAATGCAAGGGCGGATCCAGAAAATGTATATATGTATACACATTTTAAATTTGTCAAAATAAACAATTGTCACTTGCCAGCCAATCAGGAAACCCCTTTCAAACAGTGAGAGAAATTTGGTAAACACATCGAACTATGCAGTTCAATTCACAATCAATTAACTATTGACTTAATATCAATTGTGTGCATAGGTAATAATGCTTACAAACGTTTAAGTTATTGATTCGCGGTTTATTGCTTAATGACAATACGGACAAGTATAGTTAAAACATATGCATTCAAGAAATATATAATCATGGTCAATGTATACAAAGACAAAAGGATCAGAACGAAAGAATAAATTCTTATTGTCTTCTTTTCCCCAAAATATTGTATTTTACAGTGATATGGCGGTGTTTTAATATTTCTTCTAATATAATCGAAATTATAGTTTACAAATGATTGTCAAAGAAAAAATATATACAAGCAGTATATAGAGATACAACAAGTGACATTACAGCTTTTGTATGATAATCTAGTTGATAAACAACGATAAACATGAGAAGGAAAGTACAGGATACATAGAAAGAAATGAGTTCAATGGTTATAGATGTACGTTGTTATTTTCCTTACTTTTCGTTGAAAGATTCGATAAACCTATGAACGGCTTTAAAAATGATTGTATACATAATCTATGTTAAGTTTAAGTCGCCAAAAGTCAACAGTTTAATAGATAGTCTTGGCAAAAAGGACAATTCAATACATAAGGTACGTCTTGCATTTAAGTATGGAGGACACAGGGAAGACGATAATGCGATACACCACAGGTGCAATTTGAAGATATAAACAAAGTATTAGATATCAGCAAGGAATTTAACGGCAAACAAATTTGTGCAAAGCCGTGCATTATTGACTGTATGCTTGAGTTTAATGTAACACTAATAATGTTTAGACATTGGTGGACGTTTGACATTTAATCGTCTTTTAAACCCGCTAAGTGTATAAGAATTGCTGATCTCTATTGGTAAGTTATTCCAATCTCTTACCACAGTAGGCAAAAGAAAAAAGATTTATATAAGCGCTTGAGTTAGACTGCAGGTTTCTAATGTCGTTAGCATTTCGAAGGTTATAACTGGAACGTACGGGAGGCCCCGGGTTCGATCCCGGACCGCGACATACCAAAGTCGTTAAAAATGATACTGGTATAGCTCCCTTGCTAACGCTTAAGCAAATATAAAGGTAGTTCCCCGACTGGTTGGTCCGGTGTTAGGATAATGTAACTGGGTGTTTACGGCATACAATACACATTGAAGGCAGCACTATATCTGCTTCAAGTGAACACCGTCTCCTGATAACTGAAACACTATTGGTGGGACGATAAACCCAATAAACATAAACATATAATTGGATAGTATGCCCACGCCTTAGGAATAAGTTCTTGTAAGTATTAAAGAGTAAGGCCATGCATTTTTTCATAAATTGTATGAGTTTGTATTCTGTTTTACGGCTATTCAAAGATTCCCATCCAGTCCCTTTACCCAGATTATTCATCGCAGATGCGAGTTTTGTAACACCAGTAGAAATTCTAGCTACTTCTGATTGGATCTTATCTAGTTCTAATTTCTCATAATTTGTGCAACTGTCAAACATTGTCACCATATTCGAGTAAAGGTCTAATAAGCGATATATGAAACGTTTCCAAAGACGGACTATCTAGTGTATATTTGAGCTTTTTCATGGCATTTATTCGTTTCCAAGCTTTTAACTTTTACATTTTCAATATGGTTATGTAACATTATTTGTTAAGAGAATTCTTAAGTGTTTACGTGTTTCACCTTCAACTATTTCGTCATTTCTCATTAGAATTCGAGTATGACATATAGCTGACCGTTTTTGTTTTTGTAAATAGTAAGGCTTTTGTGTGTTTTTTTTTTTTTGTGCGGAATAAACCTCAACCATCTTTATGCCCGATTACCTATATGCTCTAGGTCTTTATTTATGGATTGTGCAGCTATAAGAAGATCAAAAACTCTGACAAATAAAGCCGAATCTTTAGCGAATATTCGTTAGTTGTGCTATTGTCATCAACAATATCGTTGATATAGTTACCTCAGCATTAGTTCGAACAGTATCTGACTTAACACCCTTAAAATACGCTTTTTTGTCAGATAAAAAAATCTAGAAACCAAGTTAGAAAGTCTCCAGCAAGAAGAAGATCAACAACTTTGACAATTGAAGCTGTATCGTTATCGAATAGTCTGTGTGTGCTAATATCGTTGATATAGAGTGAAAACAATAATGAACCTAACACAGAGCCTTGGATTTGACAGGATTTGACCTAACACGTTAATTACGCTTTGTTTTCTGTCATATCAGATAAATAATCTTGAAACCAGTAAGTCTCCTGTAAAACCAGCTGCATAAAGTTTGATTAAGACACCTTTATACCGAACACGATCAAAAGCTTTACTGATATTTCAGAAGACGACCCTGACCTCATACCAACATCAACACTATATTAGAAATAAGATAGTATAGGAAAGTTAACTGGTTAATAGTAGAGTCGCCGACGGTAAGACAAGACTGATAGCGAGTAATAGTGTTACTGACAATAAAAAAATATGCACGTGTTTGTATAGACCTTTCTCAAAAACCTTTATGATTGAGCTAGAAGAGAGACTGGTCTATAAATAGATACAACTGATCGACTGCCTGATTTAAACACACACGTTTGCTTCCTTATACAAGGACGACACTTTTACCCTTGATAAGGACACATGGAATTTAGGGAACGTAATAAACCATTTTCAAGTTCGCGTTGTACATATTTATTTATTAAGCCCGGACCAACAGCACCGCTAAGTTTTACTATTTTAGCAAAGCTTCAACCGCTTTCGCTTCCAATAGAAAATGACTATACTGGGGTAGTACATGGATGTCTTACAATGAATCAAAAATAAGTGTTTGATATCTGAAATAACTATCTAAAACATTTGTATTGTCTATATGTGTATCACAGTAAGCCAAAGAACCGTTGTACTGAATATGTGGTATATCATATGACTGTTCGTTCTTTATGAAACTTTTCAAAGTTGAGCAAGTATGGTAACATATTTGAATCACAAGTTTATGCTTATAATTTATATCTTAATAAAATTGTCGTATATTAACGTTAATCAATAAGACTTACGTCGAAGTTGTTTTAAATTGCGGATCGTTATGATAACACCTTTATAACTGTAATATTTTAATCCTATATGTCCGATTTGTCTATGAATTTAATAATGAGCATTTCGCGAATTTCGTCGGAATTGTCCGGATGTCATAGAATATTTACGAGCATACCCTGAACGGCATATTCGTAATGCCTCGACAATTTCCGATATATCAATAACAAATCGAGCTAGGCACTTGAGACCACGCGAAGACATCATTGCTTTTAATAAATCACTTCCTTTATTTTGACCCGAGTTACAACGCAAATTTTGCTGTTATCAGTAAAAACCGTGTAGAAACTGGATTATTACTCGAGATCAGGTCGTCATTGATTTTCTCACTGATCAAACATAAGGCCTTAAAGATAGTATCCGACAGTTTGCCTATGTCAGAAATATGGACCAAAATCTGACCTCTGTTTGGGGTATTTATTTTTGCATAGTTTCTGCAGAAAAATCATACCTTAGTATAAGCTTTTGCAATTTTCAACAGTATCTCAATTTTGGGGCAGTAAAACCCGTTGTTCCTGCTTTTTAAATCTATAAATAAGAACGATCAGGATTCCTTCTAAAAATAGACATTGACGTCACTGCGGATGACGTGAATGAGCTAAACATAATTGGTCACGTGGTTTTCTTAGTTTAAAAATAGCTCACTGAGCAGCGTGGCTCATATAGGAAACACATTTTTGTAATGACAATTGTGTCGTTATGGTTCACTTTTCACATAGCTGTATGACATCAATAAACTGCATTTTGCGAGATCTATCTAGGAGGCAATAATGTATTGGTTTCGTTTTTTTTTGTTGAAAAAAAATGGCACAAACTGTCGGATACCACCTTTATCTCCAATCACACTTCAAAATATAGGACAAATTTAAAAGTTAAAGCCATCTCCAGATGTAAATGGTCCAAAAACGCTCGAAACAAGAAGTATTTGGCACAGAAGTTTTCACAAAATATTTGTGAGTGACACTCATTTGGCCCGACCTTAACCAAATGAGGGGATCGTTAAACCAGTACAAATACAGAAAATTTAATGTAAACATAGCGATTATGGCATTGTATGATCGAACTTGATAAAACTTTCATGTGCCAAGACTCAGTGGTGCGGTCAGTAGAATATACGACTAACATATAAATATCCTGTAAAAAATCATTACGTTACTATTTTGCGGGATTTATTACATTTTTGTCATTTTTTCTTTCCTATTTCCGAATTTTATCAACTAATTAGTTTTTCGTAATTTTTAAACCGCTGACCATTTAAAACTGTTATGGATAGGGGGAACCAGATGCCTGCCAGAGTTCGCGTGGCTTAAAGTTGCGTATGGGATAAAGAATACTACTCATGTTAGATTAATGATATTTGTACAATGGCGTGGTCACACACCTTCCTTTCTGTTGTCGATATTAAGACTCTTCAGTTTGAATTGAACAATATGGATGTTAAAAGTCGCATTTCTCATTATGCATGTAGATGGCCAATATGGCCATAATTGTGTCGGTGCGATGTAAAAACTACAACAACAACAAGCATAAAAACGAAAACAACA
This sequence comes from Sinonovacula constricta, assembly GCA_007844125.1. Taxonomy (NCBI): domain Eukaryota; kingdom Metazoa; phylum Mollusca; class Bivalvia; order Cardiida; family Solecurtidae; genus Sinonovacula; species Sinonovacula constricta. The sequence continues at coordinate 52,523,049 of CM017568.1, read as the reverse complement.
CACACACAAAGAAGTAAATTAATTAAACTGAGTTCGGAACAATACAATGCCATCTTACGAGAAGCAATGTTCTATATTTAGAATAAAGTAAACATTAATTGCACAAAATATTGTGTCGTCCTTGATACAAGTTTAATGATTACAACTTACAAATAAAAGGTACTTGCCTTTGAAAGACAATATTAATGGCACTGATTAAATGAAATTAGAGGGTGACCTTTCTTTAAAGTTTGAGTTCGAACGTTTGTTAATCCTTTCCGGTGAATATGCATATAGTCTCAAAACACAGCTATTTATCTTTGATAAGAATATATGACAGTCCTATGAGCATTGCAGCATAAACCAAACTCCGAAAAGGCATATAACAAAGGTATTTCCCATGCAAGCTCAGCGTAAAGTAAGAACAAATTTGTGATGAGTCATTTAACGAAAAGAGCAAACTAGACAGTTACCGCCTTGGAACGGTCAGTCGGCAATATGGACCGACTGGGGTGCTTAAACCGGTTTTACAGAGCTCTAACATCGCACTTCCTGACAAGTTTCTCAAATGCAAGCAATGAAAAGAAAAACGATCTATTTAAATACAAAATGTCCAAGCGCTGATATTTCTATAATAAGTTATGACGAAAGAAGTGACGTCATTGAAAAATAATGTCCACATAGTGTTTAAGACTGTATAATAGAACTGAAAATAAATACTGTTATCAGTCATTGCGTTTAATTGTATGTAAATATATAGTGTTTATAAATCTGTGTTATATGCTATTAATCTCGCTTGCATTCCATTGCATCTCAGCTGTAGATATATCTGATCTAACAATGTAACAATGTCTTCTATTATAAAAATACAATACAGCTTAATTGGAAAGTACAATGGTTTCACCACTGTTTGTGGTGTGAGATCTTAAGCCGGTGTGTTTTTAAGCCGTAATTAATTGATTAAGATCATTAGGTAATATCACGCATTCAAATTTGACAAACAAAGAACCATATAATAGATGTGAAGCAGATCTACCATCGACAACAATACCCCATAATGTAACAATAACAACAGCAACAACATAGACAACAACAGCGACATAACGAAAAAAAGGAGCTTTGTTTTGTTTTGTTTTGTGTGTATGTGTGTGTTCTATGTAATTAAACACAATGGAAGAATGCGTTGTAGACAGGTTACTTGAACATTGTAAACAGTGTACTTGAGTATTCTACAGTTTACTTAAATATAGTTAACATAATATTTTTTTCCAGTTTACTTGAATATTTTATACAGTTTAATCGAACATTTTATACAATTTACTTGAATATTGTATACAGTTAAACAGAACATTTTATACAGGGTAATTCCGCATCTTTTGTCGTTTATTTGTACACATTATACAGTTTGTGCATTTTATAAAGTTTTTTTGTGTATAATTTATGTGGTTTATCTTTACACTTACCACCACTGGATCATATTCTTAATATATAAACATAAAACAACTGAAATATGGAAAATACACGATAATCAATTCAACCATAGATACAAACCATATTTAAAAGAAACAATTCAGACTTTTTGGTGCTTAATAACACGATATATCAAGGTGTGTCTATCACTACCCGGTAGTTATTAATTTTCTCACAGGAATCGCGGGCTTTAAGATAGCGATAGGGTAGGTTGCTATTTAGCAGTGACCGGTTTGTATACATCGTGTCCTTAACACGTCGTACTACACAGAGTGGCGAGTTTGACTTGGGCTAACCTCAAAGGATATACACGGAAATAGGAAATGTTGTTTGTTTAGTGTTTGTGTTTTTGTTAGTGTAAACTAATTGAATACGAATTTTTGTTTTTCGTGTTGGATTAATGCAGAAAAATAACCCGTGTCTGGAGTTACCATACCCATTCAAACGCAGAAATGATGTAAGTCAGGATTTAGAAAGAAGAGATTATTGCTAGGTAAGTATGAATGCTTTTACTATACTTGAATGTACTAATCACAGATTTGTTCTAACTTTTTACATTTCGCTTGCACGTGAATACCTATGGCATGTGCCTTTTCAATTGTTGATATATGTTCCAGTGCTCATGAATATGACTTTGTCATCTTTCCTCATCGTGCAGTAAGTTATTTTTGTGTAAAGAAACACCATTTCTACCAGTCATGTTAGATGAATTCAGACAGTGTAATCTGTAACAATTTGTTAAGCGATTCTTTTTTTAAGGAAACGTTAAGTGCCCACGAAAACTAGATACGTTTGAATTTATAATGGCGTCTTTAGGAGTGTATTTTTATGAATAATTGTTATATTTTGTCTTTATTGTAAGGTTAAAGACATAATATGGTGTTTAAGAGCATTATGCAAAGTTATTTCAGAAATTATAATTACGTGCATTAATCATTTATCATGGGAAGTGTGTCATGTTTGTCCCAAGTGAACTGATAAGCACTCAGTAAGTCCAAGTTTGTTGTATTCTATTATAAGTGAAGTGTTGAAATGGTAATTTTCATGAGCTTTGTTTTTATGGGCGTGAAACAACAATCTAGTCTCTCTGTTATATATAGTTTCTTTCAAGTAGTTAATGCCAAAGAAGCAACAACATACTTTCTTTAAAATATTGGTAAATGGTAGGTTCATTTGAGAAGATTTTCTTTATTTGATTCATTTCAATATAATTGTCATACTTTGCACTTTGCTCGTTGTTAATAAGCGTTAGTCTGTGTCTTTACGCCATATCAGAGTAACAGAAAAAGCGCAACTTGTCTCGTGTGAATTAGTTAATCAAATAACAGTTTTGACCTGAAAGTTCTGTTTAGTATGGATTGTATGTAAGTTTTTATGTACAACATTTGTTTATCTTTAAATACCCATTTCATTAAAATAAGCTAAGGAGACTTTGAACATATAGCACATATAGACCTGTATAGGCCAACCCAATAAACTCGCTTTGCTTTATTTATATGGCATACTAATCATCCAGCGGTTTTTTAGGGGTTGGGTGGAGAGCGGGTGGGGTTGAGGTGTAGTGAGAAACTTGAGCCAGCTACTAAACTTGTGGACCATCCATGGCATTATTATAATTTAAATGAAATTTGATAACCTCATAATATTAGGCTTATTTTAGAAGTCGTATTAATAAAAATCTTAGTTGTTTTTAAGGAAAAAAAGTAAGAAATGTTCTTAACAATAAATATTTCTTTAGATGTAAGAACCTTTCATAAGTTTCATTTATAAAACATTTAAAACATTTTAGTTTAAGTAAAATCATTGCCAAGATTATTTGTAAACATAAATACAATTCCAGTTGCAAGTAAGAAAACACATTCGGCATTGGAGACGTCAACAGCTTCCCGGGGCAGCAGCACCTCAGACACACTTTGTAGTGTGGGTGAACACATCTGCAGAATTCACCTTTTTTCCACCATTTTTATGAGTAACTTTATTCGTAATTTTTATATATTCTTTTTATACAAACCAAAAAGTTCCTTCGCGTTACAAAGGTAATATTCGTATTCTGAGAGCGTCAAAACCCATTGCTTCCACGCAATGAACATTTGAACAAAAACAACAACAACAAACAACATACGCCCAAACGGTTAATTCGTAGATCCTCCACTGCTAATGTTCATGTATTTACTAAAATGTACGATTTGTTGGTTGAATTAAAGCTATTGGACACAACTGGTCATTTTTTTAATTATGCTCAAGACACAATGAACAACTATTTAAATATTATGTCTGCTCCCTACAGTATTTGTGAATATGATGTTTATTTTTGTCGTTATGCTGGGAGAATCAAAAGCGTTGCAACGGGTTTGACCTATTTAAGCCGTTTGAATAAATCTAAAACAATTTCGAATTTAACACGTTGAAATAAACACCAAGTACTCACGTCAGTACATTGCATTAATTGGTTCGGTACCGTACATTTAATCGAAAGTCAAAAAGTTTATTGACATTAACCACATTTTGGCCATCGCCAAGTAAACATAGATACATTACAAAAGATACATTACAAAAAGAGAGCGGTGTTACAATATAACAAAAAACATGTAATCAACATACATTGCACGGATTAACAGAAAAGGATGAATTTCCTGAAGGAAAAACAACATCACATACTGACATAGATCTACTCTAAGGTCTCGATCAAAGAAAGGTGACCGGACCTGGTAGCGAAATCGGTAGAGCGTCGGCTCCAGGTACGGGAGGCCCCGGGTTCGATTCCGGGCTGCGACATACCAAAGTCGTTAAAAATGGTAGTGGTATAGCTCCCTTGCTAACGCTCAAGCAAATATAAGGGTAGTTCCACCACTGGTTGGCCCGGTGTCAGGATAATGTGTGGTGTGGTGTTCACGGCATGCTATACACAGTGAAGGCAGCTTCAAGTGGACACCGTCTCCAGATAACTGAAATAATGTTGGTGGGACGATAAACCCAATAAACAAACAAACAAAGACAGGTGAATAGTTAATGTTTCTATTTTATAGGGATGCTAAACATACAACTCACCGGTGTACTTTTAATGTTCGAGGTTAACGCCATAATTAAAACAACGTGTCAATGACGTGGTTCTTTACGCCATTATGTACATTCGCAGCTTTGTTACCAGGCTACTTTTATACAACAATACATGTAAATTTGTTGACTCGTTGGAGAAAAACAACAACAGAAATTGACAAAACGCATTGTCGACAATATCTATGTACAATGAACACATCTTAGTTGTGCATCGTTGTGTTAGTTTTTGAATTGATCTTTTTCCGATTACAAGATTTAAAAGATAATTTGTAGTCTTTATCTTCTCAGCCGGAAATCCAATTGGACAATTCAAGATTAGTATCAGTATGAAAATGTTCTTTTACAAAACGTACAATGCGAAAATTGTACACATATTGGTGGCATGCAACAAATTGGTCGGCTCTATTTTCAGCAACGTAAATATGACAATGATGTATGTGTTTGCTAGGGTAATATTCCATTTAACTAATCATCGAATAGGTTATTATGCTCAAGATATTGTTATGGGAAAGATGTTGGATGCACCAACACTAGCATATGTGGGTTAGAATTGCACCTGAAATAAACAATTTTGATCATGTTAATTTATGTATATGATCATAAAACAGCGTTTGTATTTGTTTGTCATTTTATGATATATGTTGTTAACTTACTTTAAAGATAGTATCCGACAGTTTGGACCAAAGATTTTTTTTCTCAAATATCCAAATCAATCACTATTACCTGAAAATGTCCTGCAAAATGTTGAACATTGGTGCATAGGGTCTTTGTGAACAGCAAAACGTTAGTTAACACTCGTCATTGCGGGTATTTCCTATCTGAGTCACGCTGCAGGGATAGCTATTTTTAAACTAAGAAAACCACGTTACAACTTACTTTTGATAACGAGCTTTATCGGCATCCGTGTAGTCCGCTCTGATGTCGATATCTATTTTTAGCAGAGATTAACATCTAGGGATTGGGATTAGCCGGCATTTTTGCCGATACTGCGCAGCGACATTTCTATCATTATAGCACAGTGGCACTTATGAGGTGCCCAGGGACTGAACCCGGCCGGTCCATTATACTGACACCGACGAATCAGGCGTAATGCTGTCCCCTTAGCCCCGAGCGTTAGGAGGGAAGCCACTACTACCAACTTTAAAGTCTTTGGTAAGACCCGGCCGGGGTTCGAACCCACGACCTCCCGATCCGCAAGCCGACGTCAACATCTAGCTTATTTACAGACTTGGAAAGAATTAATATTAAGAGTGCTTTATGACGCAATATATAGAAGCTTACAATATAGGTAGTGTTCAAAATCGTATTTACTTGGACTAAAGTATCAGTTTATGCAGATACTATGCCTAAATTCTCCACAACAGTGGAAAAAAATATTTTTACGTGCATTTGATGTAGGCAAACTGTCAGATGCTACTTTTCATGCGAGGATAACTCCCTTATACAAACATTTGCCTTTGTGTCGCCTAAATATTCATGATAAAAATATCATAATAATAATATATATATATACATGTATTTCTTTTTAGGATAAAATAGAAGAAGATAAAAAATTTAGAAAAATATGTTAACAATAAAATTGACACAATTTAAAATCAAACAACATTTAGCAACAAAAATAACAAAGAAGTCTGCGCATTTTACCAATGAGCTTTTCGGGCTTATATAAAAACCGTTGGGATGATCGCCCCCTTATCATTATAGTGCAAGAATAAAGGGCCGATTGTTTTATTTTGTACGTTACTACGATATATTTAGGCTCGGCCAATTTATTGTGCGACTATGATAGCAACCCGTACATGTTAATTGATATTGCTACTTGTGTATTTGTATTGGTCCTTTTGAATGCATTTTTGCATTTTGTTTATTTAGTTTGAAGTCGCGCTGTATTTCAGTCAGTTATATTGACACAAATAAGACAAACTTCGGACTGCATGATTTTTGTAAAGTGCTCGCGCAACAACTTGAGCGCCCACGAGTCATTGTACTAATACAGATAATACCCGTTAATTATCATTCTAAACTGCCCAATCGTCGTATCTAAAATTTGAAAAAGAAAAGTCTATGACGGGCATAATGTTGTTTGTGTGTGTGTGTGGTTTATGGTGTCATCTTCTCGACACCACTTAATTATAAATTTTTATGAAATATGTATCTTGTAATATGAAAGTACGTGCAGATATAATCATTCTTGATGATATTATCTTAACAGGATTTTTGGCGTGTATGTGCTATATATCGCTTCAATATACCTGTTACAGATATTTACGTTTTCTCAAAAGTCCCATGAAAACAATTATAATTTATTTTATAGTAATAACATTAATCTACACCATTGAAAATGATGGAAATGAGCGTGTTTATTCACAGTGACAGAACATACTTAAACATGTCACTAAAAATGACAAAATAAATGAAATTAATTAAAAGTAAAATTAACCTCTCAATAATACAGACAAAATAATCATTATGTATTTTTAATTATACATCTGAATATGTCTTGTTTTTCATGTGTTGACTATAATATAATACTATACACGACGTTGTTCATTCTTTACCTAACACATTGACATTTGTTCTAAAATACAATGTACCTCCTAAAAGTTTACACATACCTTTGTTACTTAGTAAACTCATGTGCAGACGTTGTCATTCAATCAATTTATTATTTTACCTTAATGCCGTAACCAGACGAGTATTGGTAAAAGGATCGACCAAAATCTCTAAAGAGCTTAATTTTGAATCGCTAACCTTTCGTACCAAGGCACTCAAATTAATTGAAAGAAAAACCTACAACAACAGCCAAACAAAAACGACAGATCGCCAGTGTATTCCATATATATCATATATAAACCAAAGGGCGCGAAATATGGACATTTTCAAAAGTAATAATTATGTGTATGTCACCAATATGATTATAATTGTGTCGGTTCGATGTAACAAAAACAAAACAAATTCAATAATTATCAGCAAATAACTTTATGCTCGACAGCTAGCAAACATGTCTTAAATGTGTAAAAAAAAAAAACCTAAACATTGAACATAGAAGAATACGACGGGTAACAATGTTACTTTTTGCGTGCGTTGAATGCTGTTGTAACGACCGCAGGTGTAGAAATATACTGCTGGGTTAACTCTGTAGCGAAGGGGTTTAAGTGGCTTCCAAACTTGCGCGGTTAAGCAACTGTTTCCGTAGCTGGTGAACGGATGGGTGACTGTTGGAGATCGCCGGCTTGCTTTACATTGTTGGCAGCGATGGGATAATCAACTGCCGGACTGGAGTTGCTTGCCTACGGAACTTCCCTGTCCAAGTCTCTGGACGAGACTTCTTGGAGGGGAAGTAATGTATCGGCCGCAGTGGTAGAAATATAAGCGCATCAAACCAGCCTCACTGCTGGGTTTACTCTTTAGCGACGGAGTTAAAGTGGCTTCCAGACTTGCGCGGTTAAGCAACGATTACCGTAGCTGGTGTACGGATGGGTGACCGTTGGAGATTGCCGGCTTGCGTTACATTGTTGGCAGCGGTGGGATAATCAACTGCCGGACTGGAGTTGCTTGCCCACGGAACTTCCCTGGCCAACTCTCTGGACGAGACTTCTCGGAGGGGAGGTAATGTTTTGACCGAAGTGGTAGAAATATAAGCGCATCAAACCAGCCTCGCTGCTGGGTTAACTCTTTAGCGACGTGATTTAAGTGGCTTCCAAACTTGCGCGGTTAAGCAACTGTTACCGTATCTCGTGTACGGATGGGTGACCGTTGGATAGCGCTGGCCAGCGTTACATTGTTTATGGGTAAATTGCCAAACTTGGGTATGCTGAATCTGATAATAGCATACTGTTATGACCAAAGCAGCTTCATAATTCATCCCACTGAAATCAAGTTTGTTGTGTTACATTACAACTCTCACAAAATGGAGATATTTCCCTTACTGTTAAGGGTTATTTTTTTCATAGTATTTCAACATAACCATAAAGTGTTTGCATTATGTGCCATGTTACTACGGGTTCAACGTGTTCGATACCACCTTTAAGTCTAAAATTAAATAATACTACTAACACTAACGACAACAAACCAAACACAGTATATGTATATATATATTATATGTGTTGGGGTGGGGTGGGTGCGGGGTAGGGCGGGGGTGGGGCATTGGGTGGGGGTGGGGGTCGGGTGGGATGGATCTGGGTGGGCTAGGGCAGGGGATGGCGTAGATGGGGGTTGGAATTATTTGCAAACGAATAGTGGGCCTTAAAACTTGAACTTAAATGCTGTGAAAGAAATTGATCGCAGGTAAGTATTCATCAATACCATCTACATAACGACTCTCAACGCGTTTCATAATATCACATTAAACATATTAAAGCAATTTGATACAAAATCCAGCGTAACTTAATACTTTTGATGAAGGAACAGCCACGGCTGATTAAAAGCGCTTTACACAAAACCATTTTATTAAAAGCCAATTATCGTTTAAAGATTGTTTTATGTTAAAAAAAACATCTCCGTTTTATATTATAGATATCCACTTCCACCATGTAGGCAAATTTAATCTTCTCTCTCCCGCGAGTCTAATTTGTGGTCTAACCTTCGTTAACCCTTTGTTGCTGTATAACACGTATTCGCGCTTTTCAAACAGGTGCGTTGTTTGAAAGGCGATTAAACGAAATGTTTCTACCATATTGGCCTAGCATGGTTTGTCATTTGTGTTGATATTCGGGGACAAAAGTTGTCAGTTGGTCCAATTATGTGTTATCTGATGACAAACCTGTTGAAGTATAGACATTTTTATAAGCTGGTCTGGCGTTTGGGTTTAGCAATTAATGTCCTTATGTGATAAATAAATATGTAACAAGAATATGGAGAGTCAAATGTCCGTGTTAAATGTTCAATTTAACTTCTACTCGCCTGATTTTATTGTCAAATTGCAATATGGGTTTACGAACATTTTATGTTACATCCGTCACTCGGCATAATTAAATCTATATAACAATAGTTTTTGTTGTTTTTGAAATACAACACATCGACCAGTTATGACCATTATAATGACGCCCAGCTATTTTGGTGGCGGAAGACCCCAAACAAGTGTCTGGGTAGAACCACTGCTACGCCACGGGCTGTGTTTGTCTTTGAGAACAATGTCCAGTCTGATGCAGAAAGATTTCTTTCATTTGGACATTTTTGGGTAAATGTTCAGACAGTGTAATCCGTGTACTACTTGATATTTTTTGTCTTAATGTTTATTTTAGAATGGACGAGGACCTCCGCTTATTATTATTATATGTTATGTACAACAATTTACTTTTCTTTTCGACAGGATGTTGTGACACATTATCGTCATGCTTGTTGTTTCCTTTTAATGTCTCCCGGATAAAATATAACTTTATCTGGAAAAAGTATAACTTTATAGGATAAAATATAACTTTATCTGGATAAAATATAACTTTATAGTATAAAATATAACTTTATCTGAATAAAATATAACTTTAAAGGATAAAATATAACGTTTATCTGGATAAAAACGTTATCTGGATAATATATAACTTTTACTGGATAAAATATAACTTATATCTGGATAAAAAATAACTTTATAGTATAAAATATAACTTTATCTGAATAAAATATAACTTTATAGGATAAAATATAACTTATATCTGGATAAAATATAACTTTATAGGATAAAATATAACTTATATCTGGATAAAATATAACTTTATTGGATAAAATATAACTTTATAGGACAAAATATAACTTTATCTGGATAAAATATTACTTTATTCATGCATTTGTGACGACGCAGTGGTTAACTTTTAAATAGTTTAATATCATGCGTATACTTGTATATATAAGTTACGCAAAGAAAGTCATGTTTTTGGTGCTGCAGGACCAATTTACAATTCTAGGACGTCACTGAACGTCATCAAGCAGGGTCCAATGTCATTTTGACCTGTAAAGTTATCTCGGATACCACATTTAAACGCTAAGATCACGTGACTACTAGATCATTCTTATCAAGTCATCGTCATCCCGTCCTACATATGACACAGTCTTTCGATTAGGATTGAAGGCATATATAGTTGGCGTTCAGTTCAACGTCGACATGAAGTTCCACCAGGTGCGGACCCAGAAAATTTTGGGGGTGGGTTGGGGAATGAATCAAGATCCATTCAACATGATATATATATACATATATGCAGAGATAGCTATCTCCAGGAATCGACTCATTCATTTTAATTAAATGTTATGTTTTTCTCCGTGCAGTTATGGCAAATAACATGTCATCATGTTGAATAGATCTATATTTACAGGCTTAGTATGTTTTATGCTTACATGTATGTGCTCTCACAACTTCACTCTTTTACCTGGTTGGTGGGTGGGGTGGGGGATGCATTACCATTGCATTTTTAATGTCAATCCATCACATGTATCAAAAGTGTATTTTTCTTCACAATTTCACTCAACATAAAAACACAACATCCACGTATTGAGTTCCTATTAACGGAATGAAAACATGACATCAGGCCACCTGGCATACAAAATAAAACATGTGGGGTGCTCTTTGAGGACGATGACTCTTCAAACATTGTCGACGTCGCCAATAGACTCATTTGAACATAGTGATCAAGAAAAAAAAAGATTGTAGCTCTTGTCATTTTTTGTGTAACATTTTTTGATAAATTTAAATTTAAATTTGTCATCTAAAATACAGTGCAAAATTGTCTTTTCGTTTTGTATGTATGCCACGTTTAAGAAAGTAAAAACCAGCGCGAAATACTAACCTGCATATGTTTCAACCTTAGCGACGCCATTTAGGTCATTGCTTGTCTAACAAAGTTACAACCTAAATAAAATCATATCCTGAAAACCGCCCTCTATCAGGATCTGACGACGAGTCAATAAAACCTTCCCAACCAATCAGATTGTCGCTTACAAAATCGCCAAAGTAAATGATGATCCGAGCGTATCATTTTAATGGCTGCGCCCATGTACTAAGAAACATAAACATAGACACTCCGCTCAAGACTTATGTCACTGAAGACAGATGCGTTGTATGCGGTATCCCCTTTGTTTCATCATAAGTACCATCTTCAGGTCCAAAGTTATCTTACAAGCAGTTGCAGAACAAAGTTAAACTGAATGACGAATCAACGATAGCGGCCATTTTGGGACTCTTACCGAAAGCGTTATGCATCACGCTCTCTGATTGGCTGTTATAAAAATAGTAATCGGGGAAAACCATTCCTGTGTATAGACGGTATTTACGGGCCGTCATCAGACATAACATTTTGTAAGATCTGACTTTAGTGAGATTGACATAGTTGCAGCCATCAGTAAGATGAGCGTGGCTATTGTCCCTCCGAGGAAGGGCCAATCTGTAAGTCGCCGGAATCAATTCATATTTGGGTTGTAACAGAGCATGAAATAAAAATACAACCCATGTCCGATTATGGTTACTATCTGATATCATCAGAGTTACTCCCAATTATTCTTATATTCGGCTCCATGTACGGGTGGCCCCGGATTCGAACCCGGGGCCGCGACATACCAAAGTCGTTAAAAATGACAGTGGTATAGCTCCTTTGCTAACGCTCAAACAAATATAAGGGTAGATCCATGACTGGTTGGTCCGGTGTCAGGATTATGTGACTGGGTGTGCTATCATGTCAGGTGTTCACGGCATGCTATACACAATGAAGGCAGCATTATTTCTGCTTCAAGTGGACACCGTCTCCAGATAACTGAAATACTGTTGGTGGGACGATAAACCCAATAGGCTTACGTATGTCATATTTTTGTATTAAAAATACGCCTCCAGTCAGTACCCTTAGAAAGACTCATCGGATTTGAGTTGTAAGTGCTTGAAATCAAAGTGTATTAAAGGTGGAATTGAGCAGTTTGCCTATAAAAAATACATATAGCAATACTGAACCCTGCTTTGGGGAATTTGGGCATAATTTTTGGATACATTTATACTTTAGTTTAAATAAATAAGTTTTTGAACACTAACTTAATTGTTTGACAGAACAGATCGCGAAAAAAAATCACCAAAAACATACACTCTGGGTAATGTTTCCAAGTATAAAAAGCTCGATATTGGTCTCTGCTAAAAATAGATATTGGCGTCAGAGCGGATTACCTGAATGACTATATAACGTGATCTCAAAAGCAGGTGGTCAAGTAGTTTTCAAGGTTTACAAATTGCTATCTCTGCAACATGGCTCGGACAGGAAATACCTGTTTGCAATGACGAGTGCTGATTCATGCTTAACTGTTCATAGATCTAGCACATAGATGAACAGCATGTTGCAGAAACTTGTCAGACACACTGACTTACTTGGTTATTTGAGAAAGTAAATTTTGGTCCAAACTTTCGGATACCACCGTTTAAGTTCGACTTCCGTAAAACATTAGCGATATTTAAAAGCATTCGCGTCTATCAGACACAAATTTAGTAGTGTTTTATTAGCCCACCTGAGTACAACGTGCTCAAGCAGAGCTTTTGTGATACCGCTTCGCCCGTCGTCCGGCGTCCGTCGTCCGTCGTTCGTCGTCAACATTTAAGCTTTTGAACACACTAGATGTCACAGTTTTTATCCAATCTTCATCAAACTTGGTCAGAATGTCTGCCTGCATAAAATCTTGGATGAGCTTATTATTGGGTCACCTGGGGTCAAAAAGTAGGGCACTAGGTCAAATTTTAGGAAAAACTTGTGAACTCACAAGAGACCACAATCTTCACCAAACGTGGTCAGAATGTTTGTCTGCATACAATCTTGGATGAGTTCGTAACTTGGTCACGTGGGGTCAAAAAGTAGGTCAATAGGTCAAATCTTAGAAAAAGCTTGTGAACACACTAGAGGCAAATTTAAAGGCCAATCTTCACCAAACTTAGTCAGAATGTTTGTCTGCATGAAATCTTAGACCAGTTCATTATTGGATCATGTGGGGTTAAAAAGTAGGTCACTAGGTCAAATCTTAGAAAAGGTTCTAAACACACAAGAGGTCCTATTTATGGCCCAATCTTTACCAAACTTGATCAGAATGTTTGCATGCATGACATCTTGGATGAGGTCATAACTGGGTCACGTGGGGTCAAAAAGTAGGTCACTTAGTCAAATCTTAGAAAAAGCTTGTGAGCACACAAGAGGCCACATTTATAGACCAAACTTCATTAAACTTGATCAGAATGTTTGACTGCATGAAATCTTGGATGAGTTCATAACTGGGTCATGTTGGGTCAAAAAAGTAGGTCACTAGGTCAAATCTTAGAGAAAGCTTGTGAACACACTAGAGGCCACATCCATAACCTTATCGTCACCAAACTTGATCAGATTGTTTGTCTGCATCAAATGTTTGATGATTATATTATTGGGTCGCGTGGGGTCATAAAGTAGGTCACATTTTAGAAAAACCTTGTAAAAACACTTAAGAGGCCACATTTATTGCCCAATCTTCACCAAACTTGGCCAGCATGTTTGCCAGTATGAAATCTTACATATGTTTTGAAGTGAGTCATGTGAATTCAGTAGGTTACTCGATAAAATTCTAGAAAATGTTATCAACCCAGTGGCCACACCAATGGTCCAATCTTCACTCAGATTTCTAAAGTAAATAACTCTTAATTACTTGATGCCAGATTTGGGCCTACTAAAAGCCTATGTCTTTAGGTGAGCGATTAAGGGCCATCATGGCCCTCTTGTTTATAATTTTGTTATTTATTTTTTTCTATTTCATTTGTTTAAATACTGAAATCTAATTTTTGCAGCAGTCTTTAGGACACAGAGCCCTTGAACATTGTACAGCATGACACTAAGAGTCGTTGCTTTATCTGCGTTAGTCCTTGCTTGTGTCTCCATGGTAACATGTACCTTCTATGGTAACGACTACTACAACGAGCGATATGGGACAGAAGGCATAGCGTACACTTCCGGTAAGCATTTTACTGCTTATTATTAGTTTTTGAAAGTAAAAGGCGCTCAAAATCGCATCATTTCTAAAACATTGATGATGGTGGCGTAAAGAAGATGATAATGATGATGATGATGATGACGACGATGGCGATGATAATGATGAGTTAATCGATTATGTTTAAATTTAATGTTATTTCTATTGTAAATAGAGGACAGACTGAACGGTCTATGGTCAGATGAGCCGTCATTGAAGGACAACTACCTGTATCCCGCGTCCAGCTATATCGGCGTCTCTTGCTCGGGATGCACGTGCGATGATGGAAAGGCAATTATCACGCAGTGTACCGGAAGTACGGTGTAAGTAAAAGGTGCAGCTTGTGACACTATACTTTCATTGATAAGAGAATCTTTTCTTCTAACATGAAAAAACTACATCCGTTTAAAAAATGAGGACCTAGTGTTAGTTTTACGACTAATAGTTAATAATGGGTAACCTTTGGTATAAAATAAGGCTTTTCTTTTAATTACTATAATAAAATGTTTTAATAAATACTAAGACACATACGGCGAAATTAGTCAAACGAATATCAAGGGAAAAAAACAGTGTTTAATTGCATGTCCCGAAAACAAATTTCCTAGCATTGGATTGATTTTAAAAATACATCGGAGATATTACTGTGGTCATTATCCCAGCGTCCTAGTTACTAGCAGTGAGGGATACCCAATAATTATGTGTATATGAAAATACCGGCGCACCGCTAGTTAGGTGGAAAACCTTCCCGTACTAAAAGTTCTGCCACGAACATAACTCTAACCCAGGCAGGAAGGGACCGATCTTTCTGCGGAGTTCAAATTCGGTGGCTTCACCTACTCGGCAAGGTATTTGATTTAACAGCTTTAAATTTCCCCGATCCCTAAAAAAATAACCTGCAAAAAGCTATGATATGTTATCTAACATTGGACATACAATTTTTGTTCATACATACCATGAATGTTTCAGAGTGCTTAAAAACAAATTGATGACAAACATAACAGCTGGAACATTCAGTGAAGCGACAACAAGCATGTAAGTATTGTCCCTTTCAGAAGATGGTATGTTAACAGTTTTTTCTGTTTTCCTTTACTAAGACTCAATCTTGAGAGCTGGAATTGATAATTGTTGGAATGTGTTGAAAACAGTGGTGTACTGCCATTTAAGCTAGCAAGCATCATCAGCTGGAATCCATACATCTTTGAGTGTTTCGCCCCTTTAATTCCAGAACACTCTAATATGTTGGGGCATCAGTGTTGATCAAGAACTGCACGTTGGTAGATAGTTCCAGCCATGGCAGATCCTCCTTAACCAAATCCAATTGGAGTCCGTTTCCGCAGCATTGCTAACAGCCTCAGTAAATTTTCTTCCCTCTTTTGTCCATAAATCCCCAAGCCTTTTAGCATCTTATACACAGATGAGGAAAGACCCCCCCCCCCCCCCCCCCCCCCCACTCCCCTGCAGCCTAAGTCCACGGGAAACAACTATACGCTCCATCCTTTCTGGTGGCATTCTTCCATCAATTATTCAAACTTGTCAGCTTTTCATTTTTGGGCTTTATCAGATCAGTAGCTATGATCTTTTCTCATAATTGACCATAGAACTATGTCAGGTCTGCGATTGGTGTGGATCATGTCAGAGAACTGGATTTCACATCTCACAGGTACTTACAGAATTCAAAATGCCCAGTTTCTACAGAGATGTGTTTTTTTACCTTTGCACCGAAAGGATAAATCCAACATTGGTTGTAGTCTGTCTGTTTGTCCTCCTTTCTATGTCCTGAAAGTGGGCCAGCGGTCGTAGCACTCATGGCTCCACCTGGATCGTTCCTGTGAGACAGCTATGCGGCAGGACGAAAGGATATGATCAAGAGTACCTCTCTTTCCACACAAGATGCAGGAAGGGTATCTGTTTCCAGCGGTGCAAGTTGGCATGTGCTGGCAATTAATCATACATTCTACTCAACACGAAGCTTATTTTGACAGGTTCCAGATTCCATGACCGCGTGGGCCCATGTTAGCTTTCTTTCGTGCATCGTTCACCGAATGCATCTTCCTTGGCTACATGACTGCACCAGCTTTGACTCTCAGGACTCTTTCTCGTCTATCCTTATGACATCTTGAACCATAAATATTTTCTTCAGGGCGTAGGCTGTTGACCACTATCTCTATGCTGTATGCCAAATCCTAGTGGTTCTACGTTTGTAGTACCCACAATGTCTTGGTGTGTTAATCCGCATTGTGCTTCGTCCACGGCCCGGCTCACAGACTATTTTATGCCTGTTCTCAACTTAATGTTAGCTGTATTGATACAGGCACGGGGTGAATGATTTAAAGCCATAAGCAGTCGTGCCTTGACTACCTTTAACTCCTCTACAGTTGACGATATGGACAGTTGAAGATTTACTGCTGAGGAGAACAATGCAAGTCCCGGGAAGGTAGGTGATAGTCTAAGCCAGCACCGCAAATGTTTGCTGATCACCCGCTCTAGGGCTTCAGCTGTTGGTGTTGGAATCGCGTACAACATCAGGGTCCAGACCAATCTTGGTAATAGGCCAGTTTGGCACATCCGTACATCTGCATTTCCCAGGCAGAAGCGTGCTGTTCATCTTCTTCAGGCTTACATCTACTTGACCTTCAATTCCGTATATGTCTTTCTTTTAATAAGACTTGCATCTAACCACTTTCCAATGTATTTTATTGGATTATCACCTTTACTTGGTATATCTTCCCTTTGAACATGTAGTTGGAACTGGCTTCTGACATACAATTTCTTGATAATCATTCATATTGACTTTCTAGGCTTGAATATTCTTTTGTCCAATACGGATAATATTTTTCCTTTAACACTCTGCAGAGAGATTGTTCTAAACTGCTGCTTCTGAACTCCTTTCCTTTGACGCTAAACAACCTTCAGCTATTTGCCAGGCATCTGGGGTCACACCTTTTCTCCACACCATATTCATCAAAAGCCTCAGCCTCCTTAGAAGTCTCAGAAATATTATACACTTTATACAGATTCCGCTTAGTCCAGGAACAGACTTTGCTTTTGCCTTCCGGACAACATCGTTGACTTCCTTCCAGAAAGGTTCCTTTTCATCTATGTGCTCTAGTGTTGCCTGAGTTCTAGAACATTCTCCTAAAATCTTGTCTTTTCTGGATCAGAGTATGTGCTTCTCAGGAATTTGTCTCTTTGTACTCGTCTAATGTCCATCTCCTCTCTCAGCAGTCCAGAGGTAAATCTGAAGGGGTTACGAAAGAATTCTCCCCTTCTTTCCTTTAGCTTTCTTTGTTGACGCAGTCGTTCAGCCCTTTTGTGTACGCTGCTGACGTTGTAGCCCTCACAAGGATTGGAGGCCATTTTTCTTGGCCTCATCCTGTGCCTTCATGTATTGCTTACGCAGAGCAGTTAACACTTCTCGTATACGCTTGTTTTAGTTCTGCTTTGTGTTTAGTATGGAGGGCTTCTGTTCTTTTGAAACCTTCACCGACCCAAACCTCCCCATACCAATGATTAATGTTATCGCTGGAAAGGCACGAAGTTTACTCTCCAAACTGCTCTGTAAGGAGTCGCGGACCCGAAGTTATACGTACTATGTTCATGTGTGCATCAGACATAACTAGTTGCGGTACTTTATAAGCTGAAGCTTAAACTGTCCCATTACACGCGTTAGATTGCGTTTATTTCCTGTCATTGTACAAGCCTGACTTTAAACAAAAAAAAGCTCGTGCAAACCGGTAGTCACGAAATTTAATATTTTAAGCTTGGATTTTTTTTTTTTTTTTGCAATCGAATACTATAATTCTGCTCTCTACTTATTCTCAACCTTTTCACAAAAGTGTTACCTATACTTTTTAAATAACTAACTCAGCACTGACAAAATATCTACGATTTAAATAACTTTGTAAATTTCTACCGCGTCAGTGTTGTATATATCTGCAGTATAACTCGCACACTTGTTCTAACATTCCCATTGCGTATTTTGTCACTTTATTAGGTATTATTTTTCCTTTCAGCACAATTATAAACTGTCCGAACTTCGAGTTGTTTGAAGACAATACGTTTGAGAATCTGACCAGTCTAGTGGAGATGTAAGTATCGTCCCTACAGACCAAGACACCAGTTTGTTTGAGGAGGGGGTGTTGGTGCTTTCACTGATAAAGTAGCGTATGTTGTTAAGTGTTTGCTTATTTGCTCATATTCCACTTTAAGAGAAAATAAACAAACACACAGACAAAGAAAGAAACAAACAAAAAGGTGATTTAATGGTATATATTCTCCTGTCCAATTAAATGGACTGGCTGCATGTGAAGATGGTCTGAAATATTATTGATGTTGCTGTTGACAAAGTTTTATTTACTAGGATAAGATGTTTCTCAGATATAAGTGACAGTGTAAGTATCGTTACTGCAGACAAAACACCAGTATGTTTGAGGAGGGGGTGTTGGTGTTTTCATGAAAACATGTTGTAAAAGATCATTTCATTGGCTTATACCATTTTTTAGAGAAAACAAACAAAAGCATCATTCAAATGTATTTATTTCTATTTTGAATAAGAAGGATTGGCTTCGTGTAAAAAACGTTTGTTATTATAAAATATTATTGATGTTGCCGTTGACAGAAGTTCCATTTATAAAGGGAAGTAACTCATTTATCAGTGTCACTTGATAAATAATAAGACATTATGATAATGTATTCCAGTGTTGTCCAAGGAACGATTCTCAATCACATTCCGGACCTGTCTGCAACCAAAGTCCGTGTCGTGTAAGTATCACGCATTGATGTGTCTGTTTGAAACGTAACTGCTCCATTAACCCAATAAATCCCAAATTTAATTAGTTACTATTTGCAAAGATAACCCAACCTTCTGAAAGAGAAAATGGCAAAACGTGTAGAGCATGACCAGGCTGCTTATGGTGGTGGAATGAATCAGGATCCATTCAACTTTATGGCAGTAAATTATATATATATATATATATATATATATATATATATATATATATATATATATATATATATATATATATATATATATATATATATAGGGAAATATGTATACTTTCTGTGGCTGAATTATTATGAAATCAGCTACTGTACATATACTTCGTGCAGTTTTGCTTTTAAAACGCACATAATCCAATTTAATAAAGAAAAAAATGGCCTTACTCCGGTTCCGTAAAATTATTGCCGGGTAGCTTTTTAACTTGGTCCTATGTAGGCTAACCGGTTACTGATTTCGGGAAATCGTTGTCATCCTTCGAAACTATGTGAATAATTGCCGTAATACAACGATATTCGCCACCTGTATTATTTTTGACAGGTGGTATTATGTCATTGTTTCATTGGTTGTTTTCTTCAGGAACTTGGCCAACAACAAGATCAAGTTGAGCACAGATAATCATCGGGCATGGAGTTGGCCTCCTGAGATAGAATTTGTGTAAGTATTATACAAATAAATACTACTGTTGAGGTCGAGATGTAGTTTTGCGGACCTGGGTAATGTGATATTGACCTCTACTAAACATATGATCATTCTAATGTAGTATGTTACCAAAATGAAGACTTACTCTACAATAACAACACAGATCTAGAACATAAACACATGTAATTTAACATTTAATTTTCTGTTTTGATTCAATGTTTTATTTCAGGGATTCCGAATCGTTTGAAGACATGATTTGAAACATTCTCGCCTTCTTTCTACTTGACGCCATGTTTATTTACAATGCGCATGAAAAATTAACACGTCGTGAGAATAGCAAAGGTCAATATTAATTCCCGGAGTAGTTGTTACTTTTTTTCGGACTCGCGCGTGCGAAGCTCTCGACCACTCAAAATGCTTCAAATTCATAGGGTATATTACATACACCAAAAAATATTCTGATATAAATATTTACTGGGTATCAATTTCACAAGTAGAATATAACTTGTTTTAACATTACATGCAAGTTATCTTAAGTACATATATCTAACAGTTTCATCCGAGTAGGCCTACAATGTACAGTCAAACTGCTCATTTAGCAAGTTTGTGTCTGCATTTAAACAGTTTGATTTCCACGTATATGTATATACAACGTACTTTATATTCCTGAATGAATCAAATGAATTTATATGTTCCTCGAATAAAAACTTGATATTTTTAAGTTTTCACATGCAGATTTTTTCGGTTAATATAGTTTTTTATATAAAAAGTATTTATATTTGCCACGTAGTTGTCATGTATCCTGATGCAAGGTGACGTACTATGACCGAAACAAAAGGCTGAACCTTTGGTTATAGAGTTTATACGCTTAAGGGTCCAGAAAATTGTGGTTGGGGGCGGGGTATGAATCAAGATTTGTTATTTAACAACTACCGTTGGTCAGGTCTCTAAAAATCTCCACAGGACTGGCAAATACCATGCCTAGGTGCGCTTATTGTTAGAACGTCATGACCGGCTTGAGTTTGAATGACTTGTATTCAATTGTTTTTATAGTATATATATTGATCTTGGCAGAATCTACACAAAAGGTATGTACTATAGCTATGCTAGCATTTTTAGATAATCATAACGCACGAAAAAAAACAACGGACTAAATATGCATAAAAACATACATTACCAATTGGAAATAATATTGATGTATACTTTATATTGTAGGGCTTTGATGGACAATGAAATGTACTGGCTCCCACCAGGTATCGTCAGCGGCCCCAATCTCAAGCTAGCGTGAGTATAGCCCCCTTAAATCTCATTATTTTGTACAGTGGTCTTTAATGAGAGTCAAAGCGCTCAGAATCGCTGTTTCATGTTGACCCACAACGCGAGTATAGCCGTAATCCGAAGGTTTGGTCTGCAAAAAAAATCTACGTGGCTGAAAATTCTTATATTTTAAGCTTTTTCTTCAATCACAATTTCTATCCTTTATTCTATGCCGCCAATAAAAGAATTTTTGTTTAGTATTATCACTGTTAAAAGTCATTTAACAGATTATGTACATTGTTGAATGTATCGCTGTAATGCTTATGGATTGAACTTTTGTATACACTTTTGTATGTGTTTTCTGATTTCAGGAGTTTTAGCAACAACGCTCTTTTGCAGATTCACCCATCCATATTCGGAGATACGTCATCACTGATTTATCTGTAAGTCAGTGTTTCATCCTTTCCGCTGTTAATTAAAAATATGACAATGGTCTTTGAAAAATCACGTACAATAAAAATTTAAACTAACATTTGATGGATTACGCTAGCACGTGGAAGCTAAAAGTTAAATGACAATAACACTGGGATGATACATGTACAACAGATAGAATACACAAGAGATTTTTGGAACGGTCATCCCCTACACCCTGGATCCATCCTTGACCTCGCCTAACAGCTACGATTTCCTTTTATTGCCTGCTACCTTTTTATAATTGCAAGCTACACTTTATTTCTGCAGGCGACATTGTTTAAAACGGAATACTCGGCCATTTTCTCTGAAAAAGGTCTCACAGAGCAGACGCGATTTTCTGTTTAATGCATGCTACGCTATCGTCAACATTAAAATGAATTCCATAGAGCGGCGCCATTGAAAGCGGTGCGAACAACAACCCAATGTACTAATAATCAAGTTATAACGGATCTTTAAATATTATGGGTAAAATCAACTAAACATTATAAATACAGCAATAAAGAGACTGCGGAAGAAAATAATGCTAGTTTTGAATTTGCTGGCGCCATGTTACTCTTGCGCAGTGCGCGTAATAAGGGTCAATATCCCTTTTTCTCGAAGTCAAAATTGATCATCAGTTTGAACACGACCCACTCCATAACGTGGATTGACCAATCAAAACGCTTGGAATTCATAGAGAATATGATATTAAATGCTAAATATAAATCATTTCGCCATATGAGGTTAATACGACAAATAAACTCTTGTGTTACAGGGGCATGGATGGAAACCAAATCACCAGAATCTCCAAGAACAGTATTGCAGCCATTGCGACCAATAACTTCGTGCATTTGTAAGTTTAATGTATTAAATTTTCTCAAATTCTTTTATTTCCATTTTCCGAAAAAATGGCGCTATTATAATTACGTTGATGTCATCGTTGGTTAACATTGTTCTGTCAAGTACTGAGTAAAGCGAAGAGCGTCTATGGCCATCTCTAACACACACAGAGTTTTAGAATGTAAGTTGGATGGACAACATCGCATTTCAGCAGTAGAAAATAAAAGATTAAAATGGCCCCAAAACTGGTCTTTCTTTTGTGTGACTGGAATGATTGACATGAGATTGTCATCAGGACTAATAAATAATCATGTGCCAACAACTAAGATTTAAAAATAATTTTTGCTGGTGTTACAGTGTAAAACCCAGACAAATACAGCTATGAAGCTGCACGTCAGTGTAAAATCAACAGACGAAACCCTGTCCGTCTACAAGTTTCTTTTAAGCCCAGGACATTGGAGAGGTAGTGGTGATACAGGATCAGGACTTTATCCGTCAGAAGATGGCTTACTTATAGCTAGACGCTCTCTTAGTTCCCTTTCAAGGGCTCTCACAGAAAGTCTCATTTCCCTGTCTGCAATACCCTTAGGAATTTAGCATTATCCATGCAAATTGCAACCTTATTAATTGTGGCATATTTTGCACTCATATTCTTTGCACGGATAGATGTAAGTTAGTGTAAAAAATATCCCAGCGAAGAAAGACAACAGTTATCACATGCATCGGGAGTAGAAAGCTGAACAAAGAATACTATTTACAGACAAGTTAACAATAATGAACTGTGAAAATATGTACAATATGTACATGAGCGAAAAGCCTCAATATTTTCATAGTTTCTAACGAGAGAATAATTTGAAATAAAACAGTTCGAGCGATGCCGCATCATAAGAACTAGGTTATGACGTCATACGATAAAACTACAGTGACGTCATATGTCAAAACTTAAATGTACAATTTCCTGACACGAATAAATTGTCCTAACAAACGAAACAAGTATTTTAAAACGATTGTGTAGTAAAATACAAAACTAACCTTAGCATTTGGAAACAAACTCCCGAAGTTATAGATGCTGTGCAGTCTTATGGAAAAGGGCATGGGCACTGCGCAAGTTGCCTCACCTATTTAGGACACGACTGGAGTGATAGACAGATTTCAGTGTCTTGCTAAATTATGGCTGAAAGTCAACGTATTCGTGTAGTGCCAACGACCTGTCTGGTCATTGTGTAATGTAATGCAAGTTCTGTCAAGAAAACCTGTAATGCTTGTTTTAGGTAAGTGGTGTTTCTTTTTTCTTAAGTAAGACGGCGCGCTCATTGAGAATGCTATAATGGCGGCAGCGATACATTCAGACCGCTGTCAGAGCTGCGTTATCGGCTCATATAGTGTGCGGCAATGTTTTATTTTCTTTCTCTTTACACAGCGTGGAAATCAGTGTTGGTTATAGACAGATGTTAGCTGTGGAGGAGTTCAATTCTGATTGAGAAAAGACAATCACTCAAAGATTTTTTTGCCCATGACATCTTCTTCTCCAGGACCAGTCGTTCGCTCCATGTTCTTTAGTTTTATAGTTGTACTTCCTTCACATGTCTTTTTTCAATTTTATTCTCTTTTCAACGTTCCAGTTGTTGTATTAGGTCATCGCTCGTTGCTGGTGAGTTCCTGACTTACACCTTGGTGTCATCCCTAGGCCATGTTTGCCTCGGCAAATGGTACCCACAATGTTTTATGCAGAAGCTATGCTACTGCTTTGTTCACTGATGGACTGGCTGACTATTTCCTCCCTGTCCTCACTTTGACTCCCCCGTAGAATCTTATGCTTGAAAAACTAAGTGGAACTCATAGCCAACCATGGCGGTGTTTGTTGACCTCACTACTGTGGTGGACATTTTATACAAAGCTAATGACAAGATGAATAGGTAAATAAGAAAAGGTCCTATCAAAATTTTCACAGATATTTAAATTTTATCTACCTGCAGACCAAGGCAGACAAGGTAAATGTAAATGTGACAAAAAACACAGAGACGAGACATAACACACAAAAAGAAAAACCATCAGTTACCGCCTTGGAACGGTCAGTCGGCAAAATGGCCAACTGGGGTGCTTAAACCTGGTTTGTGGAGCGCTCCAACCTCGCACTTCCTGACGGTTTTTCTATCAAACAAACAGTGTAAATAAAAGTATCCCGTCAAAGTGACACAACTAACAATAAGCACCTGCATCGGGAGTTAAAACAGATATAATGAACATATGTACAGTATTTACAGTAGATAAAAGCCTCGGCAACCAAAAAATTCCAAATGAGAGAGTAGTTTAAAATAAAATAATTTAAAAGCAATGCAAGTTCTTGACTGTAAAAGGGTCAATTGCAAGCAATGCAGTACATCGAAGTATTCCCGGGTTGTAACCGTCTGCAATACATTTTCTGATAAGTTTTGTAAAGTGGTCAGAAAAGTTATTGAGACCCTTGATCTTCTTTAACTTGTATAAAACATTTCCATAAAATGCAGGATGGCTTATGCCTTTCTGCATAAGTGTTTTCATACTGCTATTATACTTAGAAGCAATAAAATCATTGCGGTGAAAGAATTTTGAAAACGCCTTTCTTAATTTATGAAAACGAAAGCCTTGCTGTAACAGTTTAGAAGAAATAAACAGGTTTCTAGCATTGAAATCTTCTACTTTAGTACAAACTCGTGCAAACCTTGTAAGTTGTGATATGTAAATACCATAGGAGGTAGTACGAGGTGAATCACCATCAAGGTATGGATAATTCACAATACTAAAGTTGAAATCATCTCTCTTGTCATAGATTTTAGTAGAGACGTTGTCATTGGAAATATTGATCTCAATGTCTAGAAATGCTGCATTTAAATGTCAGTTATTTGCTTTATTAAGGGTAAGTTCTGGAGGGTAAATCAGATGGATCATTTGAGAAAAGAAAGGATTATCTATAGTTAGAATATCGTCAAGATAGCGTGACGTTAAATTGAAAGCCTCTATAGTGTGGCTTTGGTTTGAAGGGGATAAAGTTAACATGAAATCACGTTCAAAGCAGTATAAAAACAAATCTGCAATTAATGGTGCACAGTTGGTTCCCATAGGGATACCAATTACTTGTCTAAATAAAGTGTCACCGCATTTTATGTAAATATTGTCTAAAAGAAAACGTAAAGCTTCACAAACATCCGTGCAAGTCCACATAGTAAACTTTTCTAAGAATGTGTTGGTAAAAAAAGCATTACTTTCATGACATGCAATATATAGACGTTGCTCTCGAGCAAATGTTTTCTCAATAAGAGCAATCAATTTGGTCTTAATTAAATCATGAGGTAAAGAAGTGTACAGCGTAGAGAAATCGTAAGTATTAACTGCAGAGCAATGAAAGTTTAAAGTACGAAACTTGTCTAAGACTTCTGAAGAATTTTTAATAGACCAAAAAATGTTAATTCCTGAATTTTCATACACTTTTTCACAATATTTAACAACGTGATTGCGAACGGCTGTAAGGCAAGACGTAAGTAGTTTAGATATGTGAGTGGTGGTGCTAGAGCTGGCATTAGCTATGAATCGTGACTTGTATGGTGTTTTGTGAAGCTTAGGAATCCAGTACAAGGAAGGAAGTTTTTCTTGCTTTGTTTCTATTTTGATATTGAAATTATGCAATATCTGTTTATGTTTGTCAATGACTGTCTGAAAGTCAAGGTTGGTGCAAGAGTAAGAACTGGTGGTGGATAACTCAGCACTCAGTATATTTTTGTAATAAAGTCGTCAGACAAAAATTATGTTGTTTGAAGCTTTGTCTGCAGGTACAAGTACAAATTTATCGTGAATATTCTGAAAGGACTGTTTTAGATGTTTTAAGTGATAAAAAGGTTTCTTAGGTAAACTAGAAGGATGGGAGCGGTAGAATTTAACGCGATTTTTTATTATCTTAAAAACGGCTTTCTTCCAAGTATTAAGTGCTACTGTATCCGTGTTTTCTCTCTTACACCAGCGATCGGCAAACAGATTAATTGCATCAGCAATTTCTTTGCAACAAAGGTCAAAATCTATGTCATCTGGCAGGCGATATTTCGGGCCCTTAAAGAGTAATTTTCTCAATTTGTAGTCATCGATGATGTTTAAATCCCCAGTAATGATATGGCCAGAAGGTAAATAACAGAAAGGTGAAGTGGAACAGTTACAAGAATCTTGAGAAGGGTCATTTAGGTTAAGGTCTGCTACTGTTTGGTTGTAATTAAAAATAAGACCGCTAATGGGTTTTTTGTACTTATAACAAATCATTGGGTTTTCTTTGTTTTCGAAGTAACAAGGGATTTTATTGATGATATTTTTGTCCCGAAAGATACTAGGTAAGTCGATAAAATCAATCCCTTTATTAATGTATTTGATTTTCATGAAATGTCGTTTATGTTGAGACTGTTTATCTATATGAGGTCTTAAAGCATGGGTAGTATACTTTTGAATGATGGAAGCCACCTCATATAAAGGATGAGTACGTAAATATATTTTATCTGCCTCATTGTCCAAAATAAGTAGTGATTTCAAGGGTAGATTGGTAACTGTACAAAGTAAGGCGTGAATACCAGATCGAATATAAAGTGTGTTCAGATCTTGAATAGAAACTGTTTTCCTAAATCTGCGCTTAAGATTATGATTTTTTCTAATTCCATGAGACCGTCGTTTGCGCTTGCGTAAAGATAGAATACTAAAGATGTCAATGTTCGAATTTTTAGAAATATTGCCCGCCTGATAAATATTGTCATTAAGACCGAGTGGAAATGGAGTCTGAAGTTTTTTAATCCAATCAAGTTCGGCACTGTATCTGGCCTGTAATTTAAATCCTTTAGAAACATCGTCATCGAAAACAATTTTTTGCAAAGGTTGTATGTTCACATATTTTAAAGAATGTCCTGTAGTTAGAAAATGATTATAAAGGTAGTTCTTAAAACGACGAGCGTTACGGATTTTATATGAATGTTCTCGAAATCTTATTTTAAGCGCCCGCCCCGTTTGTCCAACGTACTGCAGTTTACAGTTAGGATGGTTTCATGTTATAACATAAATTATGTTGTTACTTTGTCAATCAACATCACAAGGTAAGGAAATGTTAAATGTACGGCCATTTACAGTAGACTTGACAGTGGAGTTACAGTTAAGGAATCTACATGTACTACATCTTTTATAATTACACTTGTAGATATTAAAGTACACATTATGTCCACTTTGCATTTGTGCGGGGGAATTCTTTACATTACTACTAGGAACGTTACGTAAAATACACGACTGCCGAAGAAATAAATTACTCGAATTGGAAATATAAACCCGGGAAGACGGGTGTAATTTTATTGGTGAAATATTGACAGTGACTCTTCTAGAAAATATATCATCAGAACCATGAGCCAAATGCACAGTAGACACATTATGCAATTTTAAGGGAGAAATATTTATGTTTGGTTTTAGTAGTCTGTTCATGGTTGTTTTATTTCAAGTAAAATAAACCTAAGTCCAAGGTATGTCAAAAGAAAATATACGTAACAATCCTGATAGGATGAATTAGATGACAACATAGATCACATGCACGGGGAGATTTTTTACGACCGCCACACTGCACAAGCAACACTGTTGTGATTATGAATAGGTAAATAAGAAAAGGTCCTATCAAAATTTTCACAGATATTTAAATTTTATCTACCTGCAGACCAAGGCAGACAAGGTAAATGTAAATGTGACAAAAAACACAGAGACGAGACATAACACACAAAAAGAAAAACCATCAGTTACCGCCTTGGAACGGTCAGTCGGCAAAATGGCCAACTGGGGTGCTTAAACCTGGTTTGTGGAGCGCTCCAACCTCGCACTTCCTGACGGTTTTTCTATCAAACAAACAGTGTAAATAAAAGTATCCCGTCAAAGTGACACAACTAACAATAAGCACCTGCATCGGGAGTTAAAACAGATATAATGAACATATGTACAGTATTTACAGTAGATAAAAGCCTCGGCAACCAAAAAATTCCAAATGAGAGAGTAGTTTAAAATAAAATAAAGCAGTACAAGCGCTGATATATTATAAGAACCATATAACGACGTCATAAATGCCATGACGTCATATGCCAAAAGTGTCAAAAGTGAAATGTAAACAATATGGAAGAAACAATAGAATTTTAGAAAATCAACAAAATAAAACGTAGTATTGTTTAGAGTTAATCGTTTAAAAAACATATTATAAACGCCGAGGATTTATCCGCAGTTGACATATTATATATGATAAAGATTAAAAAAATCCCGATGTTATACCTACTGTGCAATCTCACGTAAAGGGTATGGAGACTGCTCAAGTTGTCCCACCTATATAGGGCACGACTGGAGAGATGAAGAGACAAGAAATCCAACAGTGACTGTCCAATTATGGCTTTAAGTCACTGTTTTCATATAGTCTCAACGACCTGTCCGGTCATCGTGTAATTTAAAAGCAATGCAAGTTCTTGACTGTAAAAGGGTCAATTGCAAGCAATGCAGTACATCGAAAGAAGGCCATGCCAACATCCATGCCTTGTATTTCGCAGTTAACGCAGTTCCGTCAATGACTTTCGTTCAACAACTGCCCATTTTTGATGCCACTATAATCCTTTCAAGACACTTGATAGGGTTGTCGACCAGGGTTAATATTTCTGCCTCAGGTTATGAATTCGCTGGAAGACGAACTCCGGTCATTGTTGTTGGTCATATGGTTTCGTTTATGCGGCACTGATAGCCATGCTGAAGGAGATGACTTACAAATAGAACCAGTAACAATGCATTATGCTCGTGGTTGCCAGCGTGATGTTTCAATACCAGCGGCGATACGGAGCTTTATGCTAATGCAGCTATCGAAGTACCTGTTGATCAGTGACTCGACATGCTATGGAACATGACACTTTGTTCTTATTTGACAACTTTTTTAATCAGTTAATGAAGTAATGAGGCACATCCATTGAATAGATTCAGCAAGTGTCACCGACTGACCGATCCAAGGCGGTAATTGATGGTTTTTGGTTTTCCTTTTTATATATTATGTCACGTCTCTGTGTTTTTGTCACATTTACAATTACCCTGTTTTCCTTTGTCTAGCGGTAGATTAGATTTAAATATCTGTGGAAATTTTGATAGGACCCTTTTTTTTATTTATCTATTCAAATCGCTGCAAAATATTCTTAACAAATTTGGACATGCCTTTACACCGTATATGGTGAATCATATGGTCCTGGTAACAGAACATATTCTTATGAATACATTGAGGGATTTTCCGGCATTTTTGCCGAAACTGTGCAGCGACATTTCTATCATTATAGCACAGGGGCACTGAACCCGGCCGGTCCATTATACTGACCCCGACGAGTCAGGCGTAATGCTGTCCCTTTAGCCCCGAGCGTTAGGAAGGAAGCCACTACTACCAACTTTTAAGTCTTTGAATTGACCCGTCCGGGGTTTGAACCCACGGCCTCCCGATTCGCAAGCCGACGCTCTACCACCTGAGCTATTGCGGCCGGTTGAATACATTGACTGCGTTTTTATACATATATGTGTTTTAAAAAATACAGTTTATTAACGTTGAATTTTGTGATAGCATTAAGGCTTGTCTACAATATATTTTGACATGTCTTGGATTATAATGTTTTAAATATTTCCATATGATAATGACTATTCGTTAAGTGGAATTGGTAATTCTCATTTCGCATAATGTCGTTATGTTTTTTCTTATCTTTTCTAGCAACTGCAGTAACAACCTGCTAGAATTCATACAGGTCGGGACGTTCAGCCAATTTCCAAATCTGAAGATATTGTAAGTAATAAATCTAAATCTAGTATTAACTTATGTCTAATTCAATCTAAACAATCTCATGTTCATCCAAAAGTTCGTATTTCGCGCGTCGTCCATAGTAGGAGCTTATTGTGTAGGAAACACTCTTGCACGATTCATTGGGTTTTCTTAATATCTTTACGAATGATAAATACTTGATATGAAGCTGAGCAAAAATGTCAAATAACTTGGACTGAAATGTTTGTTCTGTAATAATTGTCCTTTATTGCCCTTTGTTATTTTCTGGCATTTTTATTCGTATATATTTATATATTAGCAAGTATTGTGTGTTCATTGTGTAATAAGGGACGTTGATATACTTACGATACAAACAAAGTAACCAGTATGACAACAAATAAGTAAGAGAACTTTGAATGAAAGAATTTTGAAAGACAATGGTTCAGATACTTTGATACCTTTATATTTTACGATGCATACAGTTCATAGCCAGAATTTTATGGTTAACACAAACTCGTTATACATGATATAAAACACTCACTCGTTATACAATATATAAAATACATACTTGTTATACAGGATTTAAAACACAAACTCGTTTTACAGGATATAAAATACAAACTCGTTATAATCTATGTTTAATTTGTTTTTTCCTCCTTTCGCTGATATGAGTATTATTATTTTTACTATTTTGGCTAATTCCTTATGATGTCCCCATAGAGGGCTTACTTTGTAACATATGTAATGAGTATGTTTTTTTGTTCGGCATGCACATAGACGGCTCCCCGACCTACAGTATGTTAAATTCCAAAGGGATAATAAAGTATTTATATAGCGAAAGGAATGGTACTCATTGAATGCCAGACTAGAATTTAGAGATTCAGTATTTAACTTATACGTAAATACTTTACTACATACATCAGGGCAACACAAAAAGGATTTTTTAAACAAAAACCCGTTGCATATATTTGTTGATATTTCTCATGGTTATTGTTGTATTTGAAACTATTATTGGTGATAGAATATTAAATTACATTGCCATAGCCTTTAATTTATTCCTGAGTTATCGCCCGTAGTTACCTTTACTAGTATATAGTATTGAATATAGACCTTATATTTGTATTTTTCTGTTATAATAATAAACAAAAAGCTTGGCGTATGATTCTCCGACCTGCGGTGCTCTTGTTAAGACGACCAGGGTTGAAACTCTTTCTAGTGTTAACACTTGTTAAGTGTCCAGGGTTAATCTGCATATCGCTGTCAGGACTCTAAATAAGAGAAGACCTTCCGAATTTGAACAGCAGCATAACCCATGACGACATCACCATTAACCATCCCGTATCATCAGAGATAACTTGTCCTCAATAAAATGTAGGTCTAAATTGTTTGAAATTTTATAAATGCCATTAAGTTCTGTTTTCAGGGAGTTGCATAACAACAAACTCGCCACCATCAATGTGGATACATTGTCGGATATACCAACGCTTCTTCATCTGTAAGTAATAAAAATGGTCTGCCGACAATAGCTGATATAATGTTTACAATTTCTATGTAAATGAGTACAAGACACAAATATGTATGTTTAGCTCTGTGTATTTGAATATTGGTATCAGTACGTTAATAATATTCACTGTTGTCGAATTGATGCATGTGCATCTTATATTTGTAACAAATAACATTTGCTTGGAACAGCTTTTTACCGACATTTCATTACGTGCTTTGACCTTAATAAAACACATTAGACAAAAAATCTGGGTTGAAGGATATGTTCCTGAACTGTTATGGTAACATAATAATATACAATTGATGTGACACGACGCACAAGAACAGCTCTACCCATCCCACGCAATCAGCATACTTCTCAACTGGCTTTGACTACCTGCATAAATCGGAACTCCTCGGGTAATACCGCCCTCGGGACATTCATCCCTCGGATGTATCTGGTGCAATGATACTTACTGGAATCACGATCGTTTTGTTCGCCGGAAGTCGGAAGGAGACTTATGCCTAGGAGGTTCGCACAAAACAAAAACACTGCCATCGTTTGACAGCTACGTGTCTGCTGCGCTTGGTCAATTAAAATTGGATGGTTTAAAATTGAAGCCGCCACAAATAAGTTTTACATGCATCGTACTGTAGTGAGTTGTCACCCGAGCTGACATCTTTGTTTTGAAGTCTGTCTCAAAAGTAGTCAGATTTATGGAAATGGCAGAGGTGATCCGACTAACTACATACATTCGAGAGATGATTCGTGAATTATCCGAGATGTTCCAAATGTATCTGCATATCGACAAAGCTGTGACAAGGCGTTCCATATTATCGCCCCTGATCGGAAAGAGCCGACACCCTGTCTCGTGGTCCTCACCTAGAGTACAGCGGCTGTCTCGGTCTACCTAAAATAGTAATAATGATTAGTTTTCAATTTCACAAGATTGTGTGGACCCTGGATTTATTTATATTTTATATGTAGTCGTTCTGAGAAGGCGTAGCTGTAGGGTTGTCTGTCAGTCCGGACATAGATAACAAAATGCCATAGCTAGAGACACAGTCATCATATATAAAGTGCAATGATCTTTCACGGCATGCTTAACACAGTGAAGGCAGCACTATATCTGCTTCAAGTGGACACCGTCGATTGATAACTGAAATACTGTTGGTGGGAAAAACAAACAAACATAAATAAAGTTAAAAAACTTCACAAAACGTCTTTGTTTTTTCAGAGATCTTCATGGAAACAAGATTGAGAAGTTGGCCAGCAAAAGCCTCCGGAACCTACCAGCTTTAAAGGAGCTACGACTTCATTCCCAAACACCCAAGATGATCTCCATTGCGTACGATGCCTGGGATAACATTGGAGACAATCTCGTCTATCTGTGAGTATAATAAAAGTATTATTAATAACTATTAAGTAAGTAAGTATTTATTACGTATGCAGTGTATTTTTCTGTATCCATTTTATTTGACCAATCTCTGCAGTCGATTTGTACCACGTGATCGTCTTGTACATCTTGTACATAGCTGTATTAGACAGTACATCGTCCAAATATATTACGCTATTGAACAGTAATCTGAACGTCTCGGACACAAACAATACTCGATAAAATCCGTAATAGAATAAGAATCCGGATGAAATCGATGTATGCAAGCGCTTTATTTTTAGTATTGTTTATAATAAGAGAGTACGATTAAATTGTCTCGAAAAACCAAAGCATTACTGAAAGTTTCATTGTAAACAAAAACCTAGCAACTGTCAGAATAGTGATGTTTTTGTCAAAGGATTTATTTACATTTCTGTTATTTATAAATCCAAATAAGTATTAAACAGTATGTGTTCATAAACCCAAAGTCATTATAATACAGAAGTATAATTAAGTATAAAATATTAAAATATTAAATCCACATCAGAAAAAAAGGATATTTATTAAAATATGCCGTGTATTTATATGTCATTTGTTTGTCTGGGCCAGTCTTATTCCACCGGCCTACATTTTGCAATAGTACTTCAATTTAGGCTTTCTTTTTTCATTTTAGAAATATAGGCTATACACTGTACACACATTTTGAACACCCATAACCGGTGTTTATTTTAACACTTACATAATGAAAATATGTTTTGCACATTTCGTGATGTTCGGATTTTCGAAAAGATCATTTAAAATATAGACTAAGAGAAAACATTCTATGTGTAAGTTTTATCTGCACACTTTTACCCACTTGTTACAAAACTGCAAAATCTGCATGAAACATTTATAAAACTTAAAAAAATGTAAGATTGCCATTGCTGATGGCGGTAAATGGTTTGCATATGACAAAGATTTCAACTATGTTCCAGGTTTGTGAGCGACAACCAACTACAGACCTTCCCCCATCAAGTACTAGAGGAAGGGTACTATCCTAAACTAGAAATCATGTGAGTATTAGTATGTTAGTATGGGCAATATTGTACTTCACCATTCTGTTATGTCAATAGCTGCCTGTCTTTTATGTTTTGTCCGATTTTTGTGCATGACACCGACATAAGTATTGTCATATTGACACATTGACGAGCGGAAGAGAAAGACCTCTGACAAATGGCTTTAGGCGAAAGTGGAAGGACATCAAAGTTCTTATTCGAACCGGGACTTGGACCCACTTGTTTAGCTGCGGAGTTATAAGCCATTGATTATAACCTATCAGTCAGCCTTGTTTTTTGTGTAAAAAACGTCATAAAACCATGCCTATTTATGATTACCTTCAAATTTGACCCGTATCTTCAGGCATTGTGTAAATAATATTTTGTATTGCAGTTTTATGGTTTATATCAGGCTTTAAGACATTCTAATGCTGTTTAAACTTTATCTCTGAAGCATTCTTTTGTTAAACAAAGCGAGTTCATTAACGAAGGAGTCATATCATGTAAATATTTTAAAGATGGCATAATGTAATGGACTGGTTGGGTCCATTACGGAAACGGGTTAGGAGAAATGTTGGCTATTTCCGTAATTCGTTTTAACTCTAAAAGTCATAGGCTTATAACAGGTAAACAATATAAATTTCGTTTTTACCTGTCTATGTTTTCGTTGGTTGTTTTCAGTTTAGTTGACACACATTACAAAAGGTTTTTTTGTGTTTGTTTACAAGTTTGCAATACAATTGATTCTCAAGTTTCTCATAATGACTGGCTGCTTTCAACAATGCACAGTTCTATGTTTGCACATATGAACTATTTCTCCATGCCGAGTGTCTTTCTTTTTTAGCTTTGCAGACAACAACGCTATATCCAACTCTACGGAATACGGGAAAGAAGCGTTCCCCACCTCACAATTCTTCCTTCACGCGGCCAAGATGCGCCAGTTTACACCGTTCGCGGCATATCCTGTTCTGCATACGCTGTAAGAAATAGTTCTGTATTTTTTCTATCGGCTTCAATCACTTATTCCTTTTAAAACGCGATTTAGTTGCGTCTTTCTGACAGAAACCTGAAACAATATGGAAATACAATTTGATACTGTGAAAAATACTTAACTGTTGATATTTTTACTGAAAGCAATTTTAAAGATGCAAAATATGAAACAATGTAGACTGTATTGAAGTTACAGGCATAAAATAAAGTGATTAAGTAAATATTTTTTTTGGTGTTGCACCGGCCGCAATAGCTCAATTTGTAGAGCGTCGGCTTGCGGATCGGGAGGTCGCCGGTTCGAACCCCGGCCGGGTCAAACCAAAGACTTTAAAGTTGGTAGTTGTGGCTTCCCTAACGCTCGGGGCTAAGGGGACAGCTTTACGCCTGACTCGTCGGTGTCAGTATAATGGACCGGCCGGGTTCAGTCCCTGGGCACCTCATAAGTGCCCCTGTGCTATAATGATAGAAATGTCGCTGCACAGTGCCAGCAAAATCCCACCCCTTTTAGTGTATGATAGAAATTCGATAAAACTAGTAAAATAAGTAATTATTTACCACTCGAAAATATATATTCCATCTTACACCAGACAAAAACAACAACAACAAGAAACAAATATACAACTAAATCTGAAAAAAAAAAATTATTTGATGAATCCAGTGAGGAGAGTCTTGAAAAATTTGATGAGGGAGCTCTTGTAATCAGTACAGGTTTGGTCCTGCTTTGTTATGTTCTGTCAACTCGTAATATTAAATAATGGAGTACTTTTTTCAGGTACTTGCACGGAAATCTGATCACTCACGTGACCAACAAGGACTTCTGTAGCATGACTAACCTACAGAATCTCTATATGAATGGCAATCTACTGACTGAGGATTACATTGATGCCGATGCCTGGAAATGTTTGCCTAAATTAGACTTACTGTAAGTAAACAGTTAATTCAAGATACAAGTAACGAATGCGGGTTAAGGATGGCCGGATTTCGGGAAATGGATTGCGGAACCATCCATTTCCGGAAATCAAATTTCCGTATTTAACTCTTCGAACTTTCCTTAAACATTTAATACTTATCTGAGGTGTTAATGTAGCTTCTCTTAAAAGGTCCGCTTGTGGCGAAGCCTCGGTAATTTTCGTAATACTTCTTATAATACATATACAGGTAAGATAATACTACATTACTGCAAATACAATTTATGGCTTTGTCGCCGGAAATACATTAATATATTATCCAAACATAGCAGTCTTGTCAAACCTTAAACATTTTCAGCAATATTGTGAGCTTTTACATGGCTGTGTTTTTCTCATGCCCTTATTTTTTTCAATGTCATCACTAGGGATATTTCTTCCAACCTCATCCGGTATGTGCCGCCAGCGGTGCGCAACAATGACGTACTTCCGGCGCTGACTCAGCTATTCCTTAACACCAACAAACTGACGTTCTTGGAAGCGGGGACATTCAGTAACCTGTCAACACTCTTAAAACTGTACGTTCGGTATAAAACATACACACGACAATTAAAATAATAAAATATACTGAAGGAAAAAAGTTTCGCAAGTTCAGAGAGGCTTGACCCCTAGGGACTCCTAGGGACCCCTAGGGGGTCACTTTGTGACCCGCGGAGTATCGTCTATTTTGCTGTGCACATACTGCACGGGATTTTCGTGGAAGTTACGTTTCGCGCTTACATAATGGTGTAGTTTAAAAAAAAGGGGGAAATCATTTTGTCAATGGATGGGCACAATTGGTCAATACGGAAACACGTTTTAGTCACATTGATTTATAGACGAAAACCAAAGTCGTCAAAAACTGGCTAAACTTTTTTCTTTTAGTATACATATAATGGTCAGGAATTTATAACAATTCAATGTATATAAATTACTATGCCCGTTAGTAATATTAATATAAATACCACAGTTAATAAAATACGTGGCCACATAAAATATAATTACATATGCATTATCTATAACAATGAAATATGCATTATCTATTACAATAAAATATGCATTTCATGAATAAGCCAACCTCGTGTCTATTCCCCTTGTATATTACAAGCCGGATTTTATGAAGTGCACTATTTAGAGATTGATTTAAATACAATATGCCTATATGTCAGAAGGTCGGTGTACTGGTTGTTTTTAAGTCCCATTTTTATATTCTGACAAGTAAAATCTATTATAAAATATACTATTTTCTCTTTCAGTGAGATGAATTCAAACGGTATAATAGCAATAGAAGAAAATACATTTCCCGAGAGTATAGAAATACTGTATGTAGCAACCTCCATCAAAACAAATATTTTATTGAAATAAAGTACAAGCATTAAGGTTTATATTTTTAAAATACATGTCTAGTATACCAATGTGTTTTTCTATATTTACTATTTTATACTAAAACCATAATTAAGTAAGTTACTTAGCACTTTGACCTTTGAGAATTTTGAATGGATCACTTGCACATTGTGCTCTAATTACTTTTAATTTATTAAAAAAAATGAAATTTTCAGACTTCACTATAGCTGTTTATATGTTTATTCCGCGTAACATCTGATGGAATAATTTAATTTAAATTATACATTTCAGATTCCTGAGCTTTAATGAGTTTCGGTTTACCCACCAGTATCCCTTCGCCAACCTGGTGAAACTGGAGAAGTTGACACTAAGCGGCAATGTGATTGGTTACATCCCCGGGGCCGCCTTCGAGAACTGTACTTCTCTCAAAGAAATGTATGCATGCTCGAGTTTTCCTTTTAGAACGTTATTCGTAGTTTAACATAAATCTCGTTTAGAAGTACCACACCGGAAGGGACATACCACACCGAAAGGGACATAGCGGACATGCTAATTATAAGCCATAATAAGAAAAAAAACAAGCTTTACGACAAAACAAATTTATTGAACAATCACATTGAGAGTAAAAAATGTTCATTCTAAAAAAGTGTTACATAGTATCTATTATTATTATTATCATTTGGGTTTTACGGCACACCGACACTTAACAGGTCATACGGTCCCGAATACAAAGTTTAATGTGAATATAGCATAATAAGGTTTAACTAAACTATGTGAGTAAAATATAGAAAAATATAAAAAAAATATCTGGTTAAAAAATTGTGCAGTATAATTGAAAACACATATTATCTAGAGAAAATATACTGATTAAGATATTTATATAATTGGATTGAACCTACTTAATATACATGTTGTTTTTTTTGCTCAACATTTTTTCCAAAGTTTAATATAAAGAGTCTATAATCAAGGTAAATGTAAATTGTTTTTATATTATGTATTTCCGGAAATATTAAAGTTACTTTTGTGACATTATTCTTCACAATATGCGAGAAGTTACGCTGGTATTTCATAGAAAATCAATAAATAAATTGCTCGAGAATCGTCCAAATATTGAACGTTCAGGTCCGATATTATAATTCCCCCAATACTTCATACTAAGATATAATGTGATAATTTCTGATTGCAATTTATGATCAATGTGAAGGGCTGTGGCATTACAATAGTGCAGAGAAGTGTTAATTATAGCACATTAGGAAAAGTACTTGAGAATATTCTCAATTGACAAATGTTTCTGTGGCCTATGTTGCACAACATATGGTTTTCGAATCATTTAGTTTCCTAGACGAAAAACCACCACTTGACCTGGTAGCGCAATCGGTAGAGCGTCCGCTTAATAACGGGAGGCGCCTGGTTTGATCTCGAGCTGCGATATACCAAAAGTCGTTAAAAATGGTATTGGAGTAGCTCTCTTGCTTTTGCTCAAGAAAATATAAAGGTAGTTTAAGTATAACGGTGTCGGGATAATGTGACAGGGTGTAATATCGTGTCAGGTGTCACGATAAACCCAATAAACAAACAAAAATCATCTGTTTCGAGAATTCACTTATTTTACAAATTGATCTCCTTTTCAGTTACCTAGACAACAACAACATCCCCCAGCTGTTGAAGTCTCACTTCGCCAACTGCCCCCTTTCACTGGATGTCCTGTTGCAGAACAACGACATAGGCTACATTGAGGACGGAACGTTTGATCACGTGACGGTACTGACAAGACTGTAAGTGACCTTTTTACATAGGTTTGACACCTTATTGGTGCAAAAATTAGTTAAAACGTTATTTTTTCTTGCAAGGGGAAAAGGTTACACAGAAAGGTAAATTTTATGCAATAACTCAACAAAAAAGGTTGAATAAGAATATATATGACAAAGTCCTATGAGCATTGCAACATATACAAACGTTTAAAAAGGTACAGGACAGTAGGCATTTACATGCAAGCCAAATGTAAAAGTTAGAACAAATCAGTGATGAGACATTTAACAAAAAGAGCAAACCCGACAGTTACCGCCTTGGAACAGTCAGTCGGCAATATCGACCGAGTGCCACAATATATGAAACAATTAAATATAAAGAAGAATAGAAAAGTAAATAAATGACAACAGTTCACGTTGTATGGCAAATACTAACTAGTTACAATGATAAATACACAGGTTTTGGTAAAATCAGTTAACGAGCAATGAGAGTAAAACGATGCCATTGGTGAAAATGAATTTCACAAGTTTCAACTGCTTGGACAGGGTTAAAATTGTAAAATTACTTCATAATAATTAAATGTTATCTTCTAATCATTATGACATCTATCCTTTGGTATCCTGCACTCAGTAATTTGGATTAGGCTTCCTTCTTTGGAAATGGAGCTCCAACCCATCCTTTGCGATTAATTGAATTATGTTCCAAGCATTTAGTAAAATATTAAATAGTAAAACCACATGTGAAGCTAAAGTACTCATCATATAAGGGTTTTGTTGGCTTGCAGGCTTTCACTATTAGTAAATTTTACGTAGACATTGTACATTTTTATATGACCGGCCGCAATAGCTCAGTTGGTAGAGCGTCGGCTTGCTGATCGGAAGGGCGCCGGATAAAACCCCAGCCGGGTCGAACCAAAGACTTTAAAGTTGGTAGTAGTGGCTTCCCTCCAAACGCTCGGAGCTAAGGGGATAGCATTACGCCTGACTCGTCGGTGTCAGTATTATAGACCGGTCGAGTTCAGTCACTGGGCACCTCATAAGTGCCCCTGTGCTATAATGATAGAAATATCGCTGCACAGAATCGGCAAAAAATGCCGACAAATCCCAATCTATCTTTTTTATTTTCATCTCTTACAGAGATTTATCCAACAACAAGTTGACGCGGGTGCCCAATGGCGGGGACTTCTCCGACCTGACAATCCTGTATGGTGGCAATTCCAACACAGGTATCCTTGACCTGAGCAACAATCGTATCGTCAGTCTACCCACCAACACCTTCAAAAACCTCGTCGTCGCTGATTCTCTGTAAGTGCTACTTTACACTTGACATAATTGAAACAAGTTGAACAAGTAAGGGCAAATTATGTACATCACTAGCAGCCAATCGGAACGCCTCGGATAATTGACGAATCATCTCTCGGAAGTATGACGGGGAAAACCCTGCGAAAATAAATATGTCGGTGCATATGACGTCATCAAAACAATAAAGATATAAATATTTTGTTATCACATGCAGGAACAGTTGTATATTTAACGAGAGGTGAATAGTTTATTGATAAATGAATGTTTATAGAACGAAATAATTCTGTACTGCACCTTATGCACTGACTTTTTTTTAAGAACTTATTAATGGTAATTCTTCTTCCGGCGAACAAAACGATACTGATAGTGATTCTGTAAGTATCATTGCACCAGATACATCCGAGGGATGAGTGTCCCGAAGACGGAATAACCCGAGGAGTTCCGATTGCTAGAGCAGCCAGCCTGCTGGAAGCTGCAAGCGAAACAGCTGGCAGCTTTAGATCAGGATCTGCTCGACTTACTTGGGCAAGATTATCTAAAGGTTCAGATAATTGATGCGTATTTATTACGCTACTCTTGTTTAAATTTGACCAGTTGAGTCCCTTAGCTGAGGTAATCTTCACTGACATGTAAACACGTTTTCAGACTTTTTCACCCACTCAGAGGTGGTACTCTTGGGAGAAGGGTAGAGTCGTTGACTTGTAACTCCTCAGCTCCGTTCCGCGTGGGTTCGAGTCCCCCGGTCGAGGGGAGGTTTTTCAGCTAACCTGCGGTGCGCCGGTAGTTCTAACCAAATGTAAGTCTGGGTTCTGCATCCACCAATAATTAGCTGGACGTCGCCAATATGACCATAATTGTATCGATGTAACAAAAACATAAACAAATCACCTACTCGGATATTCTATTACATAGTCAACATGAGTATTGTGCAATGGTAAAGAACAGCTTGGTGGACTTTTACAGCTAAATATCAGATGTCTATGTTAAATTAGAGCTTTTGCAGAGTTTAACATCAAATGGTCTGCAAAAATGTCCTCG
Organism: Sinonovacula constricta; assembly: GCA_007844125.1. Taxonomy (NCBI): domain Eukaryota; kingdom Metazoa; phylum Mollusca; class Bivalvia; order Cardiida; family Solecurtidae; genus Sinonovacula; species Sinonovacula constricta. Next base: position 52,481,576 of record CM017568.1, on the reverse strand, counting down.
ACAGCTTTCATATGTGCCTGTGCGCTGTCACTGTTGTTTTTAGTCTCTATACCAACATACGTGCATTGGCGTGCAATCATGCTTGATTACTAAAAAAATTGACCATATGTTTCAACAGTCATAGCGTATACAACACGGTACCATATAAGGGGTGAACTTGAGGTAAAAAAACAAGACAAAAACGATTGCAAGAACATCAAGCACAAGTGTGTGTGTGGTGTGTGTGTGTGTGTGTGTGTGTGTGTGTGTGTGTACGTGTGCGCGTGCGAGTGTGTGTGTGCGAGTGTGCGAGCGCGAATGTGTGCGAGTGCGCGAGTGTGTGCGAGTGTGCGAGTGTGTGTGTGCGCGAGTGTGTGTGTGTGCGTGCGAGTGCGCGAGTGTGTGTGTGTGTGTATGCGAGTGTGTGTGTGTGTGTTCGCATGCGCGAGTGCGCGAGCTCTAGGGGGTGCGTGTATGTGTGTTGTGGGAAGAGGGCGGGGACTGTATTTTGATCTATCACATGATATTTATTCCCTGCTTCATGTGGTCTATGACGTCCTTAATGTCGCTATACTCACAAAACTTCGACCTCAGCTAGATACGGGCCTATAAATATATATTATTTAGACACTTAAACTTTATTTTGAATATATATATATATATTATATAATCACCACTTTTTTCTTTTTCTTTCTTTAGGAAAGTATGAAATAAATACGTTACCAATGAGGTAGCTGCTTTATAGGCAAATTTTTCAGTGCAGTATTAATGTCTTTATTTGTTATATTTTCAAAATCAGCCTTCTCCAAAACAACAAGATCACCACTATCCACACTACGGCTTTTAACAACTTCTCGGGCAAATACTTAAACCTTGCGGGAAACCTCGTTAGGACGCTATTCACACGGGCGTTTCAAGACATATCATTGGTCCACGACTTGTACCTGAACGGCATGTTCTACACCCATCTGCCCACAGAGGTCCTGTACGGGGTCAGCGCCGAGGATATCTTTATGGGATCGGGCCTACTAGCAACATATGACGATGGACCATTGCACAACGTAGTCACGAGCAAATCACTGTAAGTTGTTTTATACTACATGTAATAACGGGTATACTAACATCAGTTAGCACCGGACCTGGTGACGCCATCGGTTATGCGTCGGCTCCAGGTACGGGGGGCCCAGGGTTCGATCCCGTTCCGCGAAAGACCAAAGTGGTATAGCTTCCTTGCTAGCGCTCGAGCAAATATAAGTGTAGTTCTACCACTAGTTTGGCCCTGTGTCAGGATAATGTGACTGGGTATTTAAAAAATCGTTAAAATGGTAGTGGTATAGCTCCCTTGCTAAGCAAATGTAAGGGTAGTACAACGATTGGTTTGTTGTCATGCAAAATTCTTCCATTATTCAACAGAACCACGACGGCAACCTAAGATGTTTGCAGGCAATACTTTCTTGTAATACCTACTAGTCTAATCAATTTTATAGTTCTGGGTTGCTTGCAAATTGTGGAAATATCGTACATATTTGACCTTTGATGCATATGGTTAACGACGTGCGTGCAAGTACTATCATACCACCAAACACTTAAGAAAGGTCGAGCTTGTATTGTGACAGCAAGCGACATCTCCTATTGTTATAAGAAAGTTGCATTTGGAAGCAGAACGGATTAACCCTGCATAACCAATCGGAACTCCTCGGGTAATTCCTTCCTTGGGACAATCATCCCTCGGATGTATCAGGTGCAATGATACTTGCTCAAGTCACGATCGTTTTGTTCCCTGGAAGTCGAAAGAAGATGCTTAAAATGCAGTTCGCACAAAACATAAACAATGGTGTCGTTTGACAGCTGTGTCTTTGCTGCGCATTTAAATTTGAAGCAGCAACAAAGTGAAGTTTTACAGGCATAGTACTATAGTGAGCTGTTATCCGAGTTGCCATCTTTGTTTTGACGTCTGTCACAAAAGAAGTACCATTTAAGGAAATGGCCGAGGTAATCCGGCTACCTACATACATCCGAGAGATGATTCGTAAATTATCCGAGGTGTTCCGATTGCCTGCATGACCTTAACTACTCGCGGTCAGTTATTCATTAGACTAGACGTAAAATTGTGCCCAGACATGCTTCAAAATTTAACATTAATATTGTACACGTTCGAAGAAGAATTGCGCACACGGGACTCTTAGATTCAAATCACTGGGGTGTAAGAGTTAGAAGTTAATTTCAAACATAGATTATTTTGGTCGAATCCTGTATCATGTATGAGCATTTATTTTAGACTTTATTTAAAATGCAAAAATTGTATAAAAAGTATTGAATGTAATATCATTCAAAATAAATTAAGATATGAACAACAATGCAGCGAGTAAACCATTATCAGTGGTTAAATGATTTCAAATACTTAAATGTTTCATGTTCATCCGAATAAGAAATCATTTTTATTTTATAATAAGAAATCGCCCTGCATCTGTAGCCAATCAGAAGCTATGAAAATTCAAATTCCTCATCGATTTATTTCAAAAGAACTCCTTTCTTTTTTCTATTTTACAATTAATAAAATAGATTGATCTATTAAACTAAATGGTTTTATTTTCAACTACGCATGTGCAAGAAACTACGCATTCCGGTTTGACTCCTTTCCTTGTGACGACAAATTTGAACACGGCAAGATTAATGACAGTTTGATTGACAGTTTTATGGGGCGGATTACATGTCATTTTCGTAGAACAAGGTAGAAGTGAGGCAGGGAGTTCGAAATCGGATTAAATCTGCACTCGCTGCGCTTGTTTCGGCTTCTATTTTATATAGAAACGTTTTAATAGACTCTTTCCTATACACAGATGAAGGGTGTTTCGTAATATTCCACTCGAATACTTGCCTCTTCTTTTCAGTTTATAACGAGCGACATGTAACTGATTATGCACATTACACTGTTGATTACTACGGATATTTTGTCTCTCTCAGTGACCTGTCAGACAACGCTTTGGCCCTGCTCACGGGACCGCTCTTCGGAGGGACAAGCTCTATTGGTGAAACCATCGGTCTGTCGAACAATGCTATGACGGGCCTATCGGTGGATGCTTTCGATAATGGCGTACTGACCTGGGTGGACCTGTCTAATAACCAACTGACCATCTACCCACAGGCTTTAGCTGCACAGAACCCCGAGAGAATGTTAGTTTATATGAACAAACCATACTATTTATGTATTATTATATATTGCATAAGGCTAAATACTGAATTCCTCACAATTTTGTGCAAAGGGAACAAGCTGTATAGCATCAAACATTATATATCTTGACCAGACATCTCACATCGGGAAACACTTTTGTAACATCCTTTCAAAATGGGTAAATTTGTTTGAAAATTATGATAACGATTTCGAAATATCTACAAACCAATTGAAACAAGAAAGATCCAGGATGGAAGACATCCAAGGCGCCGTAGAGAGCATGCGCTTTAAACAGTATTTTTGCCACTTTGTTTTCCTTGTTCTCTGCTACATCTGTATTTACAAGCTGCATTTCTAACATCGGTATACTCGGTCTCTTTTGTTAAACAAAGCAAGCTACGCTTTATTGTTGCAAGCTACCCTGTTAAAAAACGGAACACTTGGTTCTTTTCTCTGAAAAGTGTCTCACGGAACACCTACGACATGTGTTATTGAGTGCTACACTATCGTCCCCATAAAAATGCATTCCATAAAAGGCATCGAGCTGCGCCAATGAGTCTGGTATAACAGGAATGTTATTGAGCCTGTTGGGTTCGTCTGAGGAGCATTCGCTTAGACAGTGACGTGAACTGGGTTTTAGCCTAGATCTGGCCTAAGTTACGTTTATCCCTTTTGTTTCTCATAATACTACATACATGCACTAACAAAACCACGACAATGAAACTTAACTTAGATTTAATGTATTGCAGCGACATAAGAAACAATCTGCTGACGTCAATCACGGACGGGTCTTTCAACTCGCAAACCAACCTGCAACGTCTGTACTTATCCGGGAACTCGATCTCCACGCTGCAGGACGGACTCTTTGATGATCTTACTGGACTGCAGATTCTGTCAGTACAAATACATTTTATAGGGAGTAAATCAGAACAAACTACAATGTTTTAAATAATTGGAATTGTATTATGACGAAGCCTTCTTGAGTTAATAAATGTGTAAACATTGTGAATCTAGAGTAACATACATGTAGATATATCAAACGAAAAATCACAGCCTTTTTGAGAGTGTAAATAGCAAAACAGAAAATTAATAGTTGTTATTTAAACCTATAGCATCTACAGTAAGCTGCTCATAAAAGTCATTTTATAGCTTTAGATGAGATGTTTTACCTTGGATTTCAAGGTCGATTTTTAAATCCAGTTTGTGAAAGTATACATTTGCTTTGTTTCGAGATTTACACATGATGAGGCAAGCAAATTGAGTAAAAATAAATGGGTTTCATAAAAATATAAACTTGTATATAGATATTATATCTTTATAATATGTGTATATAAATGTGCGTTTGTATGTCCTCTCATTGACTGCAACTAGAAACAGTGGCTTAAACCAGTTTCTATCCCATTAATTGAATGTGAAGTTTGTAATGTACTATTTGTTTGTAAGATGAGTAACATTTTTTGTATCAATGTCCTATGTAAAACGTATGAAGAAAACGTTACATCAAACAATATATATATATATTGGAGTAATAAGTTATGACATATTTGGTCTTGTTTATATATATATATAAACAAGACCAAATATGTCATAACTTATTACTCCAATCGGAAAACGTTAATATTTTTGTTTGTACACTCTAATAAAAATCATACCCTGAAAACGCTCAGTTATCAGGATCTGATGACGATTCAATAAAACCTTCCAAACAAATCAGATTGTCGCCTTCAAAATCACAAAAGTAATTGATGATCCGAAGCGTTCCGAGCGTATCATTTTAATGGCTGCGCCAATTTTCAAAGAAACGTAAACATGGACACTCCGCGCAAAGACTTGTGTCACTAAAGACAGGTGTGTTGTATGCGGTATCCTATTTGTTTCAACATCAGTAACATCTTCCGGTCGAAAGTTAACTAACAAACAGTTGCAGAACAAACTTAAACTGAGTGACTTCTGTACTTCATCATCGATAGCGGTCGTTTTGCGACTCTTACCGAAAGCGTTCCGCTCTCTGATTGCCTGTCATAAAAATAGTTATCGGGGGAAACCCATTTAATTTATAGACCGTATTTGCGGCCGTCATCAGATCTTACATTTTGTAAGAGCTGACTTTAGTGAGAGTGTTGTTTGTATTGATGGACCAGATGCGCAACAAAACAAGATGTCTTTCTGCATAACTCTATCCTTTATTATATATACACGTATCTGTCTTTTCCCACCCTCCACAGCGACGGGTCCAATAACGGCATGGTGAGGTTGGGTTCAAGTCTTTTCAGCAGCATGACCAGTCTGCAACAGATCTTATTGTCTAACAATCAACTGAACCACTTCCCGGCCTTAGGGTCGCAGCCAGTTCAAACCATCGACCTGGCCAACAATGTTCTTGAGACCGTGGGATATAACGCCTTCAGTGGACTCGTGCAACTGTCGTCACTGTAAGTAGAACCTAGGATGCCAAGTTCAGCCACTTTTAGAATGGGCGTATTTTTCCCAACCATTTACGGTACACAAAGTTTAATATCTATCTGTGATTTAATTCGTAGGGAACTTTATTCAGAAGGCGGATGCGGAAACGTTTGGGTTCAATTCTCAGTTACGAAAGTGCTCGGAATAACAAGTAGAAAAGTTCACGTATTCAGTCCATACACTATTCTCCAGATTGTTAATGGTTGTATGTAACTGATTTTGTTTGATTGCTATCTCTTTTATTTGGACACTTTGCCCTCAAATAATTTATCAAATCATTATTAACAACTACAAAAAACACAATCACAGCTTTTTATGCTTTTTCTACAGGTCCTTGGCCAACAACCCGCTAGCGTGCAGTTGCCATTTGATATCAGCACTGGAGGCGGTGGATACAACCATCTCGGGTGGCGAATGTGCCACGCCCACCGTCGCCATAGGGGTCACTGTCGACTACGCCAGCAAGAATCTCCCAACATATTTCCTGAAGCCAGACACAGTGTCTGCCGAATGGTTTCAATGCGGTACATAGTGTTTATACATTGTGTAACTGTTCTGTAAGAGATCTAAAAAGGGAGTGTCTGCTGCTGCTGGTGATATTTCATCGATTTAAAAATATACTTGTTTATCCTTTGATAACGCTTTAATATATAGATAGATATATATATATGTAGATATTTATTCGTGTATCGCGCAAGATGGCCCATGGATAAACGAACATATCAACATGCATAATTATCGATGGCATGGTAGTTTAACAATGTTTCAATCTTATTTCACACGGGTATAATACTAAAGTACTTATCTGGAATTAGTTTTCAACTTGTGATACAATTATGAAAGATAGGTAAGAATATAACTATAGTGCATATAAATAAAATACAAATACCTGTACATGTCCAAGACTTAGAACATAGCAAGGTTATTAGAATGTTGATGTTTGCTTTCCTTTGTTCAAAAGCTTTAAAACATGAGCAGCCAGTTTCAAATTTACTTGTGTACTCGAACTAGAAAATAATTCACGAAATTTCAATGTATTTGTATTTGTCCAAAAGATTTCGCCGTCTAATTTATGAACATATTCTCCTTTTCTTTCTTTGATATAAGTTTCAGCGACACGGTAAGGTGAGATCAACTACATTACTTATTTGAAGAACAACTACATTACTTGTTTGAATGTGATCAAGGAATCGCAAATGTACAAATTAGCGTCCGACGAATTTATCCTTTAGACTGAATTCAAAATGTTTACAACCATAAAATATATTTTTTCAGTTTTCGGTGGGACGAAAACCAGATAAAGAAAGAAACAAAGAAACAATATTGTGATATTGAACGATTTTTTGCGATTTTTGTTGAATGGATTTATATATTCAAATGCCAAAACTTACAAGTAACACGGCTGTCATCGAAGGCACTACTTTTCGTACACGTTTTACAAGGGTGTTCTTCGGTTCAAAGCGTCCCGGATTTGCGATTGAGCTACAGTTTTAGCGGTCTTCTACAGCTGGTCTACTGACCAACTGAAAAACTGCCCGGCTGTTAGTCAGATGTTCACTTTTTCATTTATTTGTAGCTGCACTAAACATCGCGACCACAGCTGTGTCCGGGACGGAGATAGACGTAGACTGGGATCAGCCGAGTACACTTTTTTATCAGACGAACTCGTCTGTAACGCCCGTCTTTGCCAACGGGACAGCGTAAGATAATTTTGTTTACTTTTCTATCAGAACAATAATAATTAATATAATAAAAACTGTTGGCATGACTGCAAGTACGGTCGGATAATACCATTAGATATCTTTTTATCACCTCCAAATACTGGAGAGCATAATGTAGACGATCATATTTTTTCTAGACTTCAATAATCTTTAATTTCAACAAAAGAATTTAAGTTGTTGATGAACCGTTCTGATGTTTATAACTTTTACAGAATACTAAGTTGTTTATTTAGAAATCGGATATCAAACGATTACATTTGTTAAATTTATATGTAAGAATTTAATTCCATTTTAAAACTGATCTTAACAGAAATCTTTATGTAGGTAATTTGTGACATTGGATTTTGTCACATATTTGGCATGGACGGTTGAATAACCGTTGCCAAGGATGTTAACCTAACCGAGACCGGACCTGGGAGCGCAATCGGTAGAGCGTCGGCTCCGGGTACGGGAGGCTCCCGGTTCGAACCGCGACATACCAAAATCGTAAAAAGGGTAGTGGTATAGCTCCCTTGCCGTGCAAATATAAGGGTAGTTCCACGACTGGTTGGCCCGATGTCAGGATAATGTGACTAGGTGTGGTATCATGCCAGGTGTTTACGGCATGATATACACAGTGCTGGCAGCACTATATCTGCTTCAAGTGGACACCGTCTCCAGATAACTGAAATTCTGTTGGTGTGACGATAAACCCACAAACATAACGGGTTTATCCAATTATTACAAGTGAAAAGCACATGGTGGAAGGTAAACCTACTTTTAAAACTTTCAAAACAACAAGTGATTTAGGTTTGTAAGACTGTTTGTGAGCATAGGGACCAAATGCAGAACAATCTTTGAGCTTAAAGTTACCCAAGATCTCCGTTGTTACGCAGACATTTTCTGAAAGCATACTGATATAAGTTAATGAAGGTCGTAATCTCATTCAGTTTTTATTTACTCAAATCTCTTTAAAAAACAAACATGACTAAAAGCTTGCACCCCCCCCCCTTAATTCTTAAGCATAATTATATTATGATACATATCAAAATAAACATTATATAGTAAAGTAGTAATTATATAATAACATAATAATACCACGTAAAATCATCAGTACGATATTTTTAAGTAACGTCGCTGACGTCGTTTGTGTGCGGCGCTGGTTGCTGATGTGCTTTATGTAATTATGTTATTTATAAACTATTATGTTTATGTAGATCAAACTTTACCTGTTATTCTGTAATACATTCATTAATATGTATGCCGACTTTGAGTGTTGTAATGTTATTACAACGTGTTTTATAAAGGCAGTGACAAAACTTTTGGATCATCCCTCGTACATGTATACCGGACAATGTTTCCTTACTTCCTTATGACAGTATGAAGTATTTATTTGTGGACTCGCTCAAATGTTAGAATTATCTTTATAAAATAGTTATAACAACACTTAAATTTGAAATTCAATGTCTTTAACATGCAAAATTTACACATTATTTGTTAATATAATGAATCTGACAATTTATAACTTTCTTTGCAGCTATGAATGGTAAGGCTTCCGTAACTTAGAGAATCATAGGGAGTTACATTTGAACTTATATCATGGTATATCCCTTTTTTAGCAAAACGATATACTGGTGTTACTCATTTACACAGTCTCACGGAAACATATCCATTTACAATGTCACATTGCAACACACTTATTTATACAATCACACTGCAGCATAATCATTTTCACAGTCACATTGCATAACGGTCACATAGATGGCCACATTGTTATACCATCATCTTCGATGTCAAATTGCAGCACGCACAGTCATACAGTGATAATGCAACATACCCAATCACAATGCAGCATACTTTTTTACACAATCACACTGGAACATACCCATTTACATAATCACTTCGAAACATACTTATTTACACAATCACATTGCAACAAAGCCATTTATACAATCAAATTGCAACATAGACATTTACACAAGTTCATTGCAACATAGCCATTTACATAAGTTCATTGCAACATAGCCATTTACATAATCACATTGGAACATACCCATATACACAATCACATTGCAGCATAGCCATTTACACAATCACATTGCAGCATAGCCATTTACACAATCGCATTGCAGTATACCCATTTACATAATCACATTGCAGCATACCCATTTACACAATCACATTGCAGCATACCCATTTACACAATCACATTGCAGCATACCCATTTACACAATCACATTGCAACATACCCATTTACATAATCACATTGCAGCATACCTATTTACACAATCACATTGCAGCATACCCATTTACACAATCACATTGCAGCATACCCATATACACAATCACATTGCAACATACCCATTTACACAATCACATTGCAGCATACCCATTTACACAATCACATTGCAGCATACCCATTTACATAATCACATTGGAACATACCTATTTACACAATCACATTTTAACATACCCATATACACACTCACATTGCAACATACCCATATACACACTCACATTGCAACATACCCATTTACAAAATCACATTGCAGCATAGCCATTTACATAATCAAATTGCAGCATAGCCATTTACATAATCACATTGGAACATACCTATTTACACACTCACATTGCAACATACCCATATACACACTCACATTGCAACATACCCATTTACATAATCACATTGCAACATACCCATTTACATAATCGCATTGCAACATACCCATATACACACTCACATTGCAACATACCCATTTACAAAATCACATTGCAGCATAGCCATTTACATAATCACATTGGAACATACCTATTTACACACTCACATTGCAACATACCCATATACACACTCACATTGCAACATACCCATTTACATAATCACATTGCAACATAACCACATACACACTCACATTGCAACATACCCATTTACACAATCACATTTGAACATACCCATTTACACAATCACTTGGGAACATAGCTATTTACACAATCACATTTTAACATACCCATTTACATAAACACATTGGAACATACTTATTTACACAATCACATTGCAACAAACTTATTTACACAATCACATTGGATCATATCCATTTGCTCAATGACATTTCAACATAGCCATTTACACAAGCACATTTCAACATACCCATTTACACAAACACATTTCAACGTACTCATTTACACAAACGCATTTCAACATACCCATTTACACAATCACATTGCTACATACCCATTTACACAAACGCATTTCAACATACCCATTTACAAAATCACATTGCAACATAGCCATTTATACAATCACACTGCAACATACAGTATTTATACAGTTACAATGTTTCATACCCATTTACACCATCACATTGAAACATATCCATCTATACAGTCACCTTGCAACATGCATTTATGCACTCACATTGCAACAAAGCCATTTATGCATCCACATTGTTGCACACTGTTTTAGAGAGTCGTATTGCAACACACCCCTTAACACTGTCATATTATTACATACTTATTTACACAATCACATAGCAAAACTTGCCTAAATTGTAGTGTATGGTGTGGCCATAAATACTTTTTGGATTTGGTTTATAGTTCATGATTATGTATCCTTTCCTAGGTGATAAGTTACAGTCCCCAAACAATTCACAATTTTGTTGTTATTAAAATCATATTTTTTTTTTCATTTTAAAACAGTTATTGGCACAATTTTATTTGACAACATTAAACTAGCACTCATGCATCTCTTCGCTGGTTTCTCTAAACAGTTAATGGTTATCAAACACCTCAAGAGGGCGCCCATGGCTTAGTGGTACCTCTGACCGCTTAGCCTCTCACCGCGTGGGTGCGAGTCCCGTTCGGGGGCAAAGGACTTACTGTGTGAAAGGTCTTCCAACTGACCTGCGGTGCGTAGGTGGTTCTACCCTGACATAAGTTTGGGGTCTTCCTCCACCAAAATAGCTGGACGTCGCTATGATGATGATAACTGGTATTTTAAAAAAAATAACAAAAGAAACAACAACAACAACTCTTTAAACAAGGAACGAGGAATCTTCGAGGTATGCCGAATGCATTGTCGGAATCAAATGAGTGGCAGTTTAACGTTGTCAGACAATTTATTAAAGATGTTTAAACGAATATTAATTAGAATATCAACAAAGTTATGTCAAAAGTGACCTGGACACAGTTGGCGTAGTTTGCATTCTAGCTAAATATTAAATTTTAAAATCACAATAAATGATTAAATTTAATTTTTGCCATTGATTCATTGCTTTACGTGAACATACACTTCAAATGATAATGTGGCCATAATTGTTTCGCTTTGATGTATCTTCAAAGCAAAAACAAAGCAGATGCCGATTATGTGCTTGAATGATTTGTTAGGTAAAAAGCGTTCTGTTGGGTTTCAAAATTTGAAAGCCATTATTCGTCCTGTTTATCTCATATATCACCGTGTAATGCTAATGAAAATATGCACATTATTTGCATTCGCCTTTCCTACGATATATCGCCGATTGTTTTATGTTGACTATAATTTACATACAGATTTGTGTCCAGGCCACATTATATCTATTTTGCAATGTTCAATATGTTTATACTAGTCTAACACTCATGTACAACCTGTTTATACTAGTCTAACACTCATGTACAACCTGTTTATACTAGTATAGCAATCTCTTACATATCCTTAGTCTATAATCATTAGGGACATATGAATTTGTTTAAAGGTCATAGATTTTTATTAAATAACCCTCGTGCCCCAGTTTTTGATAACGGAGCATACACATTCCCCGCACCCCCAAATAACTATGAAGTCGTAGGTTTGATATTTCACTATTTATTATTTATTATACATGTACAGTGTGAAAGGGCAAACTTCATTATCATTTCCATTTTTGAAATTAGCCATATCCACATGCTGTGACATACATATTTATATTAAGACAAGATCCCATCATGTTTCTTTGCATTATCTATTCAGTTTGGAACACTTACAAAACAAGAAGACAAATTAGTATAAAATAATTTCATTCTAGATTTATCATATTTGTATTTATATTATATCTGTATGTTTCATCTTGAATAATTGCACCCTGAGTGAAAATACCGCTAGACATGTGTTGACATTTGATGGCATTAGCATTTTATCACAGCTCAGTTTAACATAATATCGTATTCACGATTTAGCATACGCCTAGGAAAACCAGGTAAAAAAAAGTTCAAACAATTTTACTTTTTTTAAATTTTAGAAACTTAAAACTAACTTAAGCAACGGTGAAAAGTATTATTTTTCTGCAATTCCTCACAGTCCTAAAACTTGATTAGTACAAGCCTCAAATATAAAACGCAATATCTACACTCCTGGAAGTATTACGTGATATTACGAGCCGCCTCAATAACTACGATAAAGGAATATTATTTTACACAAATTTTACAATTTTCATCGCAATAAACAATATGCTATTTTACATTGGCGTTATCAATATGGCTTTATTCTGATATATTGACTCATATTTTTGTTTAAATGTTAATAACAATGAATTAAAAGACTTCACGCAGTCCAGGGACAGTGGAATATTTTCATGCCATTGAGATATTTGCAAAATAATAACATGGAATAATACAGACTGCACGATATCACCCGGCTGTTATTTGTTAACGGCTTAGAACATGACGTGTTATACTTCCGGTTGTGTTATTTTTATTTCCGGCCAATAAGGTATATATTCGGACGACGTAATGTTCATTAGGCGTTGTGCAGGATTATCCCATGTTACAGGTTGAATGAATTTATTGGTCATAAAACTGGAAATTAATTAAATGACTAACGTCATTATAACAACAGACGAAGCAACGTCATTATATTCACGTTACAGGAAATACCACGTAACCTGCGTAAGCACGACGGCGGGGACGTTATCTGGCACGAAAACTGACGCTGATACTACGTCGGGTCCGACGAGTTTTACGCACACGTTTAATACTGGTGTGGTAGCCGGAACGACGTACGAGTGCAACATCAGGCTGGAGTTTGACACGTTCACTAGTGCAATGAGTCCCATCTCCGTCGTTATTACCCCGGATAGTGCAGGTAAATGGTATTCGTTGTTAAGTAATTTTAGATTGTATTTCAAGCCAAATGTTTACAACGAACTCTTCTACAAAAACATTTAACGTCCTCATAACACCCATTATATGAAGAGCAATGCAATGACGGCTACCTCAACTACCATCACTGTAACTCCCTTCAGAGATACAAGATGGTCTGCTTCACGTTTGATTTCAATTTGAACCACGTTGTTAGCAGTTAAACCACTGTTACAGGTTTTGTATTTGCAATACTTACTAAATTTGGATTAAAACCGAAAAAAGGAAAAGCTCAGTAAAATTGGATCACAATAAAATTATAAACTAAAACAATTGAAACAAAGAAATAAAATGAATGTTGATATAAAACAAAGTCAGTCGATAAAACGATTGAAACAACGAAATAAAATGAATCTTGATATAAAACAAAGTCAGTCGATAACAACAACAGCAACAGCATCCGCAATACGTTTGAAATCAAAGTACGGTAAAGAGTATGACAAACTTTAGAAATGTATACATCTATGTTTAATGAGCAGACTTTTTTCAGATGCCAATGGAACAGGTATAGTTTGTATTTGTTCTGTTTTTATTGTGTGTTTATCTGCTGTACACAATATAACCACTTAAACTTATAGTTTAAACAGGTGAACATTTTTGTGTCGCCTGAAAAGGCGACATATAGGGATTACTTTGTCGGCGTCGGCGTCCGGATTTCCTTGTCCGGAGCCTAACTTTGTCACCGTAGGTCCAAATGACTCCAAACTTGGTATGCATGTTTCTGGCAATGACTCAAAGTGCAGGGCACAAGAACCGCAACCCTACCTTGTTCCATTTTTGAATTTTCCCCTTTGATTGATTTTTAGAGCTTTTCTTGTCCAGAGCCTAACTTTGTCACCGTAGGTCCAAATGACTCCAAACTTTGTATGCATGTTTCTGGCAATGACTCAAAGTACAGTGCACAAGAAGGGTAACTCTACCTTCTTCCGTTTTTTAGTTATTCCCATTTGATTGATTTTTAGTGCATTTCTTGCAAAGGGCATAACTTGTTGTGCATGTTTTTTGCAATGAGACAATTAAAAGGTTATTTTATATGTGAATTTTGTGAAAATACATTGCTAATATCTGTACAGCAAAAAACTTTTTAACATTTTTTATGTCGACTAACAAAATTTTCGTCAGGCGACATATCCGAGTTCTAGTTATTGTTAACATTTGAAGCCTGTCCGGACACAAATGGCGCGTCTAGTCTCCTTTGACATACAAAGTTGCTTCTGTACACGCGCTACTTTTCCCCTGGCATGACGACTGACGGCGAGGTCATGCAGCGTCTATCCTTCGTGCATCCGACATTCAGCGTTCTCACAGCTCTGGAAGGTGTCACATGCGACACCGTCCAATAACAGTTGTAGTTTCATCTACATCCAAACTTTATCCCGGTTCTTCTCGTTTCCACATACGGATTTTTGCAAGAAAGACCGAGAAATGTCAGAGGTTCAAAATACTGTAAGAAGTACTCTTTAAAAGCATTTGTGTCCCAGGGCCGGATCCAGACAATGTTTGTGGTGAGGTCTGGGGAAGGGTAGAAAGGGAAGAAACCATAACTTCGATCTAAGCAATCAACAGACGAAAATTACTTTAAAAGCTTAGTATTCTTTAAGATTACATGATGTGATTTCACAACTCTACTCTTTTACCTGGTTGGTGGGATGATGCATCCCTCTGGATTCATCCCTCTTGTGTCCAGCAACATCTACGTAATCACTTGACCTCAAGCTTTGTTAAACAGCAAATAAAACATAGGTTTTCTCATTAATTACGCCATCATTAACAGACATAAAGTGAACCGGCCGCAAAAGCTCATTTGGTAGAGCGTCGGCTTGCGGATCGGGAGGTCGCGGGTTCAAACCCAGGCCGAATCAAACCAAAGACTTTAAAGTTGGTAGTAGTGGCTTCCCTCCTCACGCTCGGGGCTAAAGGGACAGTATTACGCCTGGCTCGTCGGTGTCAGTATAATAAACCGGCCGGGTTCAGTCCCTGGGCTAATCATAAATGTCCCTGTGCTCTAATGATAGAAATGTCGCTGCACAGTATCGGCAAAAATGCCGGCAAATCCCAATCCCATCCCAAAACGGTCGATTTGCGAATGTCCCTTTGCTTGCTTTATGTATTTAATCAGATATACTCCATGCGTTTTGGTTCATAGTTTGTGAAGGTGTATGTATCAGAAAAATGAGTGTATTTTTATAAAGGGCTAGCTTTTGGTAGCTTCCTACTGTTTTATTTGTATCTACCATTTTTACCCGTTGTAAACCCTTATCTTTATTGGTCGGTATTGTGTTGTAAACATGTTGTTTGCAGTGTATTGGGTATAGAATGTACCTTATTTTGATTATATTAAGTTAGCAACCAATTGGGTATTTGTCTAGTTATGTCATTATGATGCAACTATTACATATAAGCAAATATTGTAGTAAAAATGAAACAAATCAACTACCTGATTTTATTTATTGGTAATTACCAGCAACAAACATAGGTCATTTACATATATTCTTAATTGCAATAGTGGGTTTTCAAATGAGCTTTTTCGCGTGTATTTACACGTACAAATAAGATTTTTGTCATACTATATGCACATAAAAATAACTACTATTGCATGTACAATCTTTAAAGATAGAAATATTACAAAATTAACATGGAAATTATTGAATAGCTATTTTTAACCACATAATTTAGCTTGTAATCTATTGCATCGTGTTAAATTTGAAATTATATATTGTTTAATATGCTCCCATCTAATTCATTAAAACTTGGCAGCATATGGAATGAGTAGCATACATGCAGTCTGTTTACAGACAATATTGTTATAGTCTTCAATTAAAATGTATTCAAGTTTTCTTCATGCATTTGGCATTAAGCCTTGAATGCGATTTCAGACCTTCTAACATATCAGTTTTTAATCACCACACGCAGTAACTCCGGGAACGGCGGGTCCGACGGATATCACATTGCCAGTGACGTACTATGACTTTAGCAAAGTTCACCCCGACTTCAACGACCTGGCGTACCCCAGTATCAGCAGTCCTAGTTACGTCGCCAGCCCCTACGGCGCCTGGTTGGCGGTGTCTAACAATCCCGCTGCCGACACGTTTACGTCGTGGTTCCGTCCAGATCCGTCCGTAAACCAGGTCATCACCAGCACAATGATTCTAGCAGCTACTACAGGAACAGTGAAAAAGTATGTTGGGCTTTAGTTTTGTTTTGTTTTGCGTTAACAGTTTATGTTCAAATTACGACGTAACAGCACATCGTCATATGCATATAGATCTAGTCTCTAGGCTACTAGTATACAACCGGGCAGTTTGAGGATTATCAGCTCTTTGATTTTCTAGCGATTACCGGAATGTTCATAACAACTTGTCTTTACAGATTGAATAATGCAATAAAAGGGTCCATCCAAATTATGAAATTCGTGCAAAAGTTGCAAATTTAAAAGTTTCACGCTGTAAATATCGGATTATTCCTCTCTCAGACAAAATAAAAGATATCCGGAGGGCCAACGTTACAGACACTGGCTTCCCAAAACGACTGTCGACTATCAGTCGAGTACAAATTATTATCTGTTAGGGCTTTTAGTTGACATTAAGTGCGGCAATGGTGAATCTGCCGAAATTTAAGTCTGTTGTCTTTAAACTTTTAAATATAGACTGACGTGTATTTTGTATAACATACGGGTTCCATCGGCTCCTTTTGGGAGGCCCCGGGTTAGACTCCGGTCCCGACATACCAAAGTCGTTAATAATCATAGTGGTGTAGCTCCCTTGCTAACGCCCAAGCAAATATAAGGGTAGTTCCACGCCTGGTTGCCCCGGTGTCAGCATAATGTGACTTGGTGTGGCATTGTGCCAGGTATTCTCGTCTTGCTATACACACAGTGAAGGCATCTCTATATGTCTTCTTCAAGTGAACACCGCAATATTGTTGGTGGGACGATCAACCCAATAAACATAAACATTCGGGTTTCCGATTCTATCTCACGACCTTTTAACTAAATTATACATGTATATGGAAACATTTAAACACATTTTTTATGTTTTTGGCGTTTTATAATTGTTGTAGGTTCCACTCGGATGAGTTTTTCCCAGTGGACGGTCAGGGTTTTATGGCAGAGCATCAACAGGACTGTAATGGAACTTACCATAATTTTGGGTAGGAACACATTTCAATATTGTCTATTTCTAAAAAGATGAAACTTTCAACATATGGAAGATTACATTGTCCTGTTAACACCGAGTTTTACCTTGGTGTGTTTGTATTAAGTATCATCGAATACGTTTACCGCGATCTCTTAAACAAAATATATTAGAAAACAATAGCTCGAAAATATGTTTGTTATTTTTACCGTTTCTGTGTAACATTTTATATCCCATCTACGTGTACTATCCGGGATAATATGCAAATAAGACTTTTGGTCAGGGTAAGATAAAAGGGCATTACTTGATATTGGGACCGCGTGTGTGAGAGCTTGTAATGTTCTAATATGATTCTATGTCGAAGTCATTGCTTGTTTTATGTATGCATACTCATAAACTACATAGAGAATTTCACACGAGCTGTCATTTCATACAAACATTTTTTTTAAACGAGTTCAGGAAAAGCAATAGTAAGCGAGCCTATGACGAGCTTACTATCATTTTTCCTGGACGATTTTTATAAAAAAAAACAAAAACGAGTGTCAGATTCTTTTTATCACATGATTTTAGTCGGCAACATACGCTTTTACGAAATTTTAACAACAATACTTGGTGAAATAGTTGTGTGAGGCTATTTGCATTATGATTACGTCGATGGCGATGACGTCGATCAAACAGTTGTATAACACTAGTGTGATATAACAAAATATGTAATAGGTGTATTGCTGGAAAAAACAACGGAAATCATAGGATAAGCCTCTATATGATAAACTGCAATCTCCTATATGTCTCAAAAATATCGCAAAACGTTTGTTTATCGTCTTAGGTTTCCTTTAATTTTTGGTAATTCACAACTTCCTTTGATGGACATTGAACTTTGGTTCTTCAATTCCATCTTCACATGAACAGGATGCTACAATCATTTATTCGTCTCTGGTCATGTTTGTTCATGATTCAGAAAGTTAATTTTAATTGTGGTCAACCATTTTTGTGTTGTTTTTCAAATCGAAATAATACCATATTCCTTTTCTGAACACTGTGTGGACATTATTTTTCGATGACGTCACTACTTTCGTCATAACTTATAGAAAATATCAGCGCATGGACATTTTGTTTTCAAATAGATCGTTTTTCTTTTCGTTGCTTGCATTTGAAAAACTCGTCAGGAAGTCCGAGGTTAGAGCTCTGTAAAACCGGTTTAAGCACCCTAGTCGGTCCATATTGCCGACTGACCGTTCCAAGGCGGTAACTGTCGGGTTTGCTCTTTTCCTTAAATGACTCATCACAAATTTGTTCTTATTTTTCGCTTGGCTTGCATGTGAAATACCTTTGTTCTGTGCCTTTTCGGAGTTTAGTATATGTTGCAATACTCATAGGACTTTGACATATATGCTTATTCATTTAATAAACATTGCTTTGTATGTATATCAGTTTCACCATGGCGATTCGAACGGGCCTTACTTTCATGGGCACAGAGAAGATGACAATCGGTGGACAGGAAGCCTTGTGGTTGTTCATCAACCAGGTGAAGATTCTGGACTATGTATCGGACGGTTCCAGCCCCAATGTGTGTTTCTACATTGATTTGTCCCCAGCAATGGCTGTAGGAGGAGGGCCGATAACTCCACAAAAAGGAACTATATCCTCCGGCGTATGCACGGGGCTAAGCGCGACAACATCGACCAGTGTTCTCGAACTTGAGGTTAGTTATGACATGAATAGATAATTTAGAAAAGGTCCTATCAGAATTTCCACAGATATTTAAATTCAAACTACCAATAGACAAAGGCAAACTTACCATGAGTTAAATGTCAGGTATTTTTGCATTGTCTTTCGAAAATATGTTACTATTAACCTATTTGCATTATTGAATGCTTTGTTGTTTGAAATGTGCCCCTGATTGTATTTTTGCAGGTCAACGAGACGTATCATTTTGACCTATTCATGGCGGAAACCCGTCGTTGTAATTCGGAATTTCTTTTTCAAGTAGAAGACACAACATTCGGAACGGATCGTAGTGTGGTTCTGCCTATTGATTACAAGCAAGTATCAACATTCATGCATGCATGCTGCGTGTAACGCCGTAGAGATTTGAAAGGAATGGGAATTGTGCTTTACATTTGGTATCAGCTTGATAGTTGCCAATTTTAGAACGATCGGTCGGCTCAAGATACGGGAGCCCTGGGTTCTATCCCGGACCACGACATGCCAGGGTCGTTAAAATGGGGAGTCGTATACCTCCCTTGCTGGTGCTTAAGCAAATATAAGGTAATTCCACGACTAGTTGACCCGGTGTCTGAATCTGTGACTGTGTGTGGTATTATGTCAGGTGTTCACGGCATGCTATACACAGTGAAGGCAGCACTATATCTGCTTCAAGTGGACACCCTCTCCAGATAACTGAAATTTAGTTGGTGTGACGATATTCCCAACAAACGAAGAATAAAGAATGCAGAACCATCGGTGGTTTTTATAACAGTATATATTCGCTTTTTTAAGACCGGTCATGGCTTGCAAGCTACTAATATCACAAGAAACACTGTATAACACCATGTACATTTGTAAATATCAACACGTTATGAACATCATACGAACCCAACATTTAAAACTGTTATTTTATCACTACTAATGATGAATCGCATATTTACACGAACACCCTTAAGCAGGTCAAGTTCTTTTATGACATAATTAAAATATCAGGATTTGTCAGTAAGAAAAAAAGGTGTTGTTTTTTTCACTGCAAAAATTGTTCTTTTAGAAGCTACTTACAGAATACCATTTTGTTCATCAGTCTCGTGTCCATTATATAAGGCATACCGCTGAATAAACTTAAATATTTTCAAGATCACACATTGAATAAAGTTTGTGTTAGCCAGTTAACACTGCACAGCCATAAGTTTACATAAAAGCCATTAGTTTACATAAAGCCATTAGTTTACATAAAGCCATTAGTTTACATAAAAGCCATTAGTTAACATAAAGCCATTAGTTGCCATAAAAGCCCTAAGTTAACATAAAAGCCACGTTTTTGTTTTTTATAAAAGTTATAGCGACAATGTTAATGAAAACTGACATAACTTGACCCGGTATTACTACGCACAGATATTCATTTTTTCGTATAATATTACCTCCGCATTTTCCAACAATTTAAATGATTATACATATTGTTAAAACGTGTGTTCCTTTAATTTGGAACAGAATAGAATAATAAGCTTACTAAGAATAATTGGCTTGTATATAACCTATGGGCACAACTTGTGGATAATGAAGCACCAAATGAAGATTTTAAAATGGAAATAGTGTGTACATATTGAAAACTTCTAGGCGTAAAATAAATAGATTTTTTGTCCGTTGTCCGAGTTAAGATCACTGTTTTTTTCACAAGTGGTCAGCAAACAAATTTTGTTACGAGTTGCATTGTATCAAGTCCTTGAAAGTTGATATCCGACAGTTTGCCTATGTCCAGTATATGTAACAATATCTATCCTCTTTTTGGGGTATTTGTGCATAATTTCTGTTGAAAAAAACCCATCATACTAAACTTTGACGATTTTCAACAGTATCTCAATTTTGAGACAGTAAAACTCGTTAATCAACACTTAAAATGGTCATTCTTTTCAAATCTATAAATAAGAACGATTAGGATTTTTTGCTAAAAATAGACATCCACGTCACATCCATGACGTGGATGAGCTAAAACGTAAGTGGTCACCTGGTTTTCTTAGATTAAAAATAGCTAACTGCAGCGCAGGAAATACATGTTCGTACATGTTGACGATTGTGGCGTTATGGTTCATTCTACAGACAGGTTTAAGACATAAGTAAGCAACATTTTACTTTCTATTCAGGTATCAATAGTTTTTTAAGATTTTTTTATGAAAATATATTTGTTCCAAACTGTCATATTTCACCTTTAATGCATATACAAGTGTATTAAGTTAAATTGCAAAAAAAATCTCTTGTAATTGTTAATGATGTTTATAAATGACGCACTACATTTTTGTTCCAGGCTGACAATATCGGAAGACTTCTACGTATCGGATATAGTGACTACCTTGTATTTGACTGATATATTCTCTCTTGGGCCTTATAGCATTGTCCTGTATGAAGGTATGGCAAATCAAATGATATTTGACATCAAGTACTAACTTTTAGTAAGAAGTGCATGTCTTTAATTCAGACAGCTATACTACTTTACGGATAACAGGTACACGTGTTTTGTCTACTGTACAAATTGCATATATTTTTTCTTAGAATAAGAGTTTATCATTATAAAAGTTCCTTTTATCAGTTATAACTCCCGATGCAGGTGCTTGCTGTTAGTTATATTATATATTTTACTTACACTGATTGGTTTGGGAGAAAAGCCTTCAGGGCTCTCCATTAACCATGTTTAGGCACCCCACTAGTTCCTTCTTACCTACTGACCGTTCCAAGGCGGTAACTGCGGGTTTTTCTTTTTGTGTGTTTCGCATCGTCTCTGGTCGTGTGTCACATTTACATTTGCCATGTTTGCTTTTGTCTAGAGGTAGTTTAGATTTAAATGTCTGCGGTAATTCTTAGAAGGCAATTTCTTACTTTTCTACATGTACTGTTTTAGACATTATCATGGTTTCTTCAAATGCACTTCTTTTTATTTTCGGTTTTTCCAATTTGAATAAATTTAGTGTCTTTTTTAAAATAAATTTTCCTTTTTGTCACTGCCCTGTTCTAATGAGATTATTGTTGTTGTTTTTTCTCAGGTAACGAGAACCGTTTGTTCGAGATCAAAGAAAACACACCAGCCAACCTGTTCACCCCTCCGCCTACAGTGGCCCCGACTTATACCACCATTACAGACATAGACGGGAACACGGTCAACTACCTCGGTACGATGCATGTTTGATGAGTTGTAGGTTGGTTGGGTGGTTAATTAGTAGATTTACTGGTTTGATTTAGCATAAATTCAAGTCAAAAGTGTATACTGCACATGGAAATAATGTTTATTTTGTATAATTGCCATGCATTCTGCATTTTACTGTTATAAGTAATATTAAAATATTCTGTCTTATTGCTAAACATGTGTCTTTCCAAAATAACATACTAAGTAACTATAAACGGAAACTGAGCATATTATTCCTTGTACGAATCTTTGAACGGATACATGTAAGAGCCATCGCTTTCCGATGCTTTGATCTTGAGCATTAAGGAAATAAAAACAATCTTCATAATTTTGTTCTTATCTGTCTTCCCTGTTTCCAGAATGCGGATCAACCAGTCCAACTACTCTCACCACCGACTCTAGTAACGAGACATTTAGCATGTCCACTAGCACGGCACTCTTCACACTGAAGGAGGATTTAGACTACGAGACAACCAAGGCTTACTATTTCCTCATGGCCATAACAGATACTGGAAACTCCCTTAGTGGATACGTCGCTGTCAGGGTACATGATTATCAAAATTATATTGGGAGAATCCGTTTATTTATAACAAAATGACCGGCCGCAATAGCTCAGTTGGTAGAGCGTCGGCTTGCGGATCGGGAGGTCGCGGGTTCAAACCCCGGCCGGGTCAAACCAAAGACTTTAAAGTTGGTAGTAGTGGCTTCTCTCTTAACGCTCGGGGCTAAGGGGACAGCATTACGCCTGACTCGTCGGTGTCAGTATAATGGACCGGCCGGGTTCAGTTCCTGGGCACCTCATAAGTGCCACTGTGCTATAATGAAAGAAATGTCACTGCACAGTTTCGGCAAAAATGCCGGCAAACCCCATCCCTATAACAATTTGCACTGAGTTCACAACACTGTTTTTGCTGTTTCTGTTTATAACTTGTTCAAGCAATATAAAAACAAAATATCGCAAGTATCGACAGCTATTTACACAGTGCTTTACATAAACATTAAATGGATTATAATCAACCTTGATTCACAGTTTAGGGACTGCATATTGTACCTAGAAAAACAGGTATATAAATCGGCTTTGAATTACAATTTTAAATGTTCACATTGTTTGCTAGAATATTTATTGCATTGTTTAATATTAGCATACTGCTTGAGTGCACATTTTTGAGTTACATTTTTACTGTCATGGCGTGCGTTTCATTATCAATCTTAGGATCGATTGAAAAACGTTCTTAAATTTTGGTCTTAGATCTCTCCTAACGGCGTTTCAACAAACTGTCGTATGTGCGATTGGTAGCAAGTCGATCAACAGCACTCTTAAGATTTAAGAGCAATTTCGCTCTGAGAGCGATTTCCGAAATTTTATTAACAAGTCAAAACGCAGTGTCGGGCTACTGGTCATTGATCATAAAATTAGTCCCGGACAAGTCAAAAATCGGAAGTCGAACAAATGACAAATAAACAGCGGTTTCTAATTATTGATGAAGACAATTTCACGCCAGGAGCATTTATAAACAACACGTAAAGGCGGTACATGTACAATGCATGCACCTGTCCAAAACAGCCAATCACGACGCACAATACATAAGCGCTTCAAGATAAAATATAAAAGCAACAACTTGTTGTTATACTTTGTTTGTTGATACTATAATAGTATCTGTCATATTATATTACAGGTGACTGTCACTGACGTTAACGACAATTGCCCAACCATATCTCCGACGTCAGTGACGTTAACGCCTCTTCCGGTGCTGGTAGCTAACGACTTGGCCACCTTTACGTCAACTGACGCTGACTCGGGAGACAACGCTGACGTGCGATACATTGTTACGGCTGTTACCGCAGAGTAATCCATCCATTGAAAATAGACCATTTTTTGAAGTTTTTGTATTACAATTTACCAACCATTGAATTTATGAGGCATTTAAAGTTTCAACTAGTACATTATAACGTTTGGCGACTTTAATTCGTCATAAAGCAAAACCGATGTGATAGTGAAATAATAAACACCACCAAAGATAACGCTTTTTTGAATGAGAAGGAATAATTCTTTACATATTTAAAATACGAACAGTAAATAGCGGCTGTATACATAAAAATTATTTAGTGACGTCAACCCATTTGACTTTTATACTGTTTCAAAAATCCGGTTTAGACTCATGCAAAATAGTGGTGTAAGATTGTTTTATTTATTGTAATATATTTTGTTTATAAGGAATATACATTAATTAAGCATACTCGAGAACCTTAGCCAGTTCTATAGAGGCCCCAATTATCAAGCAATCTTCCTGATGTATGATACTTGATTTGCTTTAATGACTTGAGATCACACGCGTTGAATTGTTTTGCATAGTCAAAATCTACAATTATCTTGCGCTTGATTTCAGCCCTCCAGTCGACTACAATGATACCATGGACTTATGGAACGATGTCTATTTGAACTACACTAAACTGATATTTGACGTAATTGCCATCGATAACGGCACCGTGCCGCGTGGTGTCTCTGCTTCCGTCAACGTCACCGTCAGTAACACCTGCGTCATGGACGTTTTATTTGGGGACATACGTTACGTGTTTGCAGTCAATAAAACTACAGGCGGAATGACGTTACGCATACCGAAGTATTACGTCGTTGAGTTCTGTAAGTTTTCAGAAATTGTTTTATTATTATTGTTGCGTTGAAAAAAAAAAACCCACCCACCTTCCTTAGTTCTTTTAATGCAATCGTTAATGCGTGGTATCTGTCATTTTTAATTTCTGGACAAAAATAACATTTAAATTAAGCACGTGCCATATTCTTGAAATAAATTTGATCGTTGTTTTAAGCCATTAGACCCTAACGCTTCAAAAATGACGTGTTTGGTGTTACATGCAAAATTCAAGTGCAAATTTGACACAAATTCTAAAAGGCAGACCAGATATTTGTTGTTCTTTGTTTTCCAATGACATTAATGCCTATGCATCAGTTTTGAAGTTTGATGATTTTGAGTGCTTGCTGCTAACGAGCCTTTTAATGACGCAAATCGAAGCTGTTTAGGCGTATTTTTTTTTCGAAGTCGTCATTCCTTGTAAAATTGAGCAATCAAAAGAAACCCCAACAAATCCTAAACAAACGTCAAACTAAAGAGAAAACTAAAACCCTCTGTACATTTATCAGTGCACTTCTAAGATTTTGTCAGAATAAAGGAACCGTCCTTGTCAAAGGTCAATTATCATTGTTTTATACAAGCGTGGTAGGACTGTGGCAGTAATGTTGAACTTAATAAAGTTACTTTAAATATGGTATCCGACAGTTTATCTATATCTTATACATGTAACAATATCTGTCCACTGTTCTGGGGGATTTTTTGCATGATTGTTGCATAAACCTAAACTTTAATTAACGTCGCCTTGTGGATCGTGAGGTCGTGTGGGAGAATCCGTTTATTTATAACAATATGACCGGTCGCAATAGCTCAGTTGGTAGAGCGTCGGCTTGCGGATCGGGAGGTCGTGGGTTCAAACCCTGGCCGGGTCAAACCAAAGACTTTAAAGTTGGTAGTAGTGGCTTCCCTCCTAACGCTCGGGGCTAAGGGGACAGCATTACGCCTGACTCGTCGGTGTCAGTATAATGGACCAGCCGGGTTTAGTCCCCAGGCACCTCATAAGTGGCCCTGTGCTATAATGATAGAAATGTCGTTGCACAGTATCAGCAAAGTATCATGGCGGCTAATTCATCCCATCCCACTTTGATTTAACGCTTTTTATAACATTGTCGCAAATGTTTCACAGTAGAAATCGTGCAATATGTCGCTTTTAATGTCAATATTCTCCTAATCTATAAATAAGAACGGTTTGAGATATCAGCTAACAATAGATATCAACGTCAGAGCTGATTACCCGGATGATCATGTGATTGGAAAAGTAATTGGTCACGTGGTTATCTTAGTTTAAAAATAGCTATCTCTGCAGTGTGTCTCGGATAGGAAGTACCGGTTTGTAATTCCGTGTGGGGATTTTTTGTCTGTTCACACAGGCCTAGGGCATCAATGAACAGTATTTTGCAGTACGTTTGCACGTAATTGTGACTTGTCTGATTATATAGGCAAAAAAATGGTCCAAATTGTTGGATATCACCTTTAACTAGCTTTCCGCACTATCTGTAAGAACTCCACATAAGGTAACACGTGTAGATTCAGGTTAGCCAGATGGCGCTGAGAGCTGCCCGAGATCTGAGCTGGAATTAGTCTAGGACAACCTTTTTGCATCTGTAGGCATGGGTTTGTTGTACACAATCCTAGCAGCTTAAGGATTTTGTAGCACTCATGTGTCATTAACGATGTTGATGAGAATAATAATAGAGTTTAGTTCGGATATTTTAACCGAAGAATGACTTCAGCTAATATATTTAAAGATGCTCCGGACAACAATTTTGATTTTGTTACACTTCCTTTGTATTTTATATTATTTTATTTTGCTAATTATGTAGAAGAACGCCTGTGACTCAGAGGTAAAGTCGCCGACTTTTAACTCCTCTGGCCGTCTAGCCTTTCACCGCGTGGGTTCGAGTCCCGGTCGGGTGCTGTTAAGCCATTTATACTTGTATTTCTTTAGTGTACCCTCGCCCCTAAAAAAAGATAGCACCATGCCGTGAGATCACAGCTGGACATTTCATTATTTTAGTATGCACATAGATGTCATAGGGAAAGCAGTCGTAAACCAGTTTGTCACACTTGATTCACACGGGCCTAATTCACTGCCATAGGTCAATAACACTCTAATCCCCCCCCCCCCCCCCCCAACCCATTAACCCACTGTGATCATAGTGTGAAGCCAGATAAGGACACATTCCAATGTTTAATGCCTTGGAACATGATTTACAGAGCGCTAACCTTGAAATTCCTGAACGGTTTCTCGAATGCAAGCAGTGAAAAGAAAACAGATCTATGTGAATAAAAAATTGTCCAAGTGATGGCGTATTGTTTTACATAAGTCATGACGTTGTCAAAAAAGTAATAAAAAGTAATAAAACGTTATGTTTACATTGTATTTGGGTAAGGGGATAAATATAATGTCTACAAGAGGAACTCTACAAAAAGAAATAAATAGCTGAATCAAGAAGAAAATGCCAAGTGAAGAAGTATAAATAGCATCCTGTTTCAACATGTATAGATGCAATTTAAGACCCCAATCGTTAATGCGTAGTATCTGTCATTTTTAATTTCTGGACTCATATCAAGACAAAAATAACATTTAAATTAAGCACGTGTCATATTCTTGAAATAAATTTGATCGTTGTTTTAAGCCATTAGACCCTAACGCTTTAAAAATGTACGTCAATGTACGTCAAATGAAAATACACGTAACAATTCTGATACAATGAATTAAATGACAACACAGATTACATGCACTTGGATTTCTTCATTGGGGACAGCCAAACTGCACAGGTAACATTGCTGTAAACATGAATTTTGATGTCGAGTGTACCACGACGTATGGCAAATACGAATCTGTCTTCATGTCGCCGGTTAATTGGGATAACTAATTAGAAGAACATTAAAGTGTTTTTAGTCGATTCCTTATATGTGGCACTTTCGTTGTTGTTGTTTTTTTCAGTTAGCCTGTAATTGATGTCGTCACCCAATTATGACTTAGTTCAAACGCATGTGCGAAACGTCCTGAAAGTAAAATACCTCGGATTTGCTTGTCCGCAGGTCAGCTCGAATGCCTAAACTCATTAAATTCTTCGCCCCGAACGGGACTCGAACCCACGCGGTGGTAGGCTAAGCACTCAGTTGAGTTACAAATCGGGGACTCTACCACCTTGCCACGAGCGCCTAAACATCGGATTTATACTTAGTGATTTCTGTCATTCTAATACATAACGACATAAAACTTCCTTATGTTAAAAAGTGCGAAATAACAAGTGAAATTTGGAATTATTTAGCTGTATTACAAGTATAGCAATTTTTCTTAGAAATTCTTATAGAGCACATTTATACATTTCAAATTTAATAAGTTTGAACGAATCAATTACACATTATAACATTTATATTTTTTATAGATTAGGGTAAATATATCTAAAATGTTTAGCATCTTTTAACCCCTAATGAAAACTAACGTCAATAACCTACGTACACTTTCAGTTTGTAACGATTTGATCGGATTGACGAGCGGTATCGTGCTCGACAATATGCTGTCCGCCTCCTCGTCATATGGTAATGATGAGTCTGCCTTCGGACCAGGACGAGCGCGTGTTAACCTGACAGAAAGTAAGTTTTTTACATTATTTTATTTTACATTTTGGATCACTTGCTATTATCGTTTGGAAAATTATGACTAGAATCATTGGCGTCGTCCACCTTGGCGGAGGAATACCCTACCCCAGACTTATGTCTGGGTAGAACCACTGGCTCACCGCAGGGTAGTTGAAAAACCTCTCCCAACATGAAAGTTCTCGCCCCGACCAGGACTCGAGCCCACGCGGTGAGGGGCTGAGAACCATGTTTATATGGGATGGTGATGTCACCATCTTTGTCCCGACTCCGCTTAAAGTGTTCCAAGATTTCTAGCATGCAAAGTAGTATAGTCTTCCGTAAACTGCAAATTCAGGAAATTGTTATGTCACTAACTCTGCTCTTAGCTGTAGATTTAATATCGGCACTTTTAATATGATGGAGTGAAAGGGAAATACAGCACGATCATATGACCGGTATTTTCCAATCATAAAATATTTCATTGAAATAAGAACAAAATGTACGCTGCTGTTAACCCACCTTGTCACCCAGGGGCGTAGCTAGGCATGATGCGATGTGTACACAAGGCCGCTGGGTGTATGTGTGTGTGTGTGTGAGGGGTGGGGGGCGTGTCTTTCAAAATCGTACTTTACTAGGTGGCTTCTAGCGACTTTCCGGTATCAATATGTAACTAGATCTTAAGTAAAATGTTATATTACAGACCCTTAAATATTAAAACAAAAATTGTATGACATACTTTATTTCCCATAGAGAAGCTACTCAAAAAACAACCACCGGTTTTCTGGTTACGACCATTTATGTTAAATTAAATAGACGCTGTTTATTTGTACAAGAAATAAATCGCTTGTTTTATGCGGACACCTTCTTATAATCGTGTCTTTAAGCTAAATTTCGTGATTTGAAGAAAACGGAGATTGTATATAGTGCGACTTGCAACTTGCAACAGACTAATGAAGCAAGTTGAATATTTCGATTTGGCATAAAGCAATAAGGGAACCAAGAATAAATTAGTTTATATCGTGTCTGGTGGCTTCTAGGAAGATTTCGGCATCGTGATATAACTTTAAGTAAAATGTTATGTTAAAGACATTTTATATTTCAACAAGAGTTGTAACAAATCTTGCCATACTTCTTTATTTCCAATCAAGGGCGTGCCTGGGCTTACGCACTTACGCACGTGCGTACAGTTGCTTCCAAAAATTGAAAAAATAAAAACGTCAAAAAGCAAATAAAAATCGTACATAACCTGTGTTTGGCACTTGTTGTTAGCTGTTTCATTTTTTAAATTAGAGTTCTTTAACCCTTTTTCAAATTCTACAAATACTTCTGCAATCCTACCAGACGTTTTTCTGTCCCTTCCTGCTCGTTGTACTAAGGAAAAAAAATCCGCGGGCGGGCGAATGCCCCCCTCCCCCCCACCCTCCGGAATAGTGCGTATACTTAAATGTCGCCTAGGCACGCCCCTGCCAATAGAGGAGAAACTCAAACATAAACGCAATTTGTTATGACCAATTATATAAAATTTGATCAATGCTAATTATTAATACAAATAACAACAACAACAACAACAAATAACTAGTACTGCTTCGCCCTAACAGCAGACATATTTGTCAATTGAATGCAGTAACCTAACAAATCATGAAAAGTAAGGTATTAATCGACCAACAAAAAAGTTTGTACATATCCCTCCACTAGAGACTACTGAGATGTGATCGTCCTGGGAACCTGAGAAGTTCTGCTATGAAGTATATGAGTACAAAACTTGTTCAATACCAGGACGTGCAGAAAAAGTTACTAAATAGATCTTTCCCTTTTATGTTTTCATTCCTTTGGGACAATGTGTACGCAGCTGCGTATTCTGCGTACAGGCAGCTACGCGCCTGTTGTCACTTATTATGCCTGAACATCGTCATAATTGCTTGTTTAACATTTGACAAAATAGCGATGTTTAAATCCAATCATTTATAGGTGGTATCTGACAGGTTGGACCATTTTTTTTATCAAATAACCAAATAAGTCATTGTTATCTGTAAAGGTAACGCAAAATGCTGTTCATCGATGCACTACATCTGTGGGAAAAGTAAAGCATTACAATCTAATCGTAATTACAATCAGGTATTTCCTATCTGAGCCACACTGCAGAGAAAGCTATTTTTAAACTAAGAAAACCACGTGACAAATTACTTTTGGGATCGTGTTATGACGTCATTAGGGTAGTCCTCGCTGACGTCGGTATCTATTTTTAGCAGAGATCAATTTCGTGTTTATTTATAGACTTGAAAATAATGAACACTTAGAGTTATCTTTTCACACTGTGTACTATCTCACATATAGGCAGTGTTCAGATTCGTCTTTACTCAGACTAAAGTATGTACGTTAATACAGAAGTTATGCATACATTTCCAGAAACCCTGGAAAAATATTGTTACATGCATTTGGTGTAGGTAAACTGTCGAATACCACCTATAAAACATATTTATTAAGGTTGTTGATCTACCAACTCTGATTGCAGACGTGTACAGCGAGTTGGCTGGAGCCTGGGTGGCGGGGACCGTGGATATAAACCAGTATGTTGAGGTGAACATGAACCTCGACTACAAGTTTACGTCTGTCCATATCCAGGGACGGTCCGACGCAGACGAATGGGTGACGTCATTCAAGATCCAGTACCACGACGGCACGACCTGGCAGGAGTACACTGATAGCTTAGGACAGAATGTAAGGGCGTGATAAATAACACTTAACTAAGTGTAACATAATTTTATTTTTTATTGGTATATTTGTTAGTTATTTCGTTTATTATGGTTAAAACATCTCTAGCTATTGGATTAATTCTAAAATATCGATATTTTGAACACAACTGTTAGTATTATTATGTTCCTTTTTTCCTCCTTTCTGTATTTTTTCCCTAAATATATAACTAAGCTAGCTCAGTTTTTGCAAAACAACTTTCTGTTAAGTTTGTTGACGATCTATTATTAGCAACAAAAAATATAAAAATGATAGATATATATGCAAATATAAGTTGTTTTATTAATTAAGATCTAAAAATTATCACTTCTTTTCTTTTCTTACCCTTTTCCGCATTTTTTTGATATTGCATATTCAATAATTTAAATATCTTTTGTTTCTATATTCTTCTTATTAATTTGGATAGATCTAATTAATCAAAGTGTCTTAAGTCTCTATTGTTATTTCGCTGTAAACTTTATACATGCACTTACTTTGTATTTAAAATTACATTTTATGCATGGTATATATCTGTACATACATGAATGTGCAAATTTTGATTTGTAAATTGTAAACTTGCCACATGGGCCTGATGGCCTTCTAGATTTGAAATAAACTATATATCTTTCGATATCGTTGTAATTTGGCAAATTCTCGTCTGAACATAATGCTGTTGCAATACCGTCTTACCTTATGCCATCAATCAACAACGCTACCAACGTCACGTTGGCTTATCGGCGATTGTTCAGCTAGTTAAAAGTGTGACAATGTTTGCTGTAAAAGCATTGTATAGGTTTAGATGCGACCAAAATGTTTAGCTGAACGTTACCATAACGACATCAATTTTATTGGTACGACAAATATCCTACAAAGACTTGCATGCTAACTTTACTTTAACTGAAAATTAGTTCAAACAGCCATTTTTACCACTGATTTCAGCTCTTCTTGGGCAACTATGACCGCAACACCGTTACTGTGAAGACTTTAGACCCCGCCATCCTAAGTGATCGGATCAGAATCAACCCGCAGGCGTGGAATGCTGGGAACATCTCCATGAGACTCGAGTTCACCGGATGTGAGCAAGCTGAGCAGCTATATTGTAAGTAACGCGTTACTTTTCTGATTTGTTATTATTTAAACATTTAAAAATGGTATCCGACAGTTCGTCTTCATCAAATACACGTAAACATGGATTCGGGGTATTTGGGCATAATATCTACAAAAAGGCAAACCTAAGTCAAACAAAACAGGACTTGGAACATTGTCTTAATTGTACGACAGTAGGAATCACCATTCTTTCTATAACTATAAATAAGCATGATAGTGATTTCTGCTAAAAATAGACATCGACGTCAGAGCTGATAACCCGAATGATTAAATTAAATTTACTGATCACGTGGTTTACTTACTTTAAAAATAGCTAACTGCAGCGTGGCTTAGATAGGAAATACCTATTTGTAATGGCGAGTGATTTGTTAAGCTTCACTTTTCACATAGATGTAGGACATCCAATAATCAGCATTTTGCTTGCTCTTTTCAGGCAACAATAATTTATTTGGTTCTTTAAGAGAGACAAATCTGGTCTAAATTGTTGGATACCACCTTTAGGTTGTTTGTTGTTTTGTACTCCCATTATTCATGTTAGCTTTTAACATAATTTGTCGCCTTACACAAGTTTACCCTTATCGGAACTTCTCGGGTAATTCCGTCCTCGGGACAATCATTTCTCAGTTGTATCTGGTGCAATGATACTTACTGCAATCACGATCGTTTTGTTCGCCGGAAGTCGGAAGAAGAATATGCCTAAAATGTAGTTCGCACAAAACATAGACAATGCTATCGTTGGACAGCTGCGTGTCTGCTGCGCTGGGTAAATTAACAATTGATGATTTAAATTTGAGGTCGTCACAAATTGAAGTTTTACAGGCATCGTATTGTAGGTAAGCTGTCACCCGAGCTGCCATCTTTGTTTTGACGTCTGTCTTAAAAGTAGTCTCATTTAGGGAAATGGGCGTGGTGATTCGACTAAAACTCCCCGCAGTGATTACTTCCCTTGACAGTTCATTATATCACTGCCACCAGCAAGTTTTTCGCCCAAATACAGGCGGATAGTGTTTTTTTGTGTGTTTTTTCTGGACTTATCTCCTCAAAATATTTTTTTCCCTTAAAAAATATTAATTTATCATATTAAAAATAAAAAGTAACTTAAAATATGAAAAAAATATGAAATTATAAAAGTCAAATTTCACCGTACTGTACAGAATACAACGTACTATACATACATGGATGATCAACTCCTCGCTGATTGTGCAAGCGAATTTCAGTCGACATTGCAACTTAAAGACAAACAAATTAAAATGCCGCTTTTTCTCGTCACATAAAAAACAATTTTGACTCACTTTCTTTCGTGGCCGCCATGTTTACTTCACGTGATACTCTATCATCACGTGATCCTTGCTGGGGGCAGATATTTAAAGCAACGCGTGACGTAATCGCTGTGAGGAGATTGGATTCGACTACCTACATATATCCGTGTGTGTGTGGTGGGGGGGGGGGGGGGTGCGTGCGTGCGTGCATGCGTGCGTGCGTGCGTGTGTGTGTTTTCAATTTGAGAACTGTTAATATGACGTTTGTAACATCAACACAAGCTCAAAGCGCGTAACGCTTCGGCTTTTCGTCCCATCTAACTTTTTTGAGAAAATTATACCAGTGAGATCATTTGGAAATTTATTAAATTTTATTTTAACAAGTTACATAGTATCTCCACCTTATCCACAACCCACCTTATCCCCTAGATGACGTAAGTTGCGTCCGGTGTGAGACCACAAACTACTGTGAAGGTGAAGGTATACAGAAACCCTGTGGACGTTGTGACCCTTATGACCCCTTGTCCACGTGCGGCCGGAACCCGGTAGAACACTCATTCGGGCACTCTTCAGAATGTTCGCCGTGTCCAGATGGATGGGTAGGTTAAGCAACTTCTTATCAAAACTCGCCCGCCCAGGAAAAATCATAGTAAGCTTGCCATTAGCTCGCTTATTACTATTACTTTTCCAGAACTCGTTTAATAAATGTTTGTATTAAATGACAACTCGTGTCAGATCCTCTAGGACTCCTTTATATATTAAATATATCTCGTCTTATAGGTGAGTTTTGATCAAAAATATTTTCATTAAATATCTTAGTTAACCATAGTTATCTGAACAGATCTCGCAAAATGCTTTTTATCGATGTCCTACACCTGTCTGAAAAGTGAACCATAACACCACAATCGTCATTATAAACATGTATTTCCTATCTGAGCCACGATGCTCAGTGAGCTATTTTTAAACCCAAGAAAAACACGTGACCACTTATGTGATACCTCATCCACGTCATCCGCGGTAACGTCAATGTCTATTTATAGTAGGAAAACCCAATTGTTCTTATTTATAGATGTAAAAAGAAGGAACAAAACTTAGACTAAAGTATGATTTTTTCTCCAGAAATTACTAATAAATACCATAAACAGATGTCAGTTATTGTTACATATGTAAGATATAGGCAAACTGTCGGATGCCACCTATATATCCCGTAAGTGGATATTTGCCAGCTGGCGATAATGGTAGAAACGTTAGTAAGAATTCTTTATTGGTGATTTAGAAAGGCAACCTTTTTCTTACATCGCACGTGCACATTTATGGCCATAATAGCGACGTCCAGCTAGTTATTGGTGGAGGAAGACCCCTAGACTTATGTCTGGGTAGAACCACTGGTGCACCGCAGGTAAACTGGAAAACCTTTCCACGTGAAAGTCCTCGATAGGATCTCGAACCCACGCGGAGCAGGGCTAAGGAGTTACAAATAAATGACCCTAACCGCTTGGCCACGGGCCTTCCCTCAAATGTTTACCTTACCTAAATGAAATATTCGCCATATATTGCCTAGGCAAAACAATGATATAATAAAAATGCTGCTTTTATATAACAGATATAACAGATGCCCAAAACTTGTTGCGCACACATACGTCAAAAGATAATAATATCTGCGCCAGTTATTTTAACTATTTATGACAATCTAATGATTTGCCATTGTGTAACGTATGCTCTTGTATAACGAATCTCTCGACTCTGTACGTTATCTGTGCCTAGGCCGTGTTAAGATACACTTTCCTGTGTCAGCAACCACATCAAATGTAGTTATCTGACATTCTAGTTTAAAATAACTTTTTTAAGTAAGTACTTTGGGCTGATGAAAAGAGCATATTTAACGAATCGGTTCTTTTAAAATATCAAATATCGGTATGGATCTTTCAATCTTGTGTTACTCTAAAAGCAAATGTATGAGGGTCATTAATTGACGTCACACTATGTATTTGTTGCACAAAGTCATGCACAGACTAGATCATTTTTATATTATATATAAGACTTTCGCATTCACGCCCAGAATATATTATTTATCGAGAGAGCAGTATCAAATGTCATTCCTAATACAGTGTACTTTTATACATACCTGACATGACAGGAAATTCTCTGATGGTTGATAATTGGGATTCTTGAAATGTTTTATTAGTCTTTCATTTCGACCTTTGATCTTACATAAGTTTATTGTATACGTGCATATGTACGAATGGTCTTATAATCGTATTGCGCGTCGTCCTTCCGTCTGTCTGTCTGCCTGCCAGTCTATCTGTCTGCAGGTCTGCAGGTCTGTATGCATGTCTACCTGCAAGTCTGTCTGACTGCCTGCCTGCTGGCCTGTCTGTCTGACTGCATGTCTGTCTGTCTGTCTGTCAACAGGTCTGTCTGTCTGTCAACAGGTATGTCTGTCTGTCAACAGGCCTGTCTGTCTGTCAACAGGTATGTCTGTCTGTCTAACTGCATGTCTGTCTGTCTGTCTGTCTGTCTGTCAACAGGTCTATCTGTCTGTCTGTCTGTCTGACAGCAGGTCTGCCTGTCTAACTGCATGTCTGTCTGTCTGTCTGTCTGTCTGTCTGTCTGTCTGTCTGCATATCAGTCTGTCTGTCAACAGGTCTGCCTGTATGTCTGTCTGTCTGACTGTCTGACTGACTGTCTGCCTGACTGCTGGCCTGTGTGTGTGTCTGTCTGTATGCATGTCTGTTTGTGTGTCTGTCTGTATGTGTGTCTGTCTGGCTGTATGTATGTATGTCTGTCTGTGTGTCTTTCAGTATGTCCATGTGCCAGTCAGTCTGTGTGTGTGTCTGTCTGTGTGTCTGTATTAACAAGCAGCTTTGCTGACATTGGCATTTCCTTTTTCTTTTGTTAAACAATACTTCGCCAAACTGCTGCGAATTCCAATATGCCGGTACTTCTTTATAATTGCATGCTATAGTTTATTGTTGTTGCATGCTACATTGTTAAAAAACGGAATACTCAGGGGTTTTTTCTATGAAAAAGGTCTCACAGAAAAGCTGCGATTTTCTGTTTTTGCCAGCTACAGTATCGTTACAATAAAATGCATTCCATACGATGCACCACTCTCCAGAGCGGCGCCAACAAAATAAAAAAAGGAATTATTATTTGGGTCAATTAAATGTAGAGTAACTTGATATTTCCTGGGCAACAAAATGTAGTTGCGTGTGGGTCATTCAACAGGCAAAGTCCTGTAGTTAAAAATTTAAAGTATAATAATAAAAACAAATAAAATGAAAAAAAATTAAATAAAATAAAATTAAAAAATAAGCACGTACGGTTTTGATTTAGATCTGCAAGGACGGGTATGCGACCCCTTGCGAAGCTGGTTTCTACGTAGAATGTAACTCGACCTGGTGCCCTGCAGCCTGTACCCAGTGTGAGCCGGGATACGCCTGTCTAGACGGTAGACGGACCATATGTCCGCCAGGATATTGGTCTGATGGAACTTATGGTAAGCGAATCATTTATATAGACGTGTAAGTATATGATAGAGTCTTAAGACGTTTCTATAGAAAATAGAAGCCGAAACGAGCGCAGCGAGGTCAGGCTTCAATGGAAACGTCTTAATAGATTCTATCCGACGTAAAAGTCTCCGCCTCACTTCTACCAAAATGACATGTAATCCGCCCCATAAAACTGTCGGTCAAACTGTCAATCGTCTTGACGTTTTCAAACTTGTCGTCACAAGGGGAGGAGTCAAGCCAGAATGAGTGGTTTGTTGCACATGTGCAGTTGAAAATAAAGCCATTTAGGAAAATAGATCGATCTATTTTGTTCATTGTAAAATAAAAAATAGAAAGGAGTTCTATTGAAATCAATAGCTGAGGAATTTGAGTTTCCATAGCTTCTGATTGGCTACATATGAATGGCGACTTCTAAACACGTTTTATTAAATGAGCTTTAGAGTTTAACGTCAACGCATTGCAGTTTTTTTGCCCATTGTCATGATTGAAGTTTTGTTGTGGCACTGCTTTTTATATTAGAGATGAAATACAGACATGTTTATTTTGACAAACGCTTGAAATTGTTTGCATATTATAGAAAATTTCTTGTGTGTAAAAAGTTTATGCCTTGTTCATTTCTTTTGTTTCTAACATATTTTATTTACCCATTTGTCATACCCAGAGCAATGCCAGGCGTGTGACGCAGGCACCTTTCAGAACTCTTCGGGACAGAGCAGCTGTATCTATTGCGCTGCTGGGTACTTCAGCGGTACGGCCATGACAATGTGTGACAAATGCGAACCCGACGAATTTTCCCTAGCAGACGGTACCGGATGCGTGGCGTGTTCCAGTGCCGCAGAATGCCCCTGCCTTACCCTGGACAAGTGTTTTAACGGAACAGGCTGCTTCAACACCGGGTCCGGTACTTACGATTGTGAACCTTGTCCTGAAGGATTTGAAGGGGACGGTGTTACGTGTACGGATATAAACGAGGTGCGTTTATATATCCTAAATAAAGCGTAAATTGAAACCAATGGTGACGTGTTTGTGTGCGTGCGTGCGTGCGTGTGTGTTTAAAGTTTTATTTTGGTTCAGTAAGCATTTTAGAGATGTATTGGTGACTTAAACATAAAATATCACAAGAGTGTGTGTAAAAGTGCACGAACTACTGTTGGTTTTTTACTTAAATAATCTGTTATAAAACTTTGCAATTCTGAATTACAGCGCAGAACAGACCAAATAGTTGCATATTGAAGCGACTTGGTAACAGCGTAGGTACATGACACATAGAACCAAACAACCCGCACTTTATATGTGTTTAATTTCTCTGTCACTGTCAAGCTTATCAGCGGCACTTTCATGACTGTTGTTTACACATGACGCATATAACCGCATGCGGAGGTCAGTTAAATACTAGTTATGAAGCCAAAGACGGCGTTAACATAGCTGAAAAGTGTCACAACGCGTTTGATTCTGCCGACCGAAAGATCGCATGTTCACATCTTGTTTATTTATTTATTTATTTATTTATTTATTTATTCGGGTTTTACGGCACACAGACACTTAACAGGTCATATGGCGCCGAATACAAAGCTTAATGTGAATATAGCGTAATCAGGTTAAACAAAATTATGTGATTAAAATAGACAAATATAAAAATCTATCTGGTTTATATAATGTGCAGTATAATTGAAAACAGGTTAATATATTGAACGGTTTCACATCTTGTGATAAAACTTATTGTATTCATTGAGGTTCAACCATTTTTAATGCGCATTGCAGCAAACTTTAAGATATACTCAAGATTTGAACTAAAACATTGACGCGTGATGTTTTTATTTCAGTGTACGGATCACAACCCGTGTTTCCAGTCCCGATGTATCAATACATCCCCTGGGTACCAATGTTTGGAGTGTCCCGACGGCTACACGGGTACGTACGAGGACGCTTACTCCTGGAACATCCACCAGAGGGTGTTTATTTACACCAATAACATGCGCTCCAACTTTTCAATCCAGACCTGCGATGACATTGATGAATGCGCAATAAATCATGGCGGATGCGATCCAAGAATGCCTTGCGTCAATACTGTGGTACGTGAACTTCATTTTAATTTAACTATGTATTATGATCTTTTGTGCATATCACGCCTTGCGTCAATCCTGCGGTATGTGTACTTGATTTTAATTTAAATATGTATGTACTATTTTGTGCATATCACGTCTTGCGTCAATATTGCAGTATGTGAATTTGATTTTAATTTGACTATGTAATGGAATTTTACTATTTAAGTTGATTATGTTCGTTTTCCGAATATGCTTCATTGTGTTTAGAAGTTCTAAATAACCCTGATACATAATGGATTATCATGACAGCAATTGTGAAAGGACTTAGTTGGCTTTGTAGTAAGCACAATGTAAAATTTTTATGTTTCTAAGCTGTAAGGAAAATATCACTTTTAAATTAAAATTTGTTATAACATGCTTTCTTGAAAACCATAAACCATTTCTCTAATGCGA
The DNA here is from genome assembly GCA_007844125.1 of Sinonovacula constricta. Lineage (NCBI taxonomy): Eukaryota > Metazoa > Mollusca > Bivalvia > Cardiida > Solecurtidae > Sinonovacula > Sinonovacula constricta. The sequence goes on along the minus strand of CM017568.1, from coordinate 52,441,761 downwards.
CACAGGGTTCACATGTCCGTATTGTGTTTATAAATTTGCCTAAATATTGCTTTACTGTATTCCCACTGAACCTTTGTAAATAAAATTAAAGAAGACAGGAAAAACACAAATGCAAAAAAGAAATAAAAAAGAATATTTGTGACATGCCTGTACGCGTTTCTCCAAGCAAACCTGTGATACACCTTTCTTAACAAATATACTGGCAAGCTTTCGCCATCATACATAATTTGATAACTATTTATAAACGACAATCACTGCGAACCCAAGGGATCACCCTGTTTTTTTTACAATAAATACATTTTCAATGACTCTATCAAAGAAGACATGTTTTTCCGATTTTGATTATCCAGGGAGTGCCTTTAAGTTTCAGAAATGTGTCGATGTTGTCAATTTTGAGAAGTTTTAACGTGTCTTTTTTAAATTTTGAAGCCTCAAAAGTGTCATCAGACGCTCCTTATATCACTTATTGGAAAGTGTTTTTTTTCCTGTCGATTGTCCAATAAGTAAAATCTACATCCAGAGTGATTTGTTGCTTATCAAACTTTACCTTAAGTTAATCCATATTTTCCATGTCTGTCAATGCAGATGTGTGGGTATTGAATTGGCAGAGGGTATGAGTAAAATGGACGTTAATTACACATTGACAGTGATATTATTAACAATCTGTTCAATTATCGAAAGAATTCCATAAACTTAATCCCTAAAGTGGCATTTTGGCCACATTTATCATACGCATTACGTAGAAAAATAATTTAGCCTTGATGAAAAGGAGTTGCCTCTTATTATAACATTACAGTATTAGGCTACATTATCTAGGCAGAGCTCAAGATACATGGCGTCCATTAATTGGTCGTTCGACAAATACAGTCAACTCTCGTTATCTCAAAATCGGTTATCTCAAATTTCCGGTTAATTCAAACTGTTTTCTACGGTCCCGTTTTTTCCCTATAGTTTCTATATAGTTCGACTCCGCTTAACTCAAATTCGGATGTGTCAAATTATCGGATATATCAAACTAAATTCTTTGTCCCCACACGTATAAAACTGTTGAAATCAGTTGGTCTATCTCAAATGTAATTAAATGCGATTGCGACGATTTTAGCACAACATTAGAATAATGAATTGCTTTAAACATATATGCCACACTGAATCACCACTACACTATTACAGCAAATAATTCGGCATATTTAAAGCTTTCTCTGAGCAGCCTATTGAACTTAAGCGGAAAACTTTACTTACGTAAGTTACATTTATATATGAGACAACTGTGAATCAGACGAACTCCTTTAATTAAAGCGATTATATTTTATTGTCTTAAATAAAGTCTAAATACAGCTCCTTCTAAAGAGTATCCATAAAAAGCTAAAATTAGTGCTTTGTAATTGGTGTTTGTAGATTCAACAAAATTTCTATGGGTCAAACATTTTCCTTTTCTTTTCTTTCTTTGAACATTATTTCTGAATAAGTCGTACAAGAATTAAGAGAGAGACATTGTGTTTTGTATTATATACCTTATTATTATAGAAATTAATTTATTCTTTATCATGCCGAATTTGAAATCGATTATGGTACCATGTCTGTGCAAAGTCTTATATATGTTAAAGGGTGTTGTTCTTTATATCAAGACTAGGTCAAATATCTTATGAGATATTTTGTAAACATGTCTAAAGAGGCTATGGCTTATTTTTTTTAGCTCACCCGAGCACAACTTTGCCTGGCAAGTTTCTTACAGTCTGGTCATTGTGCCTTTGGTGTGTTATGTCTTTGTTCATGGTGTATTATACGATTATTTATCTTACAGTCCGATCGTTGTGTCTTTGTTCATGGTGTATTATACGATTACTTATCTTACAGCCCGATCGTTGTGTCTGTTCATGGTGGATTATACGATAATTGTTCTTACAGTCCAATCGTGGTGTCTGTTTATGGTGTATTATACGATGATTTATCCTACAGTACGATCGTTATGTCTTTGTTCATGGTGTATTATACGATTATTTATCTTACAGTCCGATCGTTGTGTCTTTGTTCATGGTGTATTATACGATTACTTATCTTATAGCCCGATCGTGGTGTCTGTTTATGATGTATTATACGATTATTGTTCTTACAGTCCTATCGTTGTGTCTGTTTATGGTGTATTATACGATTATTTATCTTACAGTCCGATTGTTGTGTCTTTGTTGATGGTGTATTATACGATTATTTATCTTACAGTCCGATCATTGTGTCTTTGTTGATGGTGTATTATACGATTATTTATCTTACAGTCCGATCATTGTGTCTTTGTTGATGGTGTATTATACGATTATTTATCTTACAGTCCGATCGTTGTGTCTGTTTATGGTGTTTTGTAGGATTATTGTTTCTACCGTCTGATCGTTATGTCTTTGTTCATGGTGCATTTTACGATTATTTATCTTACAGTCCGATCGTTGTGTCTTTGTTGATGGTGTATTATACGAGTATTGTTCTTACAGTCCGATCGTTGTGTCTTTGTTGATGGTGTATTATACGATTTTTTTCTTACAGTTCGATCGTTGTCTTTGTTTATGGTGTATTATACCACTATTTACCTATCTTACGGCGATGCTATACCGAGTGGTTATAATCGCCAACTTGTTACTCCCCAGTCTCCATGTTGAAAGATCTTCCAGCTGAAGTGCAGTGCTCCATTGCCTCTACTTACACTCTTGCCATAGATTTATCCACACCAACATGACCACAATTATGTAACAAAATATATTTTAGTACAAACATTAAATCATTGCTCACAATGTATGATAAGAAGCTGAGTTCAAATATGTTACGGCCACATGTTCAAAAAGTCGTAATACAAGCAAATGAAATCACAGAAAAATATCTGCAATATACAGATTTTACTTACAGTTGTGTGTATTTGAACAAACATATGATCCGCAATAAGTAAATTTTAAATGGTATATAAATTAACGGATGTTTTAATGACAGCGGTGGTGAGTCAACTTCGGACTTGAATTGCTTGCCAACGGAACTTCCCAGGCCAAGTCCATGGACGAGATATCTCGAGGGGGGGGGGTGAAATTTAACGACCACAGTGGTAGAAATATATGCACTTCAAACCAGCCTCGCTGCTAGGTTAACTCTTTAGCGAATTGGTTTAAGCGAGCGGCTTCCAAAGTTGCGCGGTTAAGCAACGGTTACTGTAGCTCGTGTACAGATGGCTGGACGTTGAAGAGCGCCGGCCTGCGTTACAATAATACATGTATATAATTGAACTAATTATAAACGATTCTGCCTTTTTCTAAACCTTTTTCCCAAGCCATCTGATTTTATCTTTAACTTCCTTCCACAGGGCAGCTACTACTGCGACTTCTGTATGACTGGGTATATTGGCACCAACAGGACTGGATGTTACCTGGACAACTTTTGTATTTCCGGTGCACACGACTGTAACATTGGCGCCAACTGTATTTACCTGGGTCCGGCTCAGTTCCGGTGTGAGGTAGGTATCAGTCCAGTATAAGTAATAGCCCAGCTTAATGTTTAAACATGACAAATCAATTACAAAATACATAAAAGGAAAACATACAATTATTTTGTCGTTTATGTCATAAAAGGCGTCACTTCGACTAAATAAAGGCTACCCCAAAACCTTGTTAACTGCTACTTGTTTGTTAAAGTTTGTGTCGTCAATCAAATTGATTGGTTAATATGTCCGAACATGATAAATCGAATAACAAAAAAAGTCTTGATGTGTTATCAAAACCTCTCGCTGTTGTGTTACGATTTTTTATTATGTTAGACATGCTGACCACTTCCTTCTGCTTTAAAACTTAAACTATTTTTAAAACTATTTACAGTAATTAGAAAACTGACACGGACAAAGCTTGTACGGACCAGTTAAGCCAGTTAAGAAAAAGAAAGAAATATCTTTATAAATGATTTGCGGCCTTAGTGTGTTTTATTAACTAAAACGTATTGATCGTCCAGATGATTCAAGTTCAAGTCATAAATTATGATACATATATGCGTTAATGTCTTGTAAATGAAATATTGTTGTTTATACTAAATACAAATAACAAACAATATTTTTTTAATCTCCAGTGCAAGCCAGGTTGGGCCGGTAATGGTGAGTTATGTGGCGAGGACTCCGACAATGATGGTCATCCGGATATCGGCCTGTCCTGTACCGACTGGGGCTGTTACAGGGTAGGTGATTGTGTTCCCATCAATCCTGGGGGCGTGACTGGTTACATCCCGGCCCAAATCATCATTCCTGGGAGCGTGGCTGGTTACATCCCGGCCCAAATCATCAATCCTGGGAGCGTGGCTGGTTACATCCCGGCCCAAATCATCAATCCTGGGAGCGTGGCTGGTTGCGTCCTGGCCCCAATAATTAATCCTGGGCTGGGGGCGTGGCTGGTTACACACAGGTCCCAATCATCATCAATCTTGAGGGCGTGGCTGGTTACATCCCGGCCCAAATCATCAATCCTGGGGGCGTGGCTGGTTACATCCCGGCCCAAATCATCAATCCTGGGGGCGTGGCTGGTTACATCCTGGCCCCAGTAATTAATCCTGGGCTGGGGGGCGTCGCTGGTTACATGCAGGCCCAAATAATCAATCCTGGGGCGTGGCTTGTTACATCCCGGCCCCAATCATCAGTCCTGGAGGCGTGGTTGATTACATCCCGGCCCAAATCATCAATCCTGGGAGCGTGGCTGGTTACATCCCGGCCCAAATCATCAATCCTGGGAGCGTGGCTGGTTGCGTCCTGGCCCCAATAATTAATCCTGGGCTGGGGGCGTGGCTGGTTACACACAGGTCCCAATCATCATCAATCTTGAGGGCGTGGCTGGTTACATCCCGGCCCAAATCATCAATCCTGGGGGCGTGGCTGGTTACATCCTGGCCCCAGTAATTAATCCTGGGCTGGGGGCGTCGCTGGTTACATGCAGGCCCAAATAATCAATCCTGGGGCGTGGCTTGTTACATCCCGGCCCCAATCATCAGTCCTGGAGGCGTGGTTGATTACATCCAGGCCCCAATCAACAATCCTGGGGGCGTGGCTGGTTACATGCAGGCCCCAATAATCAATCCTGGGGCGTGGCTTGTTACCTCCCGGCCCCAATCATCAATCCTGGAGGCGTGGCTGGTTACATCCAGGCCCCAATCGCAAAAAAACATTTCTCAGCTGACATTTTTGCTCAGGGTCAAACTTTGGGAAACCAGGAATACTTCTTACTGGGATGTAGCGTTGCAGTTCTGACATGTTCTACACCATTAATCTGGCAAGGTCAATGTATAAATATGTTACAGTGATGTGTTAACGGTATTATGTAAGTAAACATGAGCTTGAGCAAAATCTCAACTGAGATTTTTTTCCGCAAGTGGAGCCACATACTTGGCCTGGTCTTTATGGACTTATACAAACTGGATCTGTATATTAAAAACGGCTATAGAGTGAGACATGTTGAGCCGTATATGTCACAGGTCGAATATAACATTCGACAGAATATATCACGTATGATATATTTGGTAGAAAATGACGCGCGCATCAAATGAGTTTGGTACATAAAATGTGATATTCTTGTGACTTAAGATTTTATATGCTCACCAAAACAACGATGTTTGTCATAAAGAGTGATGATGATAATGATGATAAAGATGATGACGATGATGATGATGATGATAGCAATAGTGTTGGTCGTTATATCAAATTATGATGATGATTATTATTGTAGTGGTGGCCATGATGATGATGATGATGATGGCGATGGTGATGACTTATATTAAAAGTGATGATTTCGGTGATGTCACTGTCAGATTAAGAAGACAAAAGTGCCACCTAGGACAGCTGTCATGTTTAAGATCGAAAACGTGTTACATAATTAAACGGTGACATTTAAAAAAACATGTTTGAATAATTGTTAGGGGACAGAAACTGCGTATTAATCACGGTCATTATTACGTCAACGCTATGTACGCTCATATCAGATTCAAAGCAAAATTCTAAAAAACAAATCAGTTCAATGTGATCGTTCGTTGGATATTTAAAAGACAGGGACGCATGATCAACTCATTGACAACAATCTCGAATCACATAAGATTTACAAAATATCACAAATACGTATAGCAAACTCATTAAAGTATCCAATTTTGAAATTTGATTTTAATATAGCATTATTTTACACTTTTCATAGATTATCATATTTACGAACGTATGAATATAAGGGATGTCAAAGGATACTAAATTTGGTATCCGGATATCCGTCGAACGATCCGAACGGATATCCGGATATCCGGATATAAATCTTAGTTAAATCTGATGTTGCAGTCGGATGTGTGCGGGGTTAGCAACATTTCCATTGACATAATTAAATCGCCATTTCAATAGAAATATTTAAATCAACATTTCCATAGACATAGGCACTTCATCATTTAAATAATTAATGAAATACGAACAATAAAAAACATTTGGTAATTTTAATTCACAATAAAATGAACAAATCAAACATATATCTGAACAATTGTAGCTCTGTCTCTTATTAATAAAGCCGAACAAACGAAATTAAAGATAATAATCCTTAATCAAAATGGATAAGTAATAGCTTCAAACAATGGCAGTTAATTGGCAAATTATTTTACATATGCTTTAGCACAACTCTAAAACTGTGAAGTTCATCAACAAAATTAAAGATATTATTCGCTAAACAAAATGGATCAGTAGAAGCTTCAAACGTTGGCGGTTAATTAGCATGTTATTTTACATACCACCATGCTTTAGCACATTTCTAAAACTGTGAAGCCAAATATACGATACTGCGTGTCACCACCTGTCGATAATCCGTTACACATTCGTATGCGTAAATGCACACTGACATGACAGCAAAAAAAGATAACTTAGCAAAATGGCCAAAACATTTAATTAAATGTTTATTTATTTATTTTTTTAAGCGAATATCCGGATACCAAAGTCGATTCGGATATCCGATGATTCGAACGGATATCCGGATATCCGTTTACATCCCTAATGAATATTGATTACTATTACGTGTTTACGTAAGTGTACTTTCCATTTAATTGTTTTGTTTGGTTTGGTTTTGTAAGTTAGGTGTAACTCCGTGGTTTATAAAACCTTCCTTTATATTAATGTTTACTTTGGACACAATGCTATATATAAGACAGAATTGATACCTACTTTTACGTTGATTTACAAGTCTGGTTATCGCTTTCTTTGTAGTTTAAATACTACTATTGCCCCAGTGCTAAACTGTTAAAGAGTTTGTTCTTAAACCAGAATTTGCAAACCTAAACCCTGGCGCTTCATTTGTCAACCGCCGAAAACAGCGGGGGTTAAACACGACGAAGGAGGCCATTCCCAACCTAAACCCTGACGCTTCATTTGTCTACCGCCGAAAACAGCGGGGGTATAAACACGGCGGAGGAGGCCATTCCTAACCTTAACCATGGCGCTTCAATTTTTACCGCCGAAAACAGCGGGGGTTAAAACACGGCGGAGGAGGCCATTTCCAACCTAAGCCCTGACGCTTCAATTGTCAACCGCCGAAAACAGCGGGGATTAAAACACGGCAGAGGAGACTTTTCCCAACCTAAACCCTGGCGCTTCAATTGTCAACCGTTGAAAACAGCGGGGGTTTAACACGGCGGAGTAGGCCATTCCCAACCTTAACACTGGCGCTTCAATTGTCTACCGCCGAAAACAGCGGGGGTTAAAACACGGCGGAGAAGGCCAGTCCCAACCTAAGCCCTTGCGCTTCAATTGTCAACCGCCGAAAACAGCGGGGGTTAAAACACGGCGGAGGAGGCCATTCCCTACTTAAACCCTGGCGCTTCAATTGTCTACCGCCGAAAACAGCGGGGGTTAAAACACGGCGGAGGAGGCCATTTCCAACCTAAACCCTGGCGCTTCAATTGTCTTCCGCCGAAAACAGCGGGGGTATAAACACGGCGGAGGAGGCCATTCCCAACCTAAGCCCTTGCGCTTCAGTTGTCTACCGCCGAAACAGCGGGGGTAAAAAACACAGCGGAGGCCATTTCCAGCTTTCAGTCTTTCAAGACATTGCTGTGAAGAAACTCCCCCCCCCCCTGAATAATGGTTTGATGATTTCAGAAAATTATCTAAGAAAACGAGCGCTAGGACATTTTTAATAGAGTAGATCGGTTTTATTTTCATTGCTTGCATTTGAGAAACCCCTCAGAAAGTGCGAGGTTAGAGCTCTGTAAAACCGGTTTAAGCACTCCGGTCAGTCCCTTTTGCCGACTGACTGTTCCAGGACGGTAACTGTTGGGTTTGCTCTATTTGTTTAATGACTTATCCCAGATTTGTTCTTTTACATCTGGCTTGCATTTGAACACCTTTCTCCTGTGCCTTTAAAATTTTGGTTCATGTTGCAATGCTAATTGGACTGTGTCATATTACCTTATTATTGACCGAGTAGCCAAATAACCGGACGCAATAGCGCAATTGGTAGAGCGACGGCTTGCGGATCAGGTAGTCGCGGGTTCAAACCCCGGCCGGGTCAAACCAAAGACTTGGTAGTAGTGGCTTCCCTCCTTAACTCGGGGCTTAGCGGACAGCATTACGACTGACGCGTCGGTGTCAGTATAATGGACCGGCCGGGTTCAATCCCTGGGCTCCTCATAAGTGCCAATGTGCTATAATGATAGAAATAGCGCTGTACAGTATCGGCAAAAATGCCGGCAACTCCCATCCCAAATTTTAGTGTTGTGTGCTATCTTGTTTGTTTTATATCGTTGTTGACAGTGTATTGTGCTCATTATTACGTAAATAACCTAGTGTCGTCATCAGTATATTTAAGCGCCTGCCTATAGATTGTATTGATTTGTTATGTTGGTAAAGAACCTAAGATTGTATTGATTTGTTATGTTGATAAAGAGCCTAAGATTGTATTGATTTGTTATGTTGATAAAGAACCTAAGATTGAATTCATTTGTTATGTTGATAAAGAACCTAAGATTGTATTAATTTGTTATGTTGATAAAGAACCCAAGTGTTACAATTATAGACATTCGGCACTTTCAAGGCGAATTTTCTCTACTTTACAGTCATTATATGGGATTAAGGGATCTGGGGGATTAATTGAAGTCCAGTATCCAATATTTATTTTGCATAATGTTGTATAATTGAGGTAATGCTCACATCCAACAATGCACTTCTACCGAAAAAACTTTTACCGATTGTTATACATTTTAAAGAGAGTGTTACCAACGTTACGAAGTTTCTTGTAAATTACCTTAATTTTAATTATTATTCCAGGACAACTGTCAGTCCGTCTCTAATAGCAACCAGGAAGACACCGACAACGATAACCTTGGTAACAACTGTGATGCGGACGACGATAATGATGGTCGCTACGACTACTTGGTACAAACGATCTCGCTTTATATTTGACGAATAGTCTGCTCTGTTATTGATGCAGTTAGACCGATGCAAGAATGATCGCCCAATTAGCAAATGTTTATAAGTTTTAAAGTTTAAGTTTTAAAGTTTAAAGTTTTAAAGTTTTATTCAAAGCAAACCAGAAGGTCATACGACCCATGTGGTGTCAAAAGCATGGTGGCAGTACATGTTTAAACAATAGATAAATAGGAAAATAGCATTTAACATAATATAGCGGAGCATTTTACAATTTCAAAAATATTAATAAGTGATTGACAAAAATGTAAGACATTGTTCATATGAATTCATTTATAGTACTATATGCTAAAATTAATAGATCGATATAATATAAATGATTTTATTAATAAAGGATCTATACTACTACTACTAATAATAATAATAATCATCTATTGCAAGTGCGGATCTTAATGACGAGCCAGAAACCTAGATTTAAATGTGGCCAAGTCGTTTTTATCATAAGAACATAATAGATACTCGGGATGTGTTGCAGTTTTCAGTGAGGTTAACAAATTTCTAATTATGCATATAGATATACATTTATTTGACAAGAATTTGAACCTTTATGAGAAACTTTATAAAAACTTTTTTGCTTAAACAAAGTTGCAATAAAATGTCAACCTGTTATAAAGATAAATAATAATATTGTATAATGTATAGTGTTACACTGTCAATGTCAAATACCGCATCATGATACGCCTGGTAGCTTTAGAAGTGTCAAAGCTAAGATGATCACTCTCATAAAATCATTAAAAATTATCATGAATGCCTGCGAGATAAGGAGGGATTTAAAAAGGAGTCTGTTTTTCAACATAATTAAACTAATAACTGTCGTGGTCTGACAACAATTATCTAATTAACGACAACTTTTGCAGGACAACTGTCAGTACGTGTCCAATTGGAATCAAGCCGACGGAGATTCCGACGGCGTCGGAGATGCATGCGACAACTGCCTGTCGGTAGTCAACTCTGATCAACTAGACACCGACAATGACGGCACAGGGGACGAATGCGACTCCGACGATGACAATGATGGTAAGTAGGAAACTCAGATATGGGAGACTATGAAGCTTTAAGAGAACGGCGGTAAAAAAGCTAATGGTTCGCTGAAAGAGTAACTTAAATGGTGCACATATACAACATAAGTGTTTGTTACTGATTAACAGAAATTGTCATTAGTATTAGAAAATATCAAGCTTGCATAAAAGTTTGATAGAGATAAACATAAAGCCTTAATATCTTTATATACATTGTATAAGATGTTTGTTTAACCGATATACCACGTCTAATTACAGTTACTGCTTAACAGAAAGCATGACATTTTCAATAGAAAAGTATATAAGTCCCAGAATACCTTGTTTTTACAATAAACTGTAAGTGATAACCCTTTTCTTTATTTAATCACCAGGTGTTGTTGACGGCTCGGACAATTGCCCGCTGGTTGCCAACCCAGGACAGGAGAACTCTGACACGGACACTGTCGGGGATGCGTGCGACAATTGTCCGACGGTGAACAATAACGATCAAGCCGACAGTGATCAGAACGGTGTCGGGGATGCGTGCGATACACCCGGTGGTGCGAACAGGGATGAGTGAGTAAAATGTTTAGACGTGTGTAACCGTTTGTAGACACCCGGTGGTGCGAACAGGGACCAGTGAGTTAACGATTTAGATGAATGCAACCGTTTGTAGACACCCGGTGTTCCGGACAGGGGCCAGTGAGTGGCAAAATGTTCAGATGTGTGTCACAGTTTGTAGACACCCGGTAGTACGAACAGGGGCCACTGAGTAAAATGTTTAGATGTGTATCACAGCTTGTAGACACCCGGTGATGCGAACAGGGACAAGTAAGTAAAATATTAAGACTGTGTACCACCGTTTGTAGAAACCCGGTGGTGCGAACAGGGACCAGTGAGTAAAATATTTAGATGTGTACCACAGTTGTAGAAACCCGTTGGTGCGAACAGGGACCAATGAGTAAAATATTTAGATGTGTACCACAGTTGTAGAAACCCGGTGGTACGAACAGGGACCAGTGAGTAAAATATTTAGATGTGTACCACAGTTGTAGAAACCCGTTGGTGCGAACAGGGACCAATGAGTAAAATATTTAGATGTGTACCACAGTTGTAGAAACCCGGTGGTGCGAACAGGGACCAATGAGTAAAATATTTAGATGTGTATAACAGTTGTAGAAACCCGGTGGTACGAACAGGGACCAGTGAGTAAAATATTTAGATTTGTACCACAGTTGTAGAAACCCGGTGGTGCGAACAGGGACCAATGAGTAAAATGTTTAGATGTGTATAACAGTTGTAGAAACCCGGTGGTACGAACAGGGACCAGTGAGTAAAATATTTAGATTTGTACCACAGTTGTAGAAACCCGGTGGTGCGAACAGGGACCAATGAGTAAAATATTTAGATGTGTATAACAGTTGTAGAAACCCGGTGGTGGGAACAGGGACCAGTGAGTAAAATATTTAGATTTGTACCACAGTTGTAGAAACCCGGTGGTGCGAACAGGGACCAATGAGTAAAATATTTAGATGTGTATAACAGTTGTAGAAACCCGGTGGTGCGAACAGGGACCAATGAGTAAAATATTTAGATGTGTATAACAGTTGTAGAAACCCGGTGGTGCGAACAGGGACCAATGAGTAAAATATTTAGATGTGTATAACAGTTGTAGAAACCCGGTGGTGCGAACAGGGACCAATGAGTAAAATGTTTAGATGTGAACCACAGTTGTAGAAACCCGGTGGTGCGAACAGGGACCAATGAGTAAAATATTTTGATGTGTATCACAGTTGTAGAAACCCGTTGGTGCGAACAGGGACAAGTAAGTAAAATATTAAGACTGTGTACCACCGTTTGTAGAAACCCGTTGGTGCGAACAGGGACCAATGAGTAAAATATTTAGATGTGTACCACAGTTGTAGAAACCCGTTGGTGCGAACAGGGACCAGTGAGTAAAATATTTAGATGTGTACCACAGTTGTAGAAACCCGGTGGTGCGAACAGGGACCAATGAGTAAAATATTTAGATGTGTATAACGGTTGTAGAAACCTGGTGGTGCGAACAGGGACTAATGAGTAAAATATTTAGATGTGTATAACAGTTGTAGAAACCTGGTGGTGCGAACAGTGACTAATGAGTAAAATATTTAGATGTGTATCACAGTTGTAGAAACCCGGTGGTGCGAACAGGGATCAGTGAGTAAAATATTTAGATGTGTACCACAGTTGTAGAAACCCGGTGGTGCGAACAGGGACCAGTGAGTAAAATGTTTAGAATGTATATCACAGTTTGTAGAAACCCGGTGGTGCGAACAGGGACCTTGAGTAAAATGTTTAGATGTGTACCACAGTTGTAGAAACCCGGTGGTGCGAACAGGGACCACTGGGTAAAATGTTTAGACTGTATATCACAGTTTGTAGAAACCCGGTGGTGCGAACAGGGAGTAAAATGTTTAGAATGTATATCACAGTTTGTAGAAACCCGGTGGTGCGAACAGGGACCACTGAGTATTAAAATGTTTAGATGTGTACCCCAGTTGTAGAAACCCGGTGGTGCGAACAGGGACCACTTATTTAAATGTTTACATGTATATCACAGTTTGTAGAAACCCGGTTGTGCGAACAGGGACCACTGAGTAAAATGTTTAGATCTGTATTTGAGTGCATAGACAACCTGCCATTGTTTATTATACTGAATAAATTTAATTCGTTTTACTCTAAATTCATTTTTACTATCAACCAACGACTACAGATCCGACTGCTGATATGTATATTAACGAACTTTTGTGTGACTCGGTTTATGTAGACTATTAAATGAAAATGTGTATGCACCATTCACTTCATAAACTTCAAATACAATGTAATAAAAACGCACTCTTTTAATCTGGAGCCATTTTGTGTTGTTTATATGAAAATATTTAAAAATATTTTTGATCATCGTTTGCATCTACGATTTACTGGCCCATTGATATTTACGACATAAATTATGTTTTCATTGAATACCGTCGGTATAATTTAAATGTTGATCGTTGTATAATTACAGAGATGGTGATGGTGTGCTGGACGGAACCGATAACTGCCCGAGCTATCCGAACGGAGACCAGTCGGATATTGACGGGGATTCTATGGGTAAGGTATTGCTTAATATTAGTGCCTTTAGTTACGCTTTAATTAATTAAGTCGTTGGTTTTTGGTATAGAGATTTTCTCTTATTTGAAAATGAAATAGATTTTCTTTAAAACATCCACCCTTCTAAAATCCTACAATTTTCAACGTTACATTCACCGAAATGCTTCTCGGCCGAACTTGTTTCAATGATTAAACCGTTTTTTTCATTATGTTCATATTTAATCTTGACAATTTAAGTTAATTCAAAACCACTCTTTTGTACAGTTATATAGGATCTCACACAAGTTTTGATTTATTGCAATCATTTACTGAACAAGTTCATGAAAAGTGATGATAAGCGAATCTCTGTGGAACTTACTGTCATTTTTCCTGGACGAGATTTATAAATGTTTGTATTAAATGACAACGAGTGTCAGATTCTTTTTTGTCACATGATTTAAATCGCCAATATACGAAATTTTAACAAGAATACTTGGTGAAATAGTAGTCGGTATGCCGGCTCAGTAGACCCCGAAAAATAGTAAGCACAAAATGTTTTTGCATAAATTGGTTCATTATCATGTTCCTACTCAGAAACCAATTGATGCAACTTTGTCACCCTTGAGCATTTTGAAAAATTCAAGATGGCCGCCAAGATGGCCGCCAAAATTATCAAAATTGACATATCTCATGCATCAAGTGGTTTCTGATAGAGGACATGTTGGTGTACAATAATATGCAAAAACATTTTGTGCTTACTATTTTTTTACGTTACACTGATATCGGCTAGTTGGCATACTGACTATAGTTGTATAAGACAATCTGCATTATAATGACGTCGATGACGTCATAAATGAAAAAGCTTTATTACACTATTTTAGTGTAACAAAATATGTAAGTGTATTGAATGGAAAACAAGGGGAGTCGTGTGATTTTTAACGTTTCCTTGCAGGTGATCTCTGTGACAGCGATATCGACGGCGACGGCATAATCAACGAGATCGACAACTGTGTGTACTTCGCTAACGCTCCCCAAACTGACGTGGACGGAAACGGCGTCGGCGACGTCTGTGAGACGGACTCTGACGGCGATGGCACTGCGGACAAGAACGATACGTGTCCGCACAACCCCGCCATCAGTGTGACGTCATTCCATGATTACTTCCTTGTTGACCTAGACCCAAGTCTCACAGGCTCAGAGCCGTTCTGGGAAGTCAAGGACAACGGTGCGGACATATCACAGACAGCAGCCACTAAGAAGCCCGTGATGCTTATAGGTAGAGAGTTTCGCAGTTTATAACCTTTAAAGGGTTCAGCTCTTAAATGTGCCCTTGCTTATTATTTCAAGAGTTATGTAACTGGAAGTGGCATTATACAACAAGTTATGTTAAATGCTGAAGGTAAAAAATATACCGGAAAACAATATGTGACTAAATGCATGTGAGCAAGTTTTAATTCGTTAAGATATTGGTAAAGTAATCAATCTTAAGGCCCGGTCACCCAGCCCTCCACGGGCGTATCGCGGCCGAATCACGGCCAAAAATTTCTGCCCGTGAAACAGACGCTGTTGGACGCTTTGAGGTCGCGATAAAGACGCGATACAGCCGTACTTTACCCGTCGTTACACGCGGTAAGAACGAAAAGTTTTGGGCTGCCCAAAAATTTAGACCGCGGGTAATCGCGGGCGGTACACGTGGTACACACGCGGTAAAGACGCGGTACAGACGCGGAACGAACGTGCTAGGACGTGCTACGGCCGCGGTTAAGACATGGTTACACGCGGTAGGACGCGAAATTTTAGCGGGTAATCGCGGGTGGAGCACGGTCATAGCACGTTTGTTCTGCGTCTGTACCGCGTTGTTATATCACGTGCATTAGCGTGTGTACCGCGTGTAAGCACGGACAAACGCCTTTCTTCGCGTAAACAGCGCGCCCCAATACCGGCCTAATCACGTTCAATTGCGTCTTCTACACGCCCCGAATACGATTGTCCACGGCCTAATCGCGTCCGTACAACGTCTGATTTTAGGTATATAAAAAGCGCGATTTGCCGAGCATTCGTCAGTTGTGCTCCAGACGTCAAGGGGTGAAAATTATACCCGTGGTAGGCCGCGGTCCCGCCGCGCTTCACCCGCGATAAGGACGCGGAACAGTCGCCAGCGTCTGTTCCGCGGGCATACCACGGGTAAACCGCGGGTAAGCCAATTTTGCACATTTTTCCACCACGGGCAACCGCGGGCAAAAAAAATCGCGAAATTTTACCCGCGATACAGACGCGAAAGGCTGTGTGACCGGGCCTTTAAGTTGCGTTATTGTTTCCTGCATTATAAATGGTTAGTCTCATTCTTTACCAAACATGCTGTGTGGTACTGTTTGGAAAATGGAAACAACATAATCTTCTCTTTATGATTTCATAATTTATTGGTGAAAAATTACATGCAAGAAAACAATAGACTATAAAGCAATAAAAAAATAATTTCACCAAAACACTCTACCAGGTCAGCAGTCTTACGGTGCCATGCTTTACGCCGGTACATGGTTCACCACCGACATCTCCGCCGTCGGCTACTTTGGCTGTGTTTTCGGCTACAACAACAACCGGAAGTTCTACCTGGTCACGTGGATAGGCCAATATCACACGTACAGTAACTCGTCAACGTACCGAGCAGGGATCAAAGGAGTTCAACTGAAGGTTTGTGACTGACTCAGTTGTATTGTTGAAATGATATTCTCGATCAACGTTAATGTTTTATTTTAAAAAGAAATATTTTATCATTATAATTTAAAATAAAATAAAAAACTTGTTAAAAACCCTTTTAATAACGTATTTTATCATTCGAGTTTTCTATAAAATGTAGACAATTACCGTATGAAAAAAATGTATGTAAACTGACTAAAGATGAGATGATCCTAGCAATTTTTAAAATTAATATAATAATATTTACTGGATAAACATAAAATTACGACGTAATTTTTGAATCACAAGTTTTTGTAAGTCTAAGAACATCCAATGCGTCATAATGACAAGATTATGTTCTTTCCCAGTAACATAATCCTTCGAATTACATTTCTGTTATTGCTTGCTACGGTGTATCTCCTTGTTCTTCTATACCTTGGTATGTTGCTATTGCCTGCTACATTTAATCACTCAGAGTATATGGTCACCATTTCCTCGACAAACTATTGGCTACATGAGGACTATTTCAGAGAAGGCTCGACTTTAATTAATGAACAGCGCCAGCAATAATGTTTGAGTATTGAACCCCGACCCCGCTTCCCCCACCATCTCACCCGCCCCCTCCCCGCCCACCAAAGGTCACACCGCTACATTTAACGCCATTGTATTATATTATACAATAAGGTATCAATTAATCCATTGTATTTATAATAAAACAAAGGCTTAGAAATATTGCATTTTACCCTAAAATATATTTTTATATGATGCTTCAGGCATTAAGTTTACAGCAATTTCTGTAGTACACGGTAGTTTGTTTGTTTGTTTTTTATTCGTTGGCATATGAATCAATTGTCAGTCTGGAGCTTTCAAGCCGGCAGGAATACAAGATTTAAAAAAATATCATCAATTGACATGAATATCAAACGCAGTCAGTTTGATGTTTAGAAAATAATCAAATTTGAAAAAAGACAATAGTATATTTATTATATGTTTCTGTTTTATTTGATTTCATCGGTATTTCACCCGTCTGTCACCAGCTTATAGACTCCGCCAGTGGGCCTGGTAACACAATGGCAGATGCCGTCTGGCACAGCTACGACACCACGGGTGAGTCCCGTCTCTTGTGGCAGGACACATCTCTCCAGGGCTGGGAAGCAGGCCTGTCCTACCGCTGGTACATTACCCACCAGCCATCGGTCGGATATATCAAGTAAGTTATTTCAGTCGAAATATTTTGTTAAAATTACATCGAAAAAATATTTCCATCTGTTAATATTTTTTTTTCTTCTACACACTGGGAAATTATTTCTATTAACAAGCTTGGTATTGAAGTGGGTGGGGTAGGGTGTCAGCCCATGGAAAGACGGCTTGCTACGTTCACCTGAATACTCCCTTCAAATTGAGAAATATGATAACTTTAGCATTTTAACAATTTTATCACAGCAAAGTTGGCTTTTGTCATGAAGCAAATTCTTCAAGCTTCTATTTGAAGGATGTTGTGTATATCCGAACAAGTATGTCAATAAATACAAAATATATTTTAAATCGAAAGGAAAAATCTTACGCAGAAACTAAATTGACAAAAAATGAATATATGAAATAACATAAACTAAGCTTATATTGTATTATGCAAATGTAATAAAAATACATTGTTTAACACAAAAATAACAGGATATACAATGTAGGACTACATAAATTTGTTTTAGAGATTATTCATTTATGTAAAGGCAGATAAGATAACGATATGCACCTGAGTAGAACAATCCGTGTATATTTATAATAGGAAATTAAATTACAAATGGCGTTTTAAAATATTTTTATTTATACAGTATCCAGCTTTATCATGCCGCCACGTTGCTGGTCGACTCCGGGTCCATCTACGACGGGTCAATCACGGGTGGGAAGGTTGGTGTGTTCCAGTTTGGCTCATTTCCGGTCATCTGGTCCTATCTGAAAGTCCAGTGTAAGGAACACATCAACATGGCGTTAATGTTTGACGGAATTGATGATCACGTCACACTTAATGACGTCATAACACTGGCCATTAATGAGAGGTAAATGTCATTGTCCTGTAATAAATCCTAAAATTAATTCTTTATTATTTGCAAGATGCAAATCAGTCCAGAAATGTTGTAATTGATACAGTTGTGGCTTAACTTTAACCTTGGACTGTGTTTCTGTAAAATCTGCCAAAACTTTCTTTTTCACTGCTACAAACAGAGCATTTAAAGAACCCATCAGGCACTTAAAGTCGCTTGCTCTTGCATAATTTCAATTTGTAATTGACCCAATATACCTCTTTCTGTGATTCTAAAGGGTGAAGGTCACATTAGAATACAGGCTTTTGGATTAAGGGAGCAGCTCTCACTTCATGTGTCTTGTTTATTTTGGGATGTCGGTCATTTTTGGCCAGTCTTTACAAAGCTTTTTTAACGTTTTGGTCGTAAACGCGTGAATGATTTTGTGATAAAGATTTGACTTTTTCTTTAAAATGTTTTTATATATAAAATAATGAACTATGAAAAAAAACATCTTTAAAAAAATCGTTAATAAATTTAAACACCACCATTTTTATACATGTGTTTTATTTTTTTCTTAAAAGAGACATTATTTTAAAATTCTCTATGTCGGGCCCTGTACATTGTTAGCGTTTTAACACAAATATCTTTGCTTTTTTTGTTGTAGATCTTGCAAATTAAGAAGGCAAAATAAGTTGCCAGCAAATACTGGAAACTCATTTGACCAAGAAAATAACGTTCCTTAAATTATTTAATCTTATAAATGTATTTTTTTCTAAAAAACGCTCACACTCCAAATTGCCTTTCTTCAAAAGTTAAACACAAACAATTGATCTATTACATATTTACAAAATATGTACATAAATCAGTTTGGTTCGTTTCCGTTCATCTGTTTATATCTGATAGTTCCGGGTAAGGAACCCATCAACATGGCGCTAAAGTTTGGCGGAACTGATGATCATAAATTCACTCGGCTCTGGACTTGGTCAGCGTTGATTTACCTTAAAAAATAGTTTACGTGTAAATAGATGTAGCTTTCGAATTAATATATTATGCACAAACGCATTTTAACTTATCGTATCCACTTTCAGTTTCACTGTAGACACATGGTTAAAGCTAGACAGCGGCTATACTGCGGGACCGTACCCGTTATTCTGTACGTCCAACGGTACCGTGTGTCTGTCGGTAAACTCCGGGACGCTTGTAGGAACCCTGGGCCCTGATACGGTCACCTCCGTGACGTCATTGTCAGCCGGCACCTGGTACAATGTCGTCTTTAGGCACAGCTATGAAGGTGAAGAATGTTTATTTGTGTGTATATGTTTGTGTGAAAAGTTTGTTAGAATGTTTGGTTTTTAGTTGTTTTCGGATGTGTGTGTTGGGTTTGCGTGATAAAGTGGGTTTTGAGGTCGGGGTAGGGTTGGGTACGCGGGGTTGAGGGATGGGTGTCAACTTAAAACATATAATTATATATATAATAAAATTATATCTTTGGTGCAACTTCTTACCAGTCCTCATCTGCTTGCTTTAATAGATTTGGACACATGTTATTTCAACCAACAATATACATTAATCGCCAATAACTATTAACTTATGACAATTAGTGAAGCTGCCTCCATCTCGTCCTAGTTACTTCTTTATTTTCTGCTTTTCGATGAAAATGAATTACTCGGGTCACCCGAGCGCCGGTGTAGGCGTCGCTCATATTTTAATAAGCGTAGAATAAGTCCGAATGAAACTGTATATGGCTTACTTTCAATCATAACTATCCAAATGAAAGTGAATATGTCACTCAATTAATCATAACTATTAACCGGACCTGGTAGCGCAATCGGTAGAGCGTCGGCTCCAGGTACGGGAGGCCCAGGTTCGATCCCGGGTTGCGACATACCGAAGTCGTTAAAATGGTAGTGGTAAAGCTCCCTTGCTAACGCTCAAGCAAATATAAGTGCAGTTCCACGACTGAATGGCCCGGTGTCAGGATAATGTGGCTGGATGTGATATCATGCTAGGTGTTCACGGCATGCTATACACTTTATCTGCTTCAAGTGGACACCGTCTCCAGATAACTGAAATACTGTTGGTGGGACGATAAACCCAATAAACAAACAAAATACATGTATACACGCACATACTATCAGCAGTCGACCTCGCTTTCCTGTGAGAGTTAATTTTAGAGTCATGGGCATCTGTCGACACCTGAGTGTGTTGAAAATGTTCAGTAACTGACATCTCATATCACCTCTGAAACTCGAAGCAAAGTGCATACGATTTAAATCTCTCACACACACTTCAATACAACTACTAATAAAAACTTGAAGCACATATTGCGATCTTAGAAAGGGATAAGCCGGCATTTTTGCCAAAACTGTGCAGCGACATTTCTATCATTATAGCACAGAGGCACTTATGAGGTGCCCAGTGACTGAACCCGGCCGGTCCATTATACTGACACCGACGAGTCAGGCGTAATGCTGTCCGCTTAGCCCGAGCGTTAGGAGGGAAGCCACAACTACCAACTTTAAAGTCTTTGGTTTGACCCGGCCAGAATTTGAACCCACGACCTCCCGATCCGCAAGCCGACGCTCTACCCCCTGAGCTACTGCGGCCGGTACTCTTAAAAAGATGTCATGAACTGGAAAAACTGTTTTATTTATCGTTTTTCCTCTTTCATCATTTATCCATTAAAAAGTCATCAATGTCATTCTATCTTTAAATTTTACTACGTATCTAAATCTTTCTGTGCTGTATCGGCGTTAAACTGCAAGATCCAACTACAGAACTTGATTGTTATTATTAAGCCTTTTTAATAGCTCACGTACTCTTTGTGAAGTATTAGATATATTTTCTTGGAAAAGATGGGCTTCGTTAAAATCCAATTTCTAAATTCTTAATTTATAGCATTTTCATGGTAGAAGTGATATTTATAAAAAAGTTATATAACTAGATAGAATATTCATTTAAAGTTTATCACTCTGAAATAAACGAAACATATCCCCCCACCCCTAGACTATTCCTGATTTCAAGCGTCTCTTGTCACTGTCCATCTGCTGTTTTAAAGCACGGTTTTATTCGATCTGTCAGTTGTTTTTATGGGGCCGTTTGGAATTTTTAATCACCTCACGTAATGAACAAGTGCTCGGTAATTGAAGACCTTGATGAAAAACATGTTCAAATTATTTTAACACGGATCGTCTTCATTTGTGATTTTGATAGCAACTCTTAAAATTCTTCGGGCGTCGTTTGAGTTGGTGAATCGGCTTATGTCTAATCCTTTATCTGCCATATTTGTTCATTATGTCTTTTTTTATGCAGTAATAGCGATTGATCCCTAATTGGGCCCAACTTCGGTCAAAATTTATTGATAAGCGCTGATTGAAACCTGTCAAAAGTCGGATCATAGGTAATGCTGAAATTCAAGTGTAAAAATTCGCCGGTCGCAATGTAAAATATAACTTCAAAAATCAAACATGCATATTGACTCATTGGTGCAGTTAATAGAGCTGGTCTGCAATACAAGAGGTACCAAATTCGGATCCTACAAAAAAAAACAAGTACTTTTTACTTTTATTTTACTACATGTTTACATTTTCTCATTTTTACATCTTTTTTCATACTTACAGCTTCATAATTCTATAGACCAATGAGTTTTAGTAAAATTTTAAACCGCAAATAGTTAACAATGTTATGTATATGGTGAAATAACGTGCTTGGTAAAGTATGGTTGTAACACTGACAACAATGTTGTATATAAAGCCTTAGCATTGATAAAGGGTCTTTGTATAGGTCTGCACTTTATTATTTTGTAACGGTCATAGTGGTAGACTTAATCAGCACTTTAAACCAGCCTCGCTGCTGGGCTAACTCTTTAGCGACGTGGTTTAAGCGTCTTCCAAAGTTGCGCGGTTAAGTTACTGCGGCTGGTGTATGGATGGGTGACCAATGGAGAGCGCGTGCCTGCGTTACAATTTTAGCTGCGTTTTATGATCACTATAGCTAAGTTATTAGAGAGATAAAATGAGCTTATAAAGTAGTTGATTTCATTGCTTTTCATAATTGTGATAAAAATAAACGTGACAATACCGTGATAATACCCTGCTGAAAGTAAATAGTCAATACACAGTTTTGCATACAAGTCAACCTACTATTTCAAGGGAAGGTTTGTATCAAATGTACAGTTTATGTATAATGTTGTACATTTCCGCAAATGATCTGATTGTATGTGACATATTTCTTCATATTTCCTCTTTTTTGCACAGATCAGACGCTGTCTTTATGGATCGATGGAACGGTTGATGCGACAGTAGCAACTTCCGGTCAAGTAAACTGGGTACGCCATTGCCTTTGTAGTATACTTCTATGCTATGTTAATAACATGTTAATAAAAGCATATCTTAATAATTCAAATCAGAAATACGAGACCTGGTAGCGCATTCGGTAGAGCGCCAGCATCAGGCACGGGAGGCCCCGGGTTCGATCCCGGGCCGCGACATACCAAAGTCGTTAGAAATGGTAGTGGTATACCTCACTTGATAACGCTCAAGCAAATATAAGAGTAGTTCCACGACTGGTTGGCCCGGTGTCAGGATAATGTGACTGGGTTGGGTGTCATGCCCAGTTGCTCACGGCATGATATACACAGTGAAAGCAGCACTTTATCTGCTTCAAGTGGACACCGTCTCCAGATAACTGAAATACTGTTGGTGGGACGATAAACCCAATAAACATAAACAAACCAGACATTGTATTACAACAAATTATTTAGTGGCTTGGAATGTAAGACAGACGAATATTTTGTAGGTTATGCCTTAGATGGTCAGTCATATGGCGCTACAGATCGTGCAAACAATGTCTAGTTTATAGCCGACTGGTCATTTCAAGGCGGTAACTGTTGTTGTTTTCGCTATGTGTGTAATGTCTCGTTTCAGTTGTATCTTTTATCACTTTTACATCAACTTGTACATTGTGCCTTTGGCTAGTAGGTGTTCAAAATTTAATATTTGTTGTAATTCTCTTGGCTTATATTTCTATTCATAGTCCAGACAAGTTGCTTGTTTTTAGGTTATATTTAGACAGCCAGTTTAATAGATTTGTAATTAAGACTCAGGCAGATTCAGTGGAATTTAGGTAAGGCGTATTATGGTCAGTAATATGGCGTTGCAGGTAAGGCCTACGGCCGTTGGCGATACGGTTCTTTCAAAGATGAAGTTGTAAATATGAGAGGGCAATTTTAAAGTGTATCTATAGGTATTTGACGGCACCTTATTACGGTACAGCATAAATGGCGGCCAATTATTTGGCTCTGTAATTATTACGTAACATTACAATTGCGTATTGCACACGACTATCTCTTTTTAGGCGTTGTCTTACTTAATTTGCGTCTCCGTCATTACATTTTTGTTTAATCTTCCATTTGTGCATGTTTCAGACGGATGTTACACTCACCCACGATCTGACTATGTATCTTGGCAAGCAGAACGACACATTCTTCCGCGGAACTATCGATGAGGTTTGAATTGTTTGTTTTTATACACCATTCCCACACAATTATGATAACACTGACGGCGCTCATTTTATTTTGAACAGACAAAAATATATATAAACGCCTCGGGTAATTCACGAATCATCTCTCGAATGTATGACGGGAAAACCCCGCGAAAATAAAAAAAATAAATAAATAAAATCGGTGCCTGTGACGTCATCAAAACAACAACGATAAATGTTATCCCGACTGCAAATGCAGTAGCATTTGTATATCTACATGTAACACGATACAAACAGTTAAATTGATAAATGGAAGTTTATAGGATGAAATAATCATATACCTTACACCTATCGCTGTTTATGGCGTATTCTACTTCCGGCAAACAAAACAATCATGATTTTGAAAGTGTGATTTTGAAAGTATAATTGCACCATATACATTCCGGGGACGGAATTACCCGAGGAGTACTGATTGACAAATTATGGCTTAGAACCACCGGCGCTCCACATTTTCTGGATGAAGAAACGGCAAGTAAAATTCATTTGGAGGAAAATGTTTAACATGATTCTTAACCAGATCCTGTAAAGCAGGTATTTATTTAGGTCACTACCGTAAGTAAAACCGCCAGTATTGTTTTAAAAGTTGAAAACAGTACAATAAAAAGTATGTTTGATTTGTGTTCTCCCAAACCTTACAAATACTTATCATGATCGTTAGAACACTAAAGAGTCCTTTGCCAGTTTTAGTGCAATATGCTACACGCTCACTTACCATACATCCATCTGAAATTAATTGCGACGTTGTGGTTATAATCGTTTTCTGCGCATCCTTTATTGGTGAGCATAGACTGGAAATGTATCGACATTAAAGGTGGTATCCGACAGTTTGTTACAAAACGAGTTTTATCAAATAACCAAATAAGTCATTGGTACCTGAAATGGTCTTGCAAAATGCTGTCCATTGATGCCAAAGATCGTTGTAAACAGTCAAGGATAAATCCAAGCTCGTCATTGCAAACAGGTGTTTCCTATCTGAGCCACGCTGCAGACATATCTATTTTTAAACTTAGCAAACCACGTGATCCCTTACTATTAAATAGTCAGCCGGGAAATCCGCTCTGACGTCGACGTCTATTTTTAGCAGAGACCACTTTAGCACTTTTCATAGAGTTGGAAAACTGATGATTTAGAATTTTTGTGTTTTTTTAGCGCTAAATACAGTCTAACAATAAAGTAAGTGTTCAAAATTGTTTTTATAACGACTAAAGTATGGGTTTATGCAAAAAGTATTACCAAATTACCCAAAGCAATGGTTAGATATTGTTTCGTGTATTTAATGTAGGCAAACTGTCGGATAACACCTTTTAAATTAGAATAGGATCGACCAGATCCTCTAGCTGGAAAGATTGTCGTCAGGCCATGTCCCATTTGCAGACATATTGATTTGTTTAATTCGGCTCGTTAGCAACTAAGATTAAGAATATGAGCACAAGAGATTTAGCAAGTTGACAGAATATAACTGACACTGAATAATAATGTCAAGGAAATGAGAACCGGTTATTGTGACAATTGAGTTGCAAACATAAATGCGTGCAATAGTTATACATGTTGAAAACCCCTGCTAAGAAGTCAAGAATTTTATTAATGTGGTGAAAGGGTAACCGATATAGCTGACTTGCAATGCGCTGGTGTTTCTACACGGGCACTTGTCCTGGGTGTTTCGCCAGCAAAATTAGCTGGACAATTGGCCTTTCCTTTTAAGCTATCTTCAAATTTCTCCTAATACAACAAACCCAAAATCCATTAAATTTTTGCAGCTGCTGTAATCTCCTCCCTGATTATCATTTTATTTTTACCGTTAGATAAATATATATATTCAATTACTTGAAACTATTTTGTCTTCTTTAGTTCCGTCTGTATAGCGTAGCTGTGCCAGATTCAGACATCACTCAGCACATCGCTTTAGTTTCCCTCCAACTTCCTGTCTGGAAGGATTATGGCGTCTTGCACTTCCGGTTTGAAGAAGCGTCAGGAGTGACAACTCTAACCAACTCTGGGTTATTGGCGGCCAGAGCAGATTTGTCAGGCGGGTCGTTTGTGGAGGTACGTCTGCCATGTTATCTTTTAACCTGGTTTTAGTTTTCACGGTAACTGCGTTCTAAGAGAAATACTGAATACCAGAAACTTCCCATGTGTACATATTATAAACATCATACAATCTTTAATAATGATATAGCCTTTTAATAATAAATATATCAAACAAGTCATATTATTTTATACTAGCAAAATTAAAAGTTGCCAAGCATTTGCTCAATACGTTAATATTCGTTTGTATTTCTTAAAATAACATGTGAATCAATGTGCCATGTCAAAGTTTGTCGTTTTGGAATATAATGTGATTTTTTTGTGTGTTGATGTACACTCGCTTCTTTGTTTTTACCAACTGTTCCAGTAAACATCTTTCTATATTTTCGTAAAGTAGGAGGAAAAAAAAATGTCATCAAAATATTTTTTAGATATCTTGAAACTTTCGTCTGGTTTTGATTTTTGGTACATTATTACACCGATTGTCATAGTTGCGACTTCCAGCTATTCATTGAAGAAGACTTCAGACAAATGTCTGGCTAGGATCCCCGCAGGTCAGCTGGAAAACCAATTAAAGATGAACATATGAAAGGGTTTTGACAGGTTTACAAATGCAAGTTTTTATCCAGGTTATTCTTCTAAATTAATTTTAAGCAGGAAAATGACTTTATTTTGTCTTTTTAATTTCCTTACAGTATTTTGACATAACTTTGTAAGAGTCAATATTAGTTGATTTGGCCTTCATTCAGTTGTACATTCATTATTTTGGCTTTTCACTTTTGTACTAAATTGACTATATTGAATCTTTTTTCAGAGCTATCAACAGTACGGACAATTCAAGATAGCATATCCCAACAACCGCCGTTAACAGCAGGATTCAAGTTCTCGCATATTTTGTCCTCTTAAACAAAGTTCAACCTTTTTATTTCTTTACCCATGCTGCGTTTTTATTTTGCCAAACATACATTTACTCCCACGCAGAATGAAGTATATTTGTAGTTAATTATTGAAGTTTCCCTTTTCCTAGTTTACACTTGGTCGTAAGTTTGTTCTGAACGTAACATTTAACGTTCTATGGAATCCTGTTACACAATTTAAGATCTATTTAAGCGCATCATTTTTGTCGTCAACCATAAACGGAATATCTTCTAAATTAATTTTAAATAGGAAAATGACTTTCTTTTGTCTTGTTAATTTCCTCATAGTATTTTGAAATGACTTGTAAGAGTCAGTATTAGTTGAATCCACTTAATCCAATTTTCCATTCATTATAATGGCTTTCATCATTTTTAAATTACACGCCTGTTTAAAGTTCTGTGTCATTTATTATTATTTAATATTAACTCATATTAAAAGCGCTAGTAATAAGTCAATTATTAACATTTTCTTCTTTATCGCACTCCCCCTGTATTGATTTTTCTTCATTTCAAGGGTAAGACTTTAGAATTGCATCAAACTGCAATTATGATATTAATTTTGTATAACAAGCCAAACGTTTATTTGAGTTCTTCTTAGCTGTATTTGCATTTTTATATTGCATAAAATATTTCCAGTATATTCCATTGTAATTCTTTGTAAACTAAATTTGCCTTAAAGCCAACGGAATTAGTTTGAGATGTATCAAAAACAAATTCGAATGAATTTATAACTATTATCTTCTGTTGTCTCTTAATTTTTCTACGCACGCACGCACGCACACACAAACACACACAGGCAGAGACACAAACGCGTGCCCACACACCCACACGCGCGTGTACACACATTTCTAACGCATCCATTTGTCAACGTACTGATAATGTATTTTCTTCTATTGCTCATACACTGACTTCCAGACTGAAATGTACTCGTAAAATATTCTTTTGCCTTGTAAAACAAAGACTGTGATATTTAACTTGATGTTGTATCATCTGATATGGTATCTCTATTGTCTTCCTTATTTTCTTTCATGTTCATATTTTACTTTATGTTAAATTTTATTTTGTATATACGTGATAACATACGTTTTCAAACCTTTTATGTATTTTGCTGGTCGAAATACTAGTACCCTTTGCGCTTTGATTATTCTAATAAAAAGAATTTTTCCTTTGTCTGGCGAATCACCTTTTTATTTTGG
The DNA here is from genome assembly GCA_007844125.1 of Sinonovacula constricta. Classification (NCBI taxonomy): domain Eukaryota; kingdom Metazoa; phylum Mollusca; class Bivalvia; order Cardiida; family Solecurtidae; genus Sinonovacula; species Sinonovacula constricta. Next base: position 52,413,834 of record CM017568.1, on the reverse strand, counting down.
TCCCACATCTGAGATTAACTCGTTATGGTCGTTGGTTAGAGACTTTTCAGATAAGGTGTCTTGCTTTTAAGAATTACATGGACGGTTCCATATCTTTTATTGAAATATCATCATCATCATCATCATCATCATCATATCCAGTTTATTTTAAAATTAGGCCAACAATTATTCCTCTGACGAGGGTTGGGTCTGACTGCCCAGTCGCTCTCTTAGACGCCAAACAATACCGATATCATCATGCGGTCGGGTAAACCGGTAGGAAAATTAAAAGAAATACGCCTGCATATTTTTTTCTTAATTTTGAATTTTGTTTTTGTGACATTAGCATTATTTAACTAACGTAGAATGTTATATGCAAATTAATTCGCTTCTGGCTTTTATTTCGTCTAACAGAAAAGCTACTGGCCTCTGTCCCGGCATCTGAATATATATGCCTATCTTCTTGCCTCATATGTTTGGCGGAACCGCTCTTAAAATGCAAATAAGGATAAATCTGTATTTAATCTCGCTTGCTGTGCCGCCCCTACAACTTTTGGCTGAAGATGAAGCGGTCGCTGTCCCAAGTTTTAACACGTCGTTTTCATTATTCAATCAGCAAAAACAAATGACACATCCTAGATGTACTTAAAAATAAAGAAAACAACCAAAGGAATTCTGGTCTAATTTCCGGAGTACTAATGGCGTCACAAGTACACCTAATTAACATGGAATCAAAACCTGGCCACGAGAGGATTTGACAACATTAAGAACAAATAGACGTTCCTACATCAGAGGGATTGGTCTAGATTAATGCAATGGGCAGTCAAGTCAGGATGACTATTAAAACTGAGATTGCATACATAAAATACAAATAAAAAATGCACACACCTATCTAATAATTAAGATTGAACAAATACACGTGGAAAGGCGGGTAAATACTGTTGCCATAAGTAAAGAAAAATGATTGAAAAAACAACAACAGAGTTTTACATTTGGAGACATTTCTTCTCAATTTTGAGTTTAGAATATTAAGATATTTTATCCTTTTTTAAGTTTAAATTTAAGAAGGAGGGCACACTTTTTTTACAAGATTGTTTATTCGCTTTTTTTTTTTCGAAATGAATCTAAGCAACAAGATAACTATTTCGTTATTAAGTGAAACTGATTGAGTATGTATCTAGCTCTCCTTTCATGTTAAGTGGGTTTTTTTCTTAATTTGGTTATAAGGCGAAGGATTTTGTTGAGAATAGTTTATATTGGGTTATTTTTTATAACTATATATTTCAGATTTGTACCGCATACCAAGGCACCAAATTGAATCGAACGCCTTTTCGAAAGTTTGTGGATACAGAAAACTAAGTGTCATTTTGAATATGTTCGTACCATCAAAAGTATTTCAATTAAATGGAGCCGATCAAAGCACACAAAATATCACGTGCACTGATCCTTAGAGGTCATAATGTTTGCTTAAATAAAAGAAAACCTCGTCTTCCGCCGATCTCCGTGAAAATTCGAGTGCATACTGAAATATGAAAAGCAAACTTAGACAAAGATTTTATTTATCAACGCTCAATGTAGGAATTTTATATTGAAACACTGAGTGAACTGCGTGTTTTCAATACATAATCCTAACAGTTGACAATGTTATAGTAAGTCCACTGTATTGCATTTTTTCCATATTGAACGTATGTATTACTTTACCAAAATGGGTCTTTTATCAGTTTTTTGTCTCTTTTTTGTGCTATTGAGTATTCTAATGTTTCGGAGTTTGGTATATGTTGCAATGCTCATAGGACTTTGTCATATATCCTTGTTCTAATGTTTCGACTCAGGATGGTATGTCCACAAAAGAATAGAGCATCTTATTACCTAACATCAAAATTATTGTTAAGGATAAAGCGTGATACACAAGAGAAGAGACCATCGTATTCGCTACCATCAACATTATTGTTAAGGGTAAAGCGTGACACACACAAGAGAATACAACATTGTATTCCCTAACATAAAAATTATTGTTAAGGGTAAAGCGTGACACACACAAGAGAATAGACCATCGTATTCCCTAACATAAAAATTATTGTTAAGGGTAAAGCGTGACACACACAAGAGAATAGAGCATCATATTCCCTAACATAAAATTATTGTTAAGGGTAAAGCGTGACACACACAAGAGAATAGAGCATCTTATTCCCTAACATCAAAATTATTATTAAGGGTAAAGCGTGACACACACAAGAGAATAGAACATCATATTCCCTAATATAAAATTATTGTTAAGGGTAAATTGTGACACACACAAGAGAATAGAACATCGTATTCCCTAACAACAAAGTTATTGTTTAGGGTAAAGTGTGACACACACAAGGGAATAGAGCATCGTATTCCCTAACATAAAAATTATTGTTACGGGTAAAGTGTGACACACACAAGAGAATAGAACATCGTTTTCCCTAACAACAAAATTATTGTTAATTGTAAAGCGTGACACACACAACAGAATAGAACATCGTATTCCCTAACAACAAAATTATTGTTAATTGTAAAGCGTGACACACACAACAGAATAGAACATCGTATTCCCTAACAACAAAATTATTGTTAATTGTAAAGCGTGACACACACAACAGAATAGAACATCGTATTCCCTAACAACAAAATTATTGTTAATTGTAAAGTGTGACACACACAACAGAATAGAACATCGTATTCCCTAACAACAAAATTATTGTTAATTGTAAAGCGTGACACACACAACAGAATAGAACATCGTATTCCCTAACAACAAAATTATTGTTAAGGGTAAAGTGTGACACACACAACAGATTAGAACATCGTATTGCCTAACAACAAAATTTTTGTTAGGGGTAAAGTGTGACACATTACATGTAAAATGATCAAATACAGACACACTTTAATAAGCAAGTTTTATCCCAGTCTGCCATTAATAATAAATATTAATGTGGTTTTCATGTTGTTAAATCCTTTATTTTATAAAGTTCGTTTTAAATTAACGTTATTTATTGGCAGTCCATTTTTATGGACTTTGTTAAAATAATTTTACCGTGGCTTAATCGTTTATGGGCTTTCTGAATACACATTATTAAAATGTGTTGACCCGATAAAGGCATTAGCTAGCAGAAATCCATAGCAGAATAATGGGAGCAACGAATTTCTGTTATCGCCTGGAAATAGTGTGCAGTTAGAACAATAGGCAACCAATATTCTTTTTTTTTTTTTTATTATTATTTTCCTATTATCATTATCATTATTTTATCATGTTTTAATTTCAAAGGCCTTTTACACTGTCCATTTTACATTAAACTTAAATAACCTGGTTTGATTTATTTGATTTGCAATCTATGTTGTTCTTTTCATAATAACAATAAAGAACTTAATTTTGTTCCGTAAACACAAATCTCGATGTTTTCTTATCATTTTGTTTTCTGTGTTTTCAGAAAGTGGTTAAAGCTATGTTATTTAGTTTAATCACGACTATTCGTTCGAAGGTGGTTACTGTTGGGTTAAGGCTATTTTTGTGAAATGTCTTATCTCAGTAACTTTTTTCAGTTTAGCATCCTATTTCTAAAGCCCTTACATATTTTAGTACATGTTGCTATATTCACAAGTCCTTGTCATATTTTCTTATTGCATGTTACCAAAAATGTTAATGTGTTCAAACTTTCCCTTTTCTGTTCCTATTCAGTTTTATTAATTAAACTATTACTTTTAAATACGCCTAAAAAGGTTCAAGAATCGTGTACTAACAAAATATTTGTCATATAACTGTACTGGCATAGACAAGTATGTATACGTTAATTTTCTCATTTCGTTTGTTTGTGTTTCATTTATATTGTAAATGCAACTGTTTCTGCAATAATTACAATTTATATGGCGTTTTTAGTATCTGAATAAATAACCCATGTCATGCTACCATTTTTTACTAATTTACCTATTCAATAATATTCACGGACTGACTATTTTGACAATGCTACGAAGGCTGTCAAGTTTTAAAAATGCAATGTCCCAAGACTTTCTCTAACTATTAAGAACTGAAAAAAAAAACGAATCGACATTTTCAGTCATCATGTGTATCATTAATTTATTTCTTCGGGAAATGGGTTAGGCTGTTTTAAATCTTCGATTTAATCCTTGATACATTTTAAACTGAAACAATATTTACAAAGTTTATAAAGGCAACCTCGCAAAAACTCCATGTCGGTTTAGCTCAGTTTCTGTCGGAGGCATATACGTGAACAGTATAACAATTCTATTTTTCAAGATTTTCTACAATTTGCACTTTAAAAATGGATTTTAAGTGTCATTTATAAGGATTGAATATCCCCATATCCCTAATCCCCAAACCCTCAAATACGTGTGGTAAGAAAAATCTTCTCGTTGTAAAAGAAGTAATCATGATTCAATCAACCGACGTAAAAGCAAATACCTCAGAGAAACTTCAGCATAAAGAACATCACAAGTTGTCGTCTGGTCGCCTTTATTGTCACGTGGAGAAGGTCATCTAATTTCCGGTGTATTAATGGCTTCGAGAGTACGCCTCATTAACATATTACCAAAAACCTGGCCACAAGAGGCTTTTGACAACATTAAGAACAAATAGACTTTGTTACAACAGGAATTGGCCCAGATAACCAAGGCGTACTTGTTAATGAAGTTTGTACAAAGAACACATTATATTGGTCCGATAAAGAATTTACTTGACATTAATCAAAGGAAGAAAAATGTGGCGATGGAAATTTCGGTAACCGCGTGGTAATTGTTAAGAATTTACATTTCAATTTTTAACATAATACTTATTTCTACATTCATTTTCTACATTTATTTAATATTTCGACTAATTTTAGGTATAATAAAGAACAAATATTTAATTAGTGTCTAGCAAAATTTATTTCTGATTTAAATATCATGTGTTGATGTTCCAACAAAAATCACTTAGTAGGTCTACAATACATACTTCACATTGACTAATTAACACTTTTTATTCATAACACTATATCTCGAATACAAAGGTTTTTGTACATGCAAACTTTAAATGTTAATATAACACTGAGCATTCTTTAATGTAAGCTAGTTTCGTCTTTTTTTCTTACAATTCTGTGACTTTTAACGCCACTATAATTATTTGTTGCATTTGACTTGAAACAGCGAAGCATCAACTATAGAAATAGCATTTCCACATATTATATGAATGTTTCCCTATGATCAAAATTAAATTGAATTATCTAAAGAAGAGCCCAATTAAAACATTTATAATGTTGCATTTAATGTTACATGTGTTTGCTTAAAGAAAAGTACAAACATTTAAAAATCAATGTCTTTGATTAAAAATATACACGTGTTTGTTTGGCAAAAACTCAAGATGCAATTCTAACCGCGTCGTTTAACACAAAAAAACAACAAACATTTATAGAACAAATTACGGTTACTTTTAAGATTTAAAAACAAACCATAACAGAACAACGAAAAGAACTCTATTAAATAAACTTATATGCAAACATATGTGATTTTTTACTAACATATGTTAAAAGATAATAACTGACTAAGAATCATTTCTTTCCGAATTTGTAAAAAAAAAAAACCATAAACAATTCAAATTTTTCAAAGCTAGACAAATTGAGTAGAAAAACAAACCTTGCAAAATAGAAGGGTTACAAGAATAAAGAAAATGAGAAAATGAAAAAAAAATGTATTAGGTTCGATTGTTAATTTTATTTATCATTTTGCGAAAACTTGCCTTCCTATCAAATTTAAATAATGTTCAAATTTTATTTACAATTAGCCATCTGATGTTTATTAAAAAACAGAATTCACGTTCAAGACATCAGGCGCGTATGTAGGTTTTGGGATTACGACGTTATAATGTCACGTGGAAGGTCCGAGCCGCGCTTTCGTTTTCCTGGACCGTACGCTCCGAAAATGTCGTGCTGAGCTGAAACAAAGAAAAGGGCGTATCTGTCACACATTTATTAAAAGAGAATCGGTTACTTAAAACTACAGTTGACAAGTATGATGGCGCCAATTGCCACACAACCGTCTAAAAAGTATTTCTTATAAAATTGTATAAAATGCATTAGGTATCTAACGGATCTATTTGAACAAACATTGTCCAAGTGCTGACGTTTTCTTAAATGAGTTATGACGTCGTCAAAGACGTAATTGAAAGGTAATATCCACGTTGTATCTAGAAGAGAGTGAAGTATCATTTTCATTAGAAGAACTACACAAAATTGTAGATAGTAAATTGCATTAAACTTTTAAATCAGGGAATAAATGGTCTGTGGAAGAGTAAATGGCTGTAACATTCTGTTCATGTGTAGATGGAATTGGGGAACCAGAGTGCAATGTCTATCAAAGGAAAATACACGCAACAATCCTCATAGGTTGAATTAAATGACAACATAGATAACATGCACGGGGAGCCCGCCACACTGCACAGGTAACATTGTTGTAATCATGAAAAAGGAAATATGACAAATTCCTATGAGTATTACAACATATATCGAAATCTGAAAAGGCACAGGTAATCGTACTCAAACCAAATGTAATAATAAGAACAAAGATGTGATGAGTCATTAAACAAAAAGAGCAAACACAACTGTTACCGCCTTGGCACATTGTCCCTTTGGTTATTAGTAGGATGGAATAGTTAAGCAAGAAAATAGGATGATGAACAACAATGGTCGCAAAGAGAATAAAGCATAAATGATTATTTTAATGAGACTACTTGATTTAAACAATGTCTTCAAGTCAAAGACTGTCAGTATTTCTATTCTTGTAAGCGCCGGTGGTTCTACCCAGATATAAGTTCGGGGCCTTCCCCCCGCCAATAAATTAGCTGGACCTCGCTAATATGATTATAATTGTGTCAGTGCGATCAAACAAAAAAACAAAAAACAAAAAATATATTCTTACAAATAAAATTAAATACACTTTGTCTAACATGGAAATTGGCAAAAGGAAGACAGCCATAACGTGGAGAAATACTTTGATTATTTTAAACATGTTTACCCATTGAGGAAAAACATATCGGAGTGAAGAGTTCAGTCTGATATTGGAGTCGAGTTTCTTTGAAAAAAACTAATTTAAAATTCCCTCTTGACGTTTTTTCGGAATTTAAGCTAGACTTGGAGTAAAGTTCAGAAAATCGGTCTTTAGTTGTTTGTTGGGAACCACGTAAATCGTGAGTACTTTTTACAATTAATGACATCGAAATAGGCAAGATTCTTTGTCAACTTTGATGTAGTTTCGTGGTAGAAAGAATAACGGAATAGTGACAATAATGTTTTCAAGGAATAAAGCTAATGTGCTGTTTGCTCTTGACTACCTTATTAAACAGACTATCTTATATTTATATGTATTTATATGTTATGTCATCTAAACTTCATTTAATGGCCTTCATATACTTTCTAATCTTTTACATAATCTAAGCTGTCTTTGGAAAAGCAACAGATTTCCCCAGATAAACGTATTTTAAGAAAAAAACTCTTTATTATATTTATAAATTTATATTTTAAGGACACCAATGATATAACAACATGCACAATGCACCAACCTTGCTCTTGCACATACACAGGAAACGCTGACAATAGATGACAACAGATGAGTTTATTGGGTTTATTGGGTTTATCGTCCCACAAACAGTATTTCAGTTATCTGGAGACGGTGTCCACTTGAAGCAGATATAGTGCTGCCTTCACTGTGTATAGCATGCCGTGAACACCTGGCATGATACCACACCCAGTCACATTATCCTGACACCGGGCCAACCAGTCGTGGAACTACCCTTATATTTGCTTGAGCGTTAGCAAGGGAGCTATGCCACTACCATTTTTCACGACTTTGGTATGTCGCGGGATCGAACCCGGGGCCCCCCGTACCTGGAGCAGACGCTCTACCGATTGCGCTACCAGGTCCGGTAACAACAGATGATGATATTCTAAATGCATCACCTGTTCCCACAAACATACATCCGTCTTGGTAAAAAGAACTTAACGACATTAAGACACTGTGCTTCAAAATGCATTATTTTCTCGGCGGTCGTAGATATTGTAGGCACGTGGTCGTCAGGCGTAAATAATTAAAAGAATTTGTTTCCAGGGAGATTTTATATAAAGGCAAATATAAGGGGACTGTGTCTGTAAAAGATCTCGTTATAACTTACTGTGTGTCGGCCTGTCTTAGGCTTAATGCAGTTATCATTATTTCCCTTGCTAAATAATGGCGGCCTGGCAATACTGGTGATTATCGTGAGTAATGATACACGTTAACGGCATCGAAATAGGCAAGGACTAGGTGTGATATCGTCTCGTGGGAACTAGAATAACATTTGTAGTGAGTTTAACACTTGTATGTAAATACTCATACTAAAACAGCATCTCCCTTCGACAGAAAAATTATGTATCCACTGAAATAACTTTGTCCTTTCGACCATCCGTATGTCCGTATAGATTGATATCTTTGTGATAATATACAATAAACAATATTTTTGTTCAGCATTTTGGACATACTTTATTCAGCATTTTGGACATACTTTATTCAGCAATTTGGACACGAATTTAATCAGCGTTTTGGAAACTAATTTATTCAGCATTTCAGACAATAATTTATTCGGCATTTTGCACATAATTTATTCAAATTACGCCATTGCGTATTTTATTTTCGTCATGATTTGAAGTGTTCTTTCCTAAACTGATTTGTTTAAATTTATTTGTTTCAATTCAATGTCTGTCCAGGATAAACACCATGAAATGACAGGTTGGGGCTTGTAAACCGGTCTAAGCACTCCAGTTGGTCATTGAGCCGTTTTGCCGTTCCAAGGTGGTAAGTGTCGGATATTCTCTACATTTTGTAACATCTCGTCTCAGTTGTTGTCGCTTTATCATCCTACCGGAGTATGTATACCTGAATTTATTTTCCAATAGCTTAATATACGTGTGTGTTGTTACACCTTGGACTTTGGCATACTTTCCTTTAATTACTGCTACTTGTATAATTATAAAGGGTGCCGGGATGGGATTTGCGGGCATTTTTTGCCGATACTGTGCAGCGACATTTTTATCATTATAGCGCATGGGGCACTTATGAGGTGCCCAGGGACTGAACCCGGCCGGTCCATTATACTGACATCGACAAGTCAGGCGTAATGCTGCCCCCATCAGCCCCGAGCGTTAGGAGGGAAGTCAATACTACAAACTTTAAAGTCTATGGTTTGACCCGGTCGGGGTTTGAACCCACGACCTGCCGATCAGCAAAACGACGCTCTACCACCTGAGCTATTGCGGCCGGTAAAGGTTGCCGGAGGAGTAGTGGTAGCCTCCCACCACTTGAGTTCGAGTCCCGTTTGGGGCGAAGGACTTAATGTGCAAAGGTCTTCTAGCTGACCTGTGGTGCGCCGGTTGTTCTACCCAGGCTATTGTCTCTGAGGCCTTCACCAAAACAGCTCTAAGTCGCTAAAATGATTAAAATTGGTCGCTGCGAAGTATCTCAAAAACAAAACAAATATAATAACATGCAAGAAGTAATCCGGATACAGTTGTGTCGCTGATATCATGTATCAGAGACAACAAGGTGATGATGTGGGCATTTGACTGGTGAGAAAATACATTTATACAATACGCTAAAGAAGCGTTCGGCCAAGACATTTTTGTATAGGCAATCATTCATCCATTGCACTAGCGGGGACATTGTTCCAGATTCATGAATGTATAAACAATCCTTTAAATATATATCTTCATCAAACGTAGGACGCTTTTTCAATACAATTAACATTGATTAACTGTTAGAGAGTTAAGCCCATGAACTATATCACTTTAAATGTGAAATATTACCAAATCTACATCATAGCACTAATCATAATGAACTCTCAACATATGTGAAATAGGTACAGAAGATAAAATACTCGGCAACGTGCTGTTCCAAACGAAAGGGTAGTTTAAAATAAAACAGCCAAAGCGATGACTCAGAATAGGAAAAAAAGACGTCGTAGGATAAAATGCAATGATGTCATATATTAACATAAAAGTTGTAATAACAAAAACACGAAAGAAAAATTCAAATTTAAAAAAACACAATCTATAACAACAAAAAAAAATGTAGTATTGTAAAGCGATGATAGTAATGAGTAATGAGTAATATTATAATAAGCCGAGAATTTATCCACAAGTGGCATATTATTTATTGACGGCAAACAAAATCCTGACGTTACACCTATTGTGAAATCTCACGTTAATGGCATGAGCACTACTTAAGTTGTCTCACCCATATAAGGCATGACAAACTTCCAACAGTATCTGTTCAAATTGTAGTTTTAAGTCACTGTATTCACGTCTTCTCAACGACCTGTCCGGCAACGACAAGCAATGCAAGTCATATTTGTTGAATGGCAAATTGCAAGCATTGCAGTACAATGAAGGATTCATGGTTTGTAAATTTTAGCAATACATTCCCTGATTGGTTTTGTAAAGAGGTCAAAAATGTCATTGAGAGCATTTATTGTGTTTATCTTTTTTAAAACATTTTCATAAAATCTCAGATGACGTATGTCTTGCTGTATACATGTTTTCATACTGCTAATACATTTTGAAGAAATATAATCAACCAACAATCGCAGAGCCATGGAAAAAATGAGACAAAATTTGTTAAGCCGTGTTTATAAGAGGTTTTAAGCTAACAGATCACTTTAAATGTAGTTTTACTTGAGAAAACATGATATACTTACTTGAAATCTCTTACTAATTATTTAAAAAAAGTCTTTAATCATTACAATTTGATTTATGAAACATCATTAAGGTCCTCTAAGGATCAAATGAGGAATGCCAGATATCCAGTGATTATTCTTGGATGTTATATTCGTGCAACATTTGGCTAATGATATTTTTATAATCAGCTAAATTATAGGATAATTGAACAGCCCAGTGAAAACAAACACAGTTAGTTGTCAATTAACCAAGACTTTCCCGGAGGACTATGCTAACAGCCACCTGGAGTTAATTTATCTGCAACAAGCGATTTGTCTCACTTAAATTATGAAATAATTCTTATACACATATTAAAACTTCTGAAATGTTAAGAGATTCACTGACGTTTTCTTTGGGAAAAGTAAACGCAATCATTGATCAATATGGCGTATGCAAGATAGATTTATTTTTATTTTACAAATATTAAAAATACTATATGGCTTTGATAGACAATTCAATTCCTTATGTGATAGGGTCCTTTTTAATTTATTAAAAATTCGACTAGCAAAAGACTGGCATAGGGCTGCATGTTAAATATAAAACAGGACACGATGCATTGGACATTGAAAAAAAAAGTATCTTAAAACGGATTACCTATAAGTGCGTGCATCATTTTGGAGGCTGCGCTTATCCTGGACCCGTAACCCGCATCTGACATATGCCGATGTCCCCGGCGAACCCTTGATCTGCTTGTCAGAACACACAAAAATTAAGACCATATAACTAGGTGAACTATTTTCATAGTAAACGGTATCCCGACGAATGTTCGACGGTAACAGAAAGAAGCTAAAGCAACAAGTACTAACAAATGGCGATACATCCTTACATGCTTCTTGCTGCGGTAAGTAATGAAACAAACAACAATGTCAAGTAAATGCACCATTCAAAGCTCTTTGTGTCAATATTGTCTTAAAAGGATAAACATACGATTACACCTGTTTTAAAAATGCCAGAACATTTGCGAAAAAAATGGAAACCTTGTTTTCTTGATTTACTCTTGTACATATAAAGATGGACAGAAAACTGTTTGTATGTGTTATGAAGATACTAATTAAAAGTGTTAAAAGTAATAAAACAACATTGCTAAAACACCAGAAATATGTATTTATGAATTTTGTACATTTTATTAAATAATACCTAGATATATGTAAAACATCCATTGCTGTCTCTTTATGATTAACAAACTATGCACGAAGCCTTTCATTGACATTTTTCTTGCTTTCAATTTAAATGAAAGGGCACACTTATTACTGTCTGTATTTTGTCAATCTTGACTTTTTTTTCTAGACTTGAAACCAAATAGTACAGATCTTGAGTTTTAAGTTTCAGAGAATTTCCTGTTCTGGATCTGCATTATTTGCATGTGTCTTGTCTACATAACTTCAATTTCAGAAAATGAAGGACTTGTTGATGTAGTCATATAATTACCTTGTATCGTATAGCATCTGGAGGAATCGATTCGTCCGTAACGCCGCCAGGTGCAAAGGGTTGTCCATTCTACAAAAAAATAAAAATAAAATGATTATAAATACAACATTCAACAATCATGCAATCAGTGAATAAGCCAGAACATCAGCTAATATTTAATGGGTTCTCTTTTCATAAAATTTCTCCTAAAAACCATGTGCATTACGAATAAAAAGTTACTATGGAATCTAGGAATACTTGCACAAATAATACAGGTACTGTAACAGTAACATAAAACAAACTCTAAAGCAAGTTAGATTAATCATTATGTCAAACTTGTTCTGAAGGCTTTTATCTCTTGTACATGTAGTACATATTTTTATTGTTAGTTGCAAAATATTATTATTACGTTGTTTATAAATTGTATTGTTTGCTTAGTTAAAATCAATCTGACTAAAATCCTATCCTGAAAACCGCTCCGCTATCAGCATCTGACGACGAGTCAATAAAACCTTCCCAACCAATCAGATTGTCGCCTACAAAATCGCAAAAGAAAATGATGATCCGAAGCGTTCCGAACGTATCATTTTAATGGTTGCGCCCATTTACTAAGAATTGTAACCATGGACACTCCGCGCAAGACTTGTGTCACTGAAGATAGGTGCGTTGTATGCGGTATCCCATTTGTTTCAACATCAGTAACATCTTCAGGTCGAAAGTTAACTAAAAGGTAGTTGCAGAACAAACTTAAACTGAGAGACTTTTCCATTGCATCATCGGTAGCGGTCATTATGCGACTCTTACCGAAAGCGTTATGCATTACGCTCTCTGATTAGCGTTTATAAAAATTGTAATCGGGGGAAATCATTCTTGTTTATAAATGATATTTGCAGGCCGTCATCAGATCTTACATTTGGTAAGATTTTACTTTAGTGAGATTGAGTTTGTAAAACCGGTTAAAGCACCCCAGTCGGTCCATATTGCCGACTGACCGTTCCAAGGCGGTAACTGTCGGGTTTGCTCTTTTCGTTAAATGACTCATCACCAATGTGTTCTTACTTTTCGCTTGGCTTGCATGTGAGATACCTTTGTTCTGTGCCTTTACGGAGTTTGGTATATGTTGCAATATTCATTGGACTTTGTCATATATTCTTATTTATAATATTAAGAAATTTACGACTTGATGTCTCACTCTTATCAGATATATTTATTTAAATTGTTTTTTTTAGACAAGCCTTTTGTGTGTCCTTTTGTCTGGTTGTTCTTCAGTTTAATTATATATGGTGATTCTCAAAGGGCCTTTTCATATTATCCTATTTAAATACTTAAATACTTTTGTGTTGTTTGCTACATGGCTCAAATATCTTGTCGTATTATTCTTTTATCTTTATTGTGTCATCACGGTTCGACAATTCATTTCAATTTTTCTTTTTCTTTGTAAATGTGGAAATATAACAAAGTCAAATAGGATTACATCATATATTATAACTGAACTAGCACCAGACACGATTCAAGTTTAATGGCAACGTGACAAAACGGAGGCGAGAGGTAACATTAGTAGAGAAAAGACAACCGTAAGTGCCTTAAAATGACCAGTAAACTCGGCTGATTTGTATACTTCAGTATACATTTCTTGTATAATTTTTCAGTGTCAATAAGTGCAAAAACAATTTTAAATAAGAAACAAAGATGGCATATTTTACAAAGTAAGTAAAATATAAGAATACACTAAAAGGGACATGAACTGTTCAAAGAAACCCAAATACCAGCTTTAAACAGTCAGGTTGCACATACTGATTTACATTTGTATTACATCTCACCTCTTCTTTTTCTCTAAGACATAAAAATATCACCTCCATTTTTCTCTACGTCAAGCATATTGAATGAGAAGATATTCCTGATATTTGTTAGAAATAGTACACGACAATAAAAACAGTCCAAACAAATGAAGAAACATTTCCGTATTTTTAAAGTGTACATGTACCTAGTTTCTGTAAGAATAAAATAACTTTCAGACTATTTATTTCATGTTTACACTATTTTACGGCATTTTACACATTGATAACAGTCTCTTACTTACCGTAAGTAACATTGCTCGACACTTTTTTTTGCTATTAGTATATTTAGGGTTCATATGTCAGTATAATAAAAAAAGCACTTTCATCAGCAGATATAGTTTTATGTTATTTTATTAGTTATTATTAATATGACAATGTGTCAGTATTTTGGCTTTATTTTTCTTAGAAATTTGTTAACATTGTTGTAATATGCAACGCGTATATAGATTGATGTATAATTTCCACATCCGTCATGTATAGCACTGATTGTATTGTTATGTTTGCCGCATGGCTATACCACCTTCTGGCTGATTTTGGATACACTTTCAAAGTTTTAACCTTTAAACTTTAAAAACTTTAAAACTTTTATTTTAAAATGGCATATCCATACAAATATGGTGACATCTAAGGATTTTGATATTGTAAAATGATCACTCGGCTTGCTTTTTGAGTCATTTGGAATCTTGTTATTATTTTGATTCCAAAGATACACATCAGTCAACGAAACGATTTCCATCATTAATGTACATAACACTCTCATGAATTGACGTGTACGTTGGGACGGTTCACCAATATGTATAATAAAACAATGATTATTTTTAATAAAGGAAACCGTATAATAAAACGACTTACTAGTAAAATATTTTTTCACATGTTTGAAAAAAAAAAAAAAAGAACTTAAAGGAAAATGTGTAACGGCACTATTTTGAGCACAAAGGTTATAACAAACGTGTAATTTGCTAAAATATTGAAAAGATGCACATATTCTTAATTTTTCTGTACCTGGTGTTTTAGTTACCATGAGATCGACGCTTGCGTTTGCATAAAAGACAGAATAAATGAGTGCCTACATGTACGTAAGGATATTTGCAAATATGGTGGGGTTTTTTTTGTGAATATATTTGCTGAGACCTAAGGCGAAAGGGGCTTGTAGGTTTTAATATATTGTTAAGTTTAGCAGCATATCTGATCTAGAGTCCTTGAAACATAAGCATCAAAACCAAATCTTTGCAACGTCTGACAGTCACGTGTGTCAAATCACGCCTAGGCTTTCATTATAAAGAAAAGTCTTACTACAATGAGGGAACGTTTTCTTAATCTTATTTTAAAGTCTGCCCAGTTTGCTGTTAACAATTAGAATTATGTCAAGTTACTAATTTAGATTAATCTGTACATAGTCAATAAACATATCACGGTTTTTGTATGTTAAAGATTTGGTTGAGGAGTGGTATGACAGCCAAAATAAAGGGTAATCGATAAAATAGTTGATATGAATTGGAAACTATTGATTTTACCAAACATAGTTTTCCTTTCAAAAATTTTGACGATTTTCATTAAAAACAATTGATGTTATTAAGATAAAGAATATATTTACTGTAATTGTGACTCTTAAAATGGAAGATATGTTTCTTTCTTAGTGAAACACTACTACATTTAATGAGTTTTTACTGAAAGGGAACACTATGACAGAATTGTTCTGCTGCAGAAGCACGTGGTTTCTAGGTGGACTGCAGTTTGTCGACTGTTCTACAAGGATACATTTATAACTATATTGCAACCTGACACAAAACTGACGGTATTCAGGTTAATAATTTTCCAATTTATCACTCGGAGACTGCTGAAGGATGAAGCCTGTTGGAAAAGTAGGCCCGTGAGAATATCATCATCGAAACAAATTGTTTTATTTCTGATTTGATAAGCTCATTCATAATGCAATAATATACTTCACATGGTGTGATGCATTGACTGGTAATGTAACATAAACAACACTTTCTATTGACTCATAAATCGTTGTTAATTATTAAAGAGTTGTTAAATTGCTGCTAAAAATAGTTCATATAAAAGGAAAGTTACACACACGTATTCTTATATTCTAATGAGCTTATTGAAACTAGAACCAACTTTTCACATATTTCCCATCATACAAATAAAGACATAAGCGTGCGCAGCTTACAAAAATGATGGGTGCTCAAAATAAGAGACATTAAAAAAAAAAATAAAAAAAAATAAAAGAAGTGTAACTGATATTAAAATACATATAACCGAATATCTTTTGGGGGAAAGTACAATACGTATTACTTAAAAATTAGCAAGGCTATTTTCACCAAACAATAACATTAAAAGTGTTTATCTTTAATATTGTTTCTATAAATTGTTTAATATCTATGAAAAGTAAAAGTTTTAAAGTAACATATTTAGGTAATTACGTGTATTTTTATTAGTTAATGCATATTCTAATCTAAATGTTAGCATTGTTATACATTGCAGCACTAAAGTTGAAGAGAACAGGAAAACCAGGTGTATACCTAAGTGCATCATAAAATACCAACAAATATATAATTTAAATTTCAGAAGGTCAAACAAGTACACAACATTAAAGACTCAAATAACAATGCTAACATAGGTCATGAATCAATACACAAACACAATCGCAAAAGTTAAAAATAATAGGTTAAGAAAATGCACTTTAACACCCTTCCCGTATACTTGATTTTACAAAAAATATTCTTCTTCCTTTCTTACGTCCCTATAACATTCAATTATAGAAATAACTTTTAGCTGTTTTATTGGCTTACACAAAAATAAAGAAAATTAAAATAAAATATAAACTTTTCCTCTAGCAACATTCATATCCGAGGTCCCATGGGGCCAAAAGCATCACTGCCCTCCTCGATACACACATATTTGACATACAAGTGAAATTCTCGTTTTCAAATAAAGATTTTGAAGTTAGTTCATCGGTCAAAGTTACTGCTATTTTATCGCTCTACTTTATATAACAAGCTTTGTAAACGTTGCAAGTCACGTAAAACATATTTACTAAACGAGTTCAGGAAAAGTGATACTTAGCGAGCTTATGGCGAGCTAACTAGCATTTTTTCCTGGACGAGTTTTATAGATGGTAGTATTAAATGATAACTTGTGTCAATTTCTTTTTATCACATGATTTTAGTCGTCAAAATACGAAATATAAACAACAATACTAGGCGAAATTGTGGTATAAAACGATTTGCATAATGATAACGTCGATGGCATTTTCAATCAAATAGCTGTATTATACTAGTGTAATATAAGAAAATAAGAAAATATGCAATGTGTGTCTTAAATGGAAGACAAAGGGAATCATGTGAAAAATTAAAAAAAAATACTGCCCTTTTTAAACTCTTATGATGAGCTTTATGTACAATATGCGATGTATATTATAATTGAGCAAATTATAATTATTTCGATTAAATAAAACAAAACAAAAAAGGAGTATACAACTAAACTTTTTTTTTCAATACGTTTGAATATCGTTTATTTCATTTTAACATTGATAAGATTAAGCACTAAAACAGTTTTTAAACTTTAAGTTAAAGATTGTCCAAATTTGAGAAGTTCGTTTGTTACGTGTCATACTTCCCCAATCTCCGATTACAAAGAGGACATTCTTTTCAAATGATGTCACTATATTTTTTTGCTTTATTACTTCATTACTAAGATGTAATAATACTTTATAACATGGACCGTTTTGCTTTAAATTGATGTTACTGCTTTTTCACTGTTTTTAGAAACCTCCGATGGATGCATTGTTAGAGCGATGTTATCTGGTTAAAGCACACCAGTGGTCATTTTGCCATACGAACGTTACAAGTCGGCAAATGTTGTATTTTATTTAATGTCTTGTTTCACTGTTTTTGTCATCTGTTTTAAGCTTGCATGAAAATGGATATCATTTTCTCTGGAATTTTTAAATCACCATTTATAAATATCATCACATTACTTCCAAAAGTACAATACAACAGCCGTTATCTTATGAACAATATATCAGTGTTATTTCTAGCAACACATCCTCATCGGAAAATATGTAATAACATAGTCATACATTGTAAATTATTACAATCGTAGTTTTGTTAAAGTGTCAAATCATTAGATATAATGACGACTAGAAATTCTTGACACCTTACAATGTGTTTAACTCTCATAAATATGTGAAAGGCATCCTTATCTGCTTGACAAAAGGTTAACCTACCCATTCGTTGTTTCTGTAGATGCGTTATGCAATAAGCGTGATTTTACTTGGTATGTTTGATAACAAAGTGATATGATAAATCAGTAAACATTGGGATCTTTTACTTAAACGCCTCTTT
Organism: Sinonovacula constricta; assembly: GCA_007844125.1. Classification (NCBI taxonomy): domain Eukaryota; kingdom Metazoa; phylum Mollusca; class Bivalvia; order Cardiida; family Solecurtidae; genus Sinonovacula; species Sinonovacula constricta. The sequence goes on along the minus strand of CM017568.1, from coordinate 52,395,507 downwards.
TTCTCAAAATGAAAGTATTATATTCATTGTGAGTTAAAACAGATTATTTCAGGGCATTGATAAATCATTTAAGATACATGATGATAAATTGCAGGATGGGTTCAACTCTTTATATGTGTTGTGACAGTATTGGCTTTTCACTCTGTCGACCCGGGATGAAATCCCGCTCGGTGCCGAGAAATTATTCAAGATATGCGTTGAAACTGGCTATCAGTCGTGTGAATGGGAAAACAGGATTTACGAACTTATTAGTAACGCTTTAGTTAAAGTGAATACTCCTTCAGTCTATGCAAATATAGAATGCTAATTTAGCTGCAAAACCTCCAAGTTCATATATTTGCAGTTACCACTGAATCATAAAATATTATTTAACTAGACCAATGTCACGTTTTGTTCCATTCTTGTGAATGTCAAATTTTGTCTCAGTAGAATATATTTTGAAAGGCTATATCGGCTTATTCCTTATAAAGGAGGTTGCAACATTTTCCTTTCTTATTGCAGCAAAGATTCGATTTAAGTTTTATATTTTTAATCATATTCAAAACTTCTTTGGATATGATGCCGATCCTTCGTTGTTAAATAGGCAAAAAATCGCAGACAAACTGCCTGTGGTCCTTATTTATTCATTTTATACCAACCACCAACGCCGCACCTGTCTATTTTCCAAGAATTTACGAGTTCTATCATTACCGACTTTATATTACACATAACATGCTTCTCTTCCTATTTTTAAATATAAATTTTAAATTAAAATGGACACAACGTCTATGGATTCTTGGTGCAACGTTTAAAAGAGTGGAATGTCAGGTGATTTTGGTCTTGAATTAAAGTACAATGTAACAAAAGGGCTAAGGAATTTGTGGAGAGTTTACATATTTTTTTATTTTTTTTGGGGGGGGGGGGGACGCGGGGGGTTCTTAACATTAAATTAGGTTTAATGAGGGACGTTGATACTTGGTAGAATAGTGCTATATCAGGTACGAGCAGTTAATATAGTAAAACACGTAAAAGAAACATGCATACGAACATATATTCAGGTAAGGAAAGCTCACGTTTAGGTTTGGTTTTAGAATTTACCTTTTAATATAAATTAATCTGCTAACGTGCAGTTCCAAACAAGCCTTTTTTAATTTGTTACCGCGGTTCTAGATACAACCTTTTCATTTTTTATTTAAATGTGACGCATACTTTTGTTAAAGCTCATCTTGAAAATTTCTTCTGTCTTGCACATTCATTTAAGGTGTTAAGCCAGGAAGTCTTTTTGACTACCAATGATTGGACACAGATTGTCATTAAAGACAAAAAGAAAGGATTTACAGCCACTTTATACATTAATATATAACATGTATTGTTGTATTTCATAAGGTTAAACTTGGCCCTTATACTCCCTTTTATGTTCCCTTTTTTATATCGCGAAACGCAAATAACCACAAAGCTGTATTTCATGGACAAGTACATAAAAGCCAGCACATTGACACATTTATATATTTTACATCGTGTTTCATTGAATAAAACATAATTAGCATTTTTCACAACTAGATTATTTTATACATTAAGATTCTATTCTATTGCTTAAAGTAAAATAAATTTACGAAACAATTTTGTCTAGATGATTGGGTGTTTTAATAGTATTTACTATGAAATTCGGTGATAAATCTAGGGGAAAAAAAGAGAAAAAAATGAAATGGCTTTATTAATAAAAGCAAACATTCTCCTTAAATCTGATGTTATAGACGGGCTGTCACGTGTTTTCATTTATACAAACTGCACCAGAAAGTATTTCGAAGCTTATTAACACAACCTTGTAAAGAAATTCTCCATTCAGTTGATGACTGCCTGAACATCTCATCTTTGATCCTTTTCTTATTTCAGCAAAAGCAGTAAATCAGCTTTGTACAGTTCATAGAAAGTTAAGATACTTAGAAAAAAAGGCGTGTCTGGTGTAAGTGAAGGATGGTATAGTGCCAATATTTAATGACCGTCGGCGTAGGTGGAAGGTGGTATTATGTGAATATATAGTGATCACCGACGTATCTTGTATTTTGTTGAAACATTTTTTTTTCAAAATGTTTGATTTGAATCTTTTGAAGTTTAAATACTGTAATATAATATTATAATTCGTTTAAAAGATGTTTCCACATATTGTTTTCTTCTATCATTTATTATATACATTCTGTAAATAGTTTACACAATATGACTTAATATTGTTTTTATCATATTTCATTCAGGTGTATCTATGTTGTAACCTATAATAATATATTCAAGCATGTTGAGGTGCCAACTTGTTTAAAGGTATTATTTATGTCCTACTGGAAGGAAGAAGTTGCATGCTATAAAGAAGTGATTGAAATCTGTTATTTCAATACAGAAAAAGCATACAGATTCTGTCAGGTTCAACGGTTGCATATTTTTGTGTGTGAGTTAAAAATGCAGAACATATTGTGCTAATCTGCTCCATATTAAACTAATTGTCCAACAAAAATGCGTGTGTGTACTTAAACACTGAAACAAATTTAACATTATTGCTAATTTTATCACCGTCAAGCTTAAATAAACATTTAAATATTCATTACTTGTGGTCATTGTGTAGTATATTTTGTATATAAGTATTTGTAATATGAAATAAAGGTTATTTTTTCGGAGATTCAATCTGTCTTATTGTTTCTTACGATTGGGTCCTCATAATGTTCTAAGTAATACAACCAGTTAAGTAAATTGCATATATTTATATAGATACATTTAAATGTCGATTGCAAATATTGCGTGTCATTATGTTCTTGCTAAAGTCAGGTATTGTATGACCGCATATATTGTCGATGTACTGCATCGGGTATTTTCAAATGGGTACAATGCCGATGATCATCATATCAAATCGGCGCCCAAATCATTTTTGCTTGACAGTTTAAAGTCGTGAAATGGAAAACGTGTAAGTGGCGTAAACTAATTGATTAGTGAATACTACATGTATTTAAACATATAATTTTGCTGGAAAGCACGTTGCTTTGCTTTTACCAACGCATATTTAATTGATCTTTGGACTAAAATAAATAAATTGTTGTTAACATCATTGTGATTGGAAGACTATACATGAATGAAACAACAAACTGAGTACAGTCAACTCTCGTTATCTCAAAATCGGTTATCTCAAATTTCCGGTTATGTCAAACTGTTTTCTACGGTCCCGTTTTTTCCCTATAGTTTCTATATAATTCGACTCCGCTTAACTCAAATTCGGATATGTCAAATTATCGGATATATCAAACTATATTCTTTGTCCCCACACGTATAAAACTGTTGAAATCAGTTGGTCTATCTCAAACTTCAAATTGCTATAAGATGCAAAACGGCAACAATAGTGATTTTCACACCTACCGTGAAACTCGCGAAGATTTGGGCGCGAGTTTTATCGCCAATTATCGGCAATCAGGATGTCACGTAATTTAGTCACGTAATTTAGAGAAGAGGTTAATCGATTATTATTTAATTAGCTGATTTAATGAACAACAATTTCGTTAATCTATTAACGCTGATTAAAGTGTTTCAGTTTGTACGTGTTGTTGTAAAAGTTTTTGAGAACTTGCAGGTATCAGCTTTAGGTATACAAAATTAGGCCATGCACTTACGACGACGCAACAACCTACAATAAAAAGAAGATATTAAATTACATTGTAAAAAATCTAATAACACTTTAAACATGCAAAACCACACAAACTTGAAGAAACTTAGTTTACAGTGGCAGATATAACAAGGAATGTCAGTCATTACCAGTCATCGTGTAGCAGGTAAGATTTTTAAGATTTACACAAACTATCCTTAAATTCGGATAACTCAAACTTCGGATATCTCAAACTATTTTCTAGGGTCCCTTGAAATTTGAGATAACGAGAGTTGACTGTAGTAAAAATACTGTAAAAAGTAATAGGTAAATAAGAAAAGGTCCTATCAAAATTTTCACAGATATTTAAATTTTAAGCCTCATTATGGTATTGTTTTATTTTTCTTTGAGAACTCAAATTTACGGGTGTGTTGTATTTTACTAAAGAGTCCACCCCTCTTTGAAAACTAATTATTTTCAACAAAAACTGGTTATATGTTAAGAGCGCTTTCAATAAAACATATTATATCTATTTTATTCTTCTGTGTACGATTGTGAATTATAAATGCATTCAAACATTGCTAGTTGAAATATGCCTTTGTAGACGACAGTGTTTCATGCAAAAAATGGTGATTTAACCGAGGACTCCATTATTAAGTCGTTTCTGTTTGTGTTGGTTACTACTGCTAAACCATAAAGCCAGCCGACCGAGTCGTTTCTACAAGATCATGCACGAAAGTTATTTGAGGTAAACATTTTAGGAAGTATGTCTAGTTTCCCCAAGAAGTTTTATCAGCATTTCCTGTTTGAGACTTGTAGTGGTATGTTTAGTAGTGCGTTCAACATTGATGATACTATCATTTTCAGGTTGTGTATAGCTTATTCGAAGATACCGTGTTCATTTTATTTCACGTTGTTACTTACTCTTACCCAAAAAGCAACAAGACAGGAGTAATGACAGACGTGTGTGAAAAAGAGGCGTAGTTTCGTCAGTGTTTGTTTGAGGCCGGTTGTTCAGGTAAGAGAGACTATCTGGGTAGGCAGAACTTAACTGCTTCGTCGTATGTATCGGTTCTACGTAATAGTTAAATAAGAAAAGGTTTCCAACATGTTGTTTTGTGATATATCACTGTTTTAATATTTACAAAATGTACTTAAAAAGATACTACTACACATGGCCTACTAAACAAAGGTTTATGACTTTAATGAAAGCCTAATCAAAAGATATAAAAAACGTTTCGAGATACATATATTTTGCTAAGAAAATGAGATTGTAATTACAATTTCTTCAACATGCTCTCAAGATAACACCATGTCTTTTCTTTTGTCACTGTATTTTTACATGTATTTTGACCTGCTGTAAAACACCACGTGTTTTAATGCAATAAACTGTTTAATTTAATTGAACTTAAAAAATGCGGCCATCGAATTAGCAAGCTTATATATAAGAGGTATATGAGAACTACATAGAACTATATGAGGCCTACATAACACACAACGGGACCGACTTGAAATCTTAAACTGAATCATCGAGCTCCAACCTGTCATTATGTGTACCTCAAAGTCAACACACAGTAAATAAAAGTCACTATAAAAATAACTAGTAATATAATAAACTATTAACCTATCTACAATATGGACAGTAGATGAAAGCCTTAGCAATCAAAAATTTCCAAAAGATAGAGTAGTTTGAGACAAAATCGCCCAAGCGATGATGTATAATGAGAACAATTTGACTGACATCATACAAAAATGCCATGACGTCATATGTCATAAGCGTCAAAAGTGAAGTAAAAAACACGAAAAAAAAGTATTTTAGAAAACAACCCAAACCAACAAAACCAAATAAAGATACAAAATATTCTGATGTTATAACATCCAAAGGGCATGGAGACTGCTCAAGTTGTCTTACCTATTTAGGGCACGACTGGTCAGATGAAGAGCAAGAAATCCAACAGTTACTGTCCAATTATGGTTTTAGGTCACTGTTTTCATATAGTCTCAGCGACTTGTTTGGTCATCGTGTAATTTAAAAGCAATGCAAGTTCCTGACTGTAAAAGGGTCACTTGCAGCAATGCAGTACAACGAAGATTTTCCGGGTTGTAACCGTCAGAAATAGCTTTTCTGATAAGAGGTCAGAAAAGTTATTGAGACCCTTGATTTTCTTGAACTTGTATAAAACATTTCCAAAAAATCCGGGATGGCTTATGCTTATTTGTAAAGAGGTCAGGGTCAGAAAAAATAGACACTTTATGTTGTTAATCTTTTAGAATATATTTCCACTAAATGCTGAAATATTTCCAGTAGGAAGGGTCGGACAAGGATGCTCTGTCTGATTTATCGAGCGCTCCAACCCCGCAGTGCCAGGGGATGGTTCTTAAGACAAGCAGTATTTAAATATCCCGTCAAAAAACGAAAAGTACAGTCAAATACAATTACATTGCTTTTGAATCCTTCTACTTCTCATCTCTCCCATTCTCTGTTTTCTTTATAAATACACCATTTTATTCATCCGTTTCAAATGCTTATGCGTATCAAATATACAAGATGTAACCATTGTTCATTGTCAGTAAGTATTGTTATTTACTAAACACTCACAACACAAGGTTGCCCGTGGAAGAAGAGAAAGAGAAAGAGTTACCGAATGATTTTCCGGGTTCGAGTACCGTTATGGGGAATATCTTTGTGTGAATATCCGGTGAGGGTTCTATAATAAACAACGTCTGCAGTTAATCGAATTAAATTATAATTCGACGTCCCATGAAACACTTTTGGTAATACATGTACAAATAACGATGTTATAAAAATATGTAAGTCAGTGAACTTTTTAGACGTTGAAAGCAGGACTATCGATCCTGATTTGACTTTCTGAGTATCGGGTAACTCGCATGGTCATTATAACTGTGACTTTACGTGAAACAACACTATAGTATGTCAAGCTGTAAGATATATGTTATGACAATATTTTCTAATGAGATAGGTGACAAAGCTTTATAACTGTTGCTAGATGATGGAAAGCGACGAGAAGGGATGCGAAGACCTGCACCTTGCTGTTGTAGTGTCAGTTAAAATAAATTGGTTGTTCGCTTTGCTTAACTTGATAGCAAGTATGTTTGGATACATGATAATAACAAAAGTATGGGTTAGTTGTGAAGTCTGATCCCACGAATCACACCATGTGTGCAACATCTTAAGGGTGTTTTTGCTCAAATAAAAATCTCTTGAACTCATTGATCACATAAAAAATACATGAATATAATATTTGCTAACAAAAACAACCGGTGAAATCTTGCAAAGAAAAAAAATATCTATAATTCTTATTATGTTGTTATTTTATGTTTCAACGTACAAATATGGTCATAAAACAATTATGCTAATTAAAGCCATTTTGATGGATGGAGAAGCCAGATGATTGTCTGAGCAGTTCAGCTGGAAGAATTTTCCCTAAAAGTCCATTGTCCAGACCTTGACTCGAACCCACGCGGTGAAATACTGGGCAGTCAGTTACAAAACAGCGAATATACCACTCTGCCTCGGGCGCCACAAGTCTGATTGACTGCTTTGTTCAACAACAATTGTAGTGAGAATATATGTCGTCCATTAAATTTTATTCATTCATATTTAATAATACTCATTGTTAAATACTTGCTTTAACCAAGCAGACAAGCGAAGATTAAAGACTGTTTTTTAAAAAATAAACGATTTTCTAACTATATCATATTACTAGTTCACAATTTGCTTACAAAACTTTGATTATAAGTATATTGTGTATCTTTCTACTCATATCAAACACTTTGTTTCAAAATGGTTCTATAAGCTCAGATAATGATTTGCGAGATCAGACCCTATGAAGGATGCATAATTTGTTCTTTAGATATTTATTTCTTTTTTGCATATTTTGGGAATATGAATTGTATTGTTTACTTCAACGTTCATATTAACTGGATACCGAAAGTATGTTTTAAACAAATATAACTTTGTAAATAGTGAAACTGGTATACAAACATCAAATAATCTTCCATCATTTTTCCAAACGATAAATTAACTACCATAATTTTTTTCTGGAAATTATTGTTAACAGAAAAGAATAGCCATTAGAAAACACGAAAAAAAATTCATTTGTTTCCTTAAATATTACCCATATTATAAGAACAAATTGTAGCCTACGTTACTAGCAATCAAACGTAACCCTTATTCACAATTTTACGCAATCAACTCATTTTTACAACACAATATATCAAGTATAGCTTAAATGTATAGACATGCTTCTATAATTTAAAGTCAAATAATTTTACATAATCAGTTTTACCTAAATAAGTGTATGAACATTGCACTTTAACATCAGTATGAAATTAACATTATTTTGTGGGAGGGAGGTTACATGCATCCTTCCAACTTAATAAAAAATCAAGCTCTTTATCTTCTTTACCGATTATATTCAGTCGTAGGTATGTAGATACAGACTCCACTCTTATCTTATTTTTTCATTTCAATTGACGAGAAACTTTCAAATGTTTCATTGACACATTACCTTAAAAACACATATTTGAAAATTGCCTGAAGAACAGAAAATGCACCAGATAACCTAAGGGCAGTTAAGCGTTTTTAATCGCGATAAACGCCATACAATCTATGAAAACAGGTGCGGTGTTGGTGTATGTTATAATGCGAATATATAATAACCGCTGGCAAAGAATCCGAGCCTATATGTCTCCATTTTAAATATCACAAAATGGGAGATCCCCACAAAATATTTTATCAATATTAATTTTTGTTTCGAAATGTCTTTAAATTCAAAGACATTATTTTATGTTATATTTAAAGAACGTTTCATCCCTATGCAAAAATGATAAATATCAAAACCACTTATAATAATAAAAAAAGCATGTCTGATTTAAAAATAAATAAATATGGTATTCCCAGTATATGCAAAGGTTTAAGCTATCTATATAATATCGTAATAGTAATTAGTTCAGATGTTAAGTTTTATTTTCATTTTTTGTATTGTGCAAATATTAAACAGTTACAAAAGGACTATATCTAGACAAACAGCAATGATAATTTTATATCTAGATTAAGCAACTCTTTTCCAATCAAGATCTGAACTTTTGTTGTCACGTCTCTAGTGATGTGCAAATGTGAGTATATCTTTGTGCATGATTCGTGGCACCCCAGTCGGTGCATATTGCCGAATGACCGTTCCAAGGCGGTTACTGTCGGGTTTGCTCTTTTCGTTAAATGACTCATCACAAATTTGTTCTTACTTTTCGCTTGGCTTGCATGTGAAATACCTTTGTTCTGTACCTTTTCGGAGTTTAGTATATGTTGCAATGCTCATAGGACTTTGTCCTATATTCTTATTCAAGATCACAACAATGTTACTTGTGCAGTGTGGCAGTCGTAAAAAATCTCCCCGTGCATGTAATCTATGTTGTCATTTTATTCATCCTATAAGGATTATTACGTGTATTTCCTTTGTTGGACATTTGACTTTGATTCTTCAATTCCATCTTCACATGAACAGGATGCTACAACCATTTATTCTCTCTGGTCATGTTTGTTCATGATTCATAAAGTCAATTTTATTTATAGTCAACCATTTTTGTGTAGTTTTTCAAATCGAAATAATACCATATTCTTTTCTAAACACTATGTGGACATTATTTTTCGATGACGTCACTACTTTCGTCATAACTTATTATAGAAAATATCAGCGCTTGGACATTTTGTATTCGAATAGATCGTTTTTCTTTTCATTGCTTGCATTTGAGAAACTCGTCAGGAAGTGCGAGGTTAGAGCTCTGTAAAACCGGTTTAAGCACCCCAGTCGGTCCATATTGCCGACTGACCGTTCCAAGGCGGTTACTGTCGGGTTTGCTCTTTTCGTGAAATGACTCATCACAAGTTTGTTCTTACTTTTCACTTGGCTTGCATGTGAAATACCTTTGTTCTGTGCCTTTTCGGAGTTTGGTATATGTTGCAATGTTCATAGGACTGTCATATCTTCTTTTTCTTATTTACTTATGCTAATTTTTCCTACGTATGTCATAACAAATAAATCTACAACATATCACTAACACTTTGACATACTATATTATTGAGTAACGTTTAATCAATAGTTAAATGACGGCACCAGTTACCTGATACTGATGAACTTCCTAACCGATCGACGGATTCTCCTTATTTCAAAATGTCTTGTATATCAAAATACATGGTATTGTCTTATGCGCGTAAAGATGCGAACAGTTATCAAGTGAAGAAATTTGAGAAATGCATATGTGTGTTCTATCAATTATATTTTCTTAAAAGAATATTTTCCAAAGAAAATTTAAGGTAGGATGGGGAAAGAGATGAGAATAATTTTACTCTTCAGTAGATTGTAGTCAATAAAAACAACAAGGTACGCATAAATTTATGTTGAGCCAGCCACACTTCTGAACATGGTGCGCTCGTGTAAAACTGCTGCACAAAACCTTGAGACCACAGTCGCCAGAGCCTTGACTTTGACAACAATCGTCTTTCAAGAGTTTACAAACAAATTTAATATGAAAATCTGAGAATATACCAATATCCCCAAGTGTCTAGTTTTTACACTGGGGTATATGTATTGTTTAATGGATTTTCTTGTGATTATTGTTAAGCTATGAAAATGATGAGAAACTCTCTTTTATCAGCCAGTGTTTCTAGTTCATGTTAGGTTTAGTGACTTCCATATTTACTGTTGGTGAAATGTAAATGTACTTATGTGAAAAAATAACTGGTATTGGCGGCATATTTGGCCCTTCATCCAAAGTGTCTCAACTTCAAATATTAATTTAAAAAAGCTGACCGACACATAAAAACATAAACTTAAAACGTACTTGTACGTTGAAGAGGTAAACAATGTATTAGGGGATGTTTTTGAATCATTGAACGGATTCTGGTTCTTCATATGTTTCCATCGTGTCTTATTTTAAGAATTCTCTATGGGATATTTAAATGTTAGTTTAGTCCTCAACTCGCTTCTTCCCAGTCAAATATACAATATTGCAAGTAATCATGTTGGAAACATTTATCATACAAATAGGTTCACTTGTTTGTATAGAGTATTAAATATTAAATATTATTATAAATATAAATTATAGAATCAAAGTATTATATCTTTCATACTTTTATTATATAATTTATATTTATAATAATATTTAATATTTAAGACCCTACACAGAGATTTTGGTTTTAAATGTCATTTGCGAATACAATACAAAACCTAAATGCCTGTTTATTTTCCACATGTATCTGCATGGTTATGTAGGGTTTTTTTACTTTAAGGGTGTAAGTTGCTGTTATGTTATCGAATTTAGGGAGGTGGGTGTGTGTGTGTGTGTGTTTCCCTTCATTTTTTTTCTTTAAGAAATGCTGCCATTCAGAGAGTCAGCACTCCCAACTTTGTTAACTTGGCTCTGATCATTTCGAAACAGACGACAAAGCTGTTATATTCTGGTATTGTGAAGCAATCTTGACATAAAGCAGTTCTCTATAGGTTCCGTGTCTCTAACGGTCAAAACTCTAAAAACTTATTACCAATATGTTTTAAGGCACTTAACAATAATCATGGTAAGACAGTAAGTGACAATTCATTCCGTTTATGTCATAAGTTCAAATGATAACAAACATGAAAATATTAAACCAATCTCCAAAAAAAGAAACCCAATCTGTTGGAAGAGATTCTTGTTGTTGTCATTTGCTAGGTCTTATGGTAAAGATATGTTTTGGACGAAGATGTTATCGCAGTATCGTGTTAATTGCAGAAAGGTTACGGTGATAAATAATAAATATCTGTCATCATTGTATTTCAGTTGCTATCATATTTCCCTCATTATTTAATCATCAAGGAGATTCAATCCGCTTTCAAATAAATATTTCCATATACTTGTATTTGCTTGTTTTACTTTGATTGTGTTTTATCTGCCAAACACCTTTAAAGAACTCATCCCTTTCTCATAGGTGAATGTACTAGTTTTTATAGATAAGGCCATTATGACAATACAAACTTTTATTTGCTGTTCGTGTCTCTTCACTAAACATCACATAGTGTTACAGAAAAGAAATAGATAAAAGATGCACGCAAGGTTTTAAAACAGGTCCCAAATGTAAAAATATCCTGTTTGGCATTTATTGTCAGTTAAACCCACAAAATAAATTTGGGCAATACTTTTAGCCTACTGTTGTCATAGATTATTAAAAGGACACAGTATGTCTGTACAAACTTTATATCTCGCTTAATGTACGTCAAAAATATTAAAATTCATGGCCCTAGGCCTGTTTTTGGGGTATCTGAGAGAAGCAAACGATAACTATAGGACGATGCGAATGCTGTTGTTGTAGCGGGAAAAAAATGTAACATACAGTAAAAGCAGATGGCAGTGTGCAGACCTTTGTTAACATTATGTATTGGTCGTTGGTTAAGTGACTGGTTTATTGTTAAGATAAGTATATTGAGTCAATAGGTAATTTCTAGCAATGTAAACCACTTTGACAGTAGTTCAAGCTGAGCTTGGGTTATCTTTCGTAAGTACATGCGAATATGTAGTCAGAAGTTAGTTTTGAAGAAAAGAAATCATAGGAGATTTGATTGTAGTTTGAACAGCCTTAAAAATAGCTGTTACCTTAATAAGAATATATGACAAAGTCCTATGAGCATTGCAACGTATACCGAATTCCGAAAAGGCACAGAACAAAAGTATTTCACATGCAAGCCAAGCGAAAAGTAAGAACAAATTTGTGATGAGTCATCCAACGAAAAGAGCAAACCCGACAGTTACCACCTTGGAACGGTCAGTCCGCAATATTGACCGACTGGGTTGCTTAAACAGAGCTCTAACCTCTAATATTAAGTCACTGGCTTCAACTTTGTTAATGGCAGCACTTGAGGTTTCCCAGTGAAATAAACATTAATTATATTAATTATATCACAAATTTAAGCATGTATAAAGTTGTCTTACAGAAAGACAGCATTTTGGTAATTGATGAGTTGTACTCTTGACTTACTTAATAAGGCAAAAGCTATTAACGTGAATCGCAGAGACACATTGAGACACGCCTGTTAACAACTACGTAAATAAAAAGAGCAACATTTATTTGATGCAAGAAATTTTAATAGAAGTATGTCTGTTTTAGCAGAACTCTTTCATTCCTTGTGCCTTGTGATTATATACAATTTGATACATTAGTGGATTACCAACTCACAATGGATCTCGTCGTGATTGAAAACGTTCATGTAGTAGGGTCTTCTATCTTACAAACGCTGCACATGTTTTGTAAACAGATGCATATACGTGGTCTCAGTCCACTAATCTTTTCTGTACTTCGCTATAGCCATGATAATGTAACATATTTGTTGAAAATATCCTTTCTTATGAATACGAAGCGAAAATACACCTTTTAGGTACTTCAAAACAATACATGTTTTATGGCAACGTCATGTGAAGCCATTGTCATTCTTCCCGTGTCAATGTATCAGATAGTGGATTTGTCCTTTCTGGTCAATGACATTGAAAGACTCTGTACATTCAATACGTTTTTGTTTTAGAGAAAATATCAACAATCAACATAAACATCAAGTTCAATTTTTTGTTACTATTTACATAATATTAGCCTAGTAATAGCCTTTGCTTGTCGTGTTCTTGTGTCTTTTGCTTCCTATCAATATCTTTTGAAATTGTGAGCATATTTATTTTATATTTGCCTTTTAACTTACGAAAGTACAGGTTAGCTTCGATTCTGGACGTTATAAAAAGTAGCGAAATTTTATAATTTCTTAAGATAATCATTACTACTACTACTACTACTACTACTACTACTACTTTTACTACTTCTACTACTTCTACTACTACTACTACTACTACTACTACTACTTTACTACTACTACTACTACTACTACTACTACTACTACTACTACTACTACTACTACTACTTCTACTACTACTACCTCTACTACTACTACTACTACTAATTTTACTAAAACTACAACTACTTCTTCTACTACTACTACTACTACTACTACTACTACTACTACTACTACCACTACTACTACCACTTCTACTATTACCACTACCACTATTACTACAACTACTACTACCACTACTACTACCACTACTACTACATTTACTACTACTTCTACTTCAACCACCACCACCATTACTACAACTACCATTACTACTTCTACTACTACTACTACCACTTTTGATGCCGATGCCTTTGTTGGAAGTGATGTTGTTTGATTTTAATTGCTTCTGCTATTGTAAATATCTTATAGGGAAATGGGGAATAGGGAAAATTCATACCTTACATTTACAGCTTAGAATTTTGCTCGGATATCTGAAATGACTCTCAAACCACTAAAGAGACAGAAAAAGACTAGTTAAGAAGGAAAGCAATTACATTGTATCTGTAATTAGAAATTAAGTAAACCTTATCTTCTTGGGTGGTGTATATGAAATTGATAGGTGCGATATTTAAAATATGATGTATTGTATTCGTTTTCACAATAAATGTCCCGATGAAGCATTTAAACTGTTCTTTTAGGTTTCAAAATAAACCAGCAAAATTTAATTAGTCACAGTTTTGAAATTGGGTTATCGTGTTAGATTCAACTCACCCAGGGGGGTTAAATTAGGACTGTCAATATGTATTTTGACAAGTAACACGTGACTTGGCGTGCGTACTGTATTGAAACTTGCTATCTTATAATCGGCGATACAAAACCACCCAGTTAAAAAAACACACTAGATTATTACTGTATCGAAACAAGAATTAGTTTTTCAATTCACAACACTATTAGGTAAACGGTGTAAGATATGATAAGAATATATGACAAAGTCCTATGAGCAATGCAACAAATACCAGACCCTAAAAATGACACAGGACAAAGGTATTCATATGCAAAGCCAAATGTCAAAGTAAGACAATTTGTGACAATTCATTTAACAAAAAGAGCAAACCCAACAGTTACCACCTTGGAACGGTCAGTTGGCAAAAGGACTGACTAGGATGTTAAAACTAGTTTTACAGAGCTCTAACCTCCATTTTCTGAGGATTTTCTCAAATGTAAACAACCAAAAGAAAACCGATCTATTTGAATATAAAACGTCTAAGCGCTGACTTGTCTTTGATATATTATGACAAAAGTAGTGACGTCATTGAAAAAATGTCCACATAGAATTAATGAGAGACCGAAATATTATTTCTATTAGAACTACACACAATTGTTAATTGTCAGTGATATTATCTTTTTTATTAAAGAGAAGAAAATGACCAGAGGAGTGTCAATGGTTGTAGCATCATTTTCATTTGAAGATGGAATTGAGGAACCAAAGTCCAATGTCCATCGAAGGAAATAAACGTAAAACCATTGTAGGATGAATTAAACTACAAAATAGATTACATGCACGAGGAAATGTTTTAGAGACCGCCAGACAAACTGCACAGGTAACATTGTTGTAATCATGGATAAGAATATATGACAAAGTCCAATGAGCATTGCAACATATACCAAACCCTGAACAGGTACAGAGCAAAGGTAAAGACATGCAAAGCCAAATGTAAAAGTAAGAACAAATCTGTCATCATTAAGGGCTGGGACGTACTCAATATGAAAGTGTGTTTTCAGTAAGACAGGCACGTCACGAAATCATACGATTGTTCTAGCTTTGTTTACATTTCAATTGTTCCGGTTTCTCATTGCCGACTTGCTCATTCACAGTTACAGTGCCATTTTCCTGCATGTATTGAAATGAAATGGTGACACCATAAAACAGCTCTCAGTTACCTGCATGTGGTGAACTGAAACAGTGGCACCATAAAACAGCTCTCAGTTACCTGCATGTAGTAAACTGAAACGGCGGCACCATAAAATAGCTCTCAGTCGCCTGCATGTGGTGAACTGAAACGGTGACACTATAAAACAGCCATTATTCACCTGGATGTGGTGAATTGAAACGGTGACACTATAAAATAGCTCTCAGTCACCTGCATGTGGTGAACTGAAACGGTGACAACATAAAACAGCTCTTAGTCACCTGCATGTGGTGAACTGAAACTTTGGCAACATAAAACAGCTCTTAGTCACCTGCATGTGGTGAATTGAAACGGTGACACTATAAAACAGCTCAGTTACCTGCACGTGGTGAACTGAAACGGTGGCACTATAAAATAGCTCTCAGTCACCTGCATGTGGTGAACTGAAACGGTGACACTATAAAACAGCTGTCAGTCACCTGCATGTGGTGAACTGAAACGGTGGCACCATAAAACAGCTCTTAGTCACCTGCATGTGGTGAACTGAAACGGTTGCACCATAAAACAGCTCTCAGTCACCTGCATGTGGTGAACTGAAACGGTGGCACCATAAAACAGCTCTTAGTCACCTGCATGTGGTGAACTGAAACGGTTGCACCATAAAACAGCTCTCAGTCACCTGCATGTGGTGAACTAAAACGGTTGCACCATAAAACAGCTCTTAGTCACCTGCATGTGGTGAACTGAAACGGTTGCACCATAAAACAGCTCTTAGTCACCTGCATGTGGTGAACTGAAACTATGTATTTATTTTCAATCCATTCATTTTTTTAAAATCATCAATGTGCGACAATATGATATCTTTGTTATTTAGTATTACATGTAAGCATTTTTTTACTTTCAAAAAAACACTAATATCTAACACGAGTATATATATTTTGGAACGTCCACAAAAATCAAAGCTATAAATAATACACCGTTGACGTGAATTTTCAACGCTATCTAAACTTTTTTGACTTTTCATAATTTGTCCATGAAAATTCAAAATGCCGCTAACCACATTTAGTATTTTAGAATTTAGCTGGGATGCGAATGGATTAATTGTATAAAGAGAAGATTAGCAACTGTACAAAGATCTCATTTTGTCCACTCTGATTTCACGGCATATCTATCTAGATGGACAAAGTAAGAACGCCAGAAATGTCGCATTTCAGTGTAGCCTAATAGTTATGGTCGTTTCTACGCCATTAAGGTGTAAAAACGTGTTCATACGTGCCATAATGGAATACTTGTACTGGAAATGGCCTTATTCTTGGAGCGTGTTTAGTAGAAAAGGCTTGCCCTGTATTAAGGAGAGCTCTTCATGCACATGTCAATGCACGTTCGTCTTGAACTCTGTGTTTAATCCACTAGCTTATCCATCAGATCTTTTTTTTTTTGCAAATTTATTGTTTCATACCGATAATAATAATAATAATAATAATAATAATAATAATAATAATAATAATAATAATTAAAATAATTTTAATAATAATGATAATAATTATTATTATTTTTATTATTATTATTATTATTATCATTATTATTATTATTATTAGTAGTAGTAGTAGTAGTAGTAGTAGTAGTAGTAGTAGTAGTAGTAGTAGTAGTAGTAGTAGTATAATGATAATGATAATGATGTTATGCCCTAATAGCATAAGTAACCGACACAGAAATATATCTAAAGCGTATGAAGATGTGGTGTTGGGGTCACGCTGGTGCCAGTCAATAGTCTTGTATGGCCAGAGAGTTCAATTCGTTTATCGATTAAATTCGCAATTAATTATTAAATTAAATACAAAACGAGTTCAAACCTTAAGCTTCATCTTATTTTACTTGTCATACACACGTGTCACATTACAACTTACATTAGCAGTTAGGCTGACTCAATTAACAGCAACCAATTCTTGATTTATTCTTAGATAACTCACCTGTTAAGATCACAGTCATGGCGTTCACCGTATTTTAATGTTTTTATATAGTATACCTTCTTGTATGTATGAAATCAAGTGCTGAGTAATTACTGACGATCAATTATACGATATATCACTGCTGGCAAAGAACATATATCCAATTACAGCGTTTTGATGGTCGTTACTAACCTAACTTACAAAATCGTGAGATAGCATTAGTCATTTGATAGTTGAACATTGAACAAAAACACACAGAGCCGTGATATATAACAAATTTATTCATGGTAAATCCGTAAACAGGGGTTAAATTGTTAATTTAAAACCTGTACTTTAAAAATATATATTCACATACATGAGAATAAAAGAAGTATTTTTGCAAAAAATTTCAAACAACAACCGGTCTTTACAAACATTACTAGAATGCACTAAGCGGACTCAAACTCACGACCAATCGACTAGAAATATTCAGTCGATTGAAACAACAGCATTTGATAATGTTCTCTTTGTGTTAGTAATGAGCTTTTATAAGAAGTACCTCCCATTATACCTAGACGATTTCAAAAAAACGTAAACATTGAACGGCACGATGTTCGGAGTTTATCTACAGCAATTTTAAATGCAAGTTAAAAGAATAAACAGATGTAAACATAAATAAGAAGCTTACAAAAAATTGTAAACACATTTTTGTGATCTATGCATGGTAAATGCTTCGAAGTACAATCTGAATAAAGCTGGAATCACATGATGCTCTATCGATCTTAGTCGCCATTGTTCGATAATCAGGGATCCCACAAGTTAGTCGATGCGCTATTTCGGTTGGAAATTTTACTTTATGATTCAGGCACATAACAAGATTCCAGTTAATTTTGTAAATAAGTGTAAGGCCATTTTATTTAAGACTTTTTACATTGGATCGTAAAGTATGCTTATGGGACCCGAATGCGTTGATGGGACGTGGAGTCAAATGAGTTATAAGTCGGCAGTTTTCCAGGCTTGGCCACGGACGATATTGGTTAAACTAGATACTTAATTTTATAAAAAGGAATACGGAGCTGTGCATTATGTAATTATTTTGTTAAATAAAACCAGTAAATTCCATACATGTACTTTTTGGCATTCTCATATTTTATTAAACGCATTTCATAAAAAGAAAGTAAGACCCAAAATCTTTAATACTATGTTTCTGGTATATTTATATTTTTAATTTCTCGGAAATCTTTTTACATATTGCGTTTGTGTGTTTTTCGTTTAGTTTTGACATCTGTAGAATGCAGGGGCGGCCATTAAAAGCTGCCATTCTGCAAACTGGTTAGAATAATTTCCATTCTATCTTAATTGTACAAACAACTAACCTGCAAATAAAATCGCAGATGTTTGCCAATGTCTATTTTTCATATTAAAATAAAATTATTTTCAAAACAAACAAAAAATAATAGTAATTGTAAAAATAAGTTAACGTCTCAATATTTTATGAGATAAATGATAAACAGATTGGAAAAAGCCTGATTTTATTGAAAAACAATTTTATCTTATAGAATTTCAAGTGTTGTTTTATAATTCTAATTCTATGATGGTATATGTTGCAACTCTCAAAACTTTCTCTTATTTCCTTATTCATTAAAACAAAAACCCACTTGAATAACCACTTTTTAATAGATGTTAAATAAAATGTAAAAATGACAGCAAAAATATTTTTTAAAAATATGGTCCACCTACCTTTTGTTCGTTCTGTCTTCCACTAATGCTTCCGTAATTAAAGAAAAGCACAGTGAAATGAATAAAAATCGTATTAAAAACTTTGTCGTTGAATTCATTGTTAATATAAATAGTTAGTGTGTGTATATAATAAATAATATGTAATGAATCACCGTCCCCTCTCTTCTGTCCCACTACTTCAAGATTTTCTTTTTCTTCTAAACTTCTTACGAGCGCCTTTCACTGTTTTATGTCTGACTTTCGCAGTTTTTGCTATAACAACTCCTAGGCGCAAGATCTATTTCACTTGGCGATTCATTTAAAACAGTTTGTTAACTTCCTCTTCTGAAAACCGTCCACCGGGAGAAAGGAAAACTCCGAAAACGGTAATAACGATAAATTATTGTTGAAACGATGTCTTTTGTCACAACATGTTACGCCTTAACCCGTGGTTGTTCCCACTAAAATCCGTCTCTCTGAACGCTAGCAGGCCCGTATAAAAGATCGTAAAACACCTAATCGCGATTTAAAACTAAAATTTTAATCAACTCCTCTATTAATTAAAACCGTCACCGAATCTTTCCTGTTTTGCCTCTGCCTTTTGTCACTATTAAAAACGAACCGTGAAGAAGATTTAAGCATCCAACGACTAGTTGTCAATTTTATTTCATTCCCTTCGGTCCTTGTTTCTGACTTCAGATCAAGACGGGGTATTTTTCTTCGAAGTTAAATTTGGTTATAATTGTCAACCAGTCTGCATGATATCAAAACACGAGTAATTATATGTGTTTAATGTCTTGCCGTCGTTGTTTTGTTTTTGTTGGTTTTTGCATGCGCGTGATTTGCATTAACAAAAATAAATGAGCCAATATATCTCGTATCGCTGTCACCACTCCAGTCTGTAGCCTGCCAGCCTATATATACTACCGCTGTTGAAAATCCGATGACAAGAGAAAAAAAATGATTGTACCGTACATCATCGGATTATTCCGTCATTTTCAAGCTGGTCAAGCATAACTACACGAGAGCAACGGCTATTATCATATTCGGTCAATTCCGCCATCATCACTCAAAACAATCAGAACTCCTCGGGGTTTTCTGTCAATACATTTAGATTCTTCTTCGGGTGCAAGACTGGCATTTTAGCTCCAATAATTAATTTTTTGACAATTCCTTTTCAAACCGCATTATTTGTTGACACAAACTTCGGTTAAGGCATTTTAATTTTCTTCTTGTTGACGCACATACGTTGCACTGCCGCACTGATGGCCATTAGACTTCGAATATATACCTTCAGTACCGGAGTATACGTTCGCACTTCTCTGAAGACATTAACTATTAACTGTTAACATTACTGTTAAATACATAATGCTTTCAAACGATTGATTCTTTTCAATTTTCTGGGCCATTCCTGGTGATTAAAATTCATTATTCTGCCACTGAATTTTGCCACTGAAAGAGTTTAGATAGAAACTTAGTGTAATCACTGACTCTTCTTTCGGTTTGAAACATTTGGAACAAACATGCGAAACGCAATTGTTTAAATAGAATAAGTTAGCGCTGTAATAACCCAATCATTAGCTTTTTAAATATATAATATAAAACTATTGTTTTTTAATATATTTGCTTTTATATTTGGGAGATTCAATATTCCTAGTCTAAACTAAAACCTGATATGACTTGCAAAAGATATTAAGAACGAATAATTTCTCTTGCAAAACAAATATTCTAAGCTGTGAATATTGTAATAAGCACATACCAACGTACACACCAAATTACACGCGCATAAACTTACAACCCGTTACACTTATACACATAAACACACATACAACCTTCCATTTTATACATACAAGCATGGAACACTTATACACGTGAATGCACACATTACCGTCCATTTCATACATACAAACGGGTACACTTATACACGTGAAGGCACACACAACCTTCCATTTCATACATATAAGCAGGTACACTTATACACATAAATGCACACACAACCTTCCATTTTATACATACAAGCATGTACACTTAGACACGTGAATGCACACACAACCTTCCATTTTATATATGCAACCAGGTACACGTATACATATAAACGTGCACACAAACTTCCGTGTCATACATACAAGCAGGTACCTTATACACATATACGCCCGCACAACCTTTCATGCTATACATACAACCAGGTACACGTATACATATTAACGCACGCACAACCTTTCATGCTATACATACAACCAGGTACACGTATACATATTAACGCACGCACAACCTTTCATGCTATACATACAACCAGGTACACTTATACACATAAACGTACACACAACCTTCCATTTTAATGATTAAGCGACTCGTTTCATGTAATGCATGTTATTGATTGTCATCTGCAAGTTGCCAATACATTTTAACTAATTTCATTTTAATTTAAAACGTGTGACAGCTCATTTCAGTAGCAGTACTTGTCTTAACCATCAGGAAACTGTTACGAAATCTGGAAAAGAGCAGGATACGGGAATTAGTAGACAAGAACATAGTCGAATTCAAGACAAAAGAAAATAGTGCGAATAGTGTTCAATAAAAAGTTACATGGCAAAGCTGTAAGGTGCTATCAAAAATTCCACAGATATTTAAATCTTATCTATCTCTAGGCAAAGGCAAAAAAGGCGAATGCAAATGTGACAAAAACACAGAGACGAAGCATAACACACAATAAGAAAAACCATCAGTTACCGCCTTGGAACAGTTAGTCGGCAAAAGGACCGATTGGGGTGCTTAAACCTGGTTTGTGGAACGCCCCATTCTCTCACTTCCTTAAGTTTTTTCTTTTAAACAAACAGAGTAAATAAAAAAAATCCCGTCAAAGTGAAACAACTAACAGTAAACACCTGCATCGGGAGTTAAAACAGATACAATGAAATTACATACATACAAAATATCTAATAGAAAAATAAACTATCAACATATATACAGTATTTACAGTAGCCTCGGCAACCTAAATTCCAAATTAGAGATTAGTTTGAAATAAAACAGCCCAAGCGCTGACGAATAATAAGAACTATTTAATGACGTCATACAATGCCATGACGTCATATGCCAAAAATGTCAAAAGTGAAATGTAAAAAAGACGAAAGAAATCATCGAATTTTAGAAAACAACCCAAACCAACAAAATAAAATGTAGTATTGTTAGGAGTTAACAGGTAATAAGTTTTGAAATAACATATAAAAAGCCGAGGATTTATCTGCAGTTGGCATATTATACAATACAGAAGGTACAGAAATTCCGATGTTATACCTACTGCGCAATCTCGGGCATGGAGACTGCTCAAGTTATCTTACCTATAAATGGCAAGACTGGAGAGATAAAGAGACAAGAAATCCATCACTTATTTTGTGTTCTTTTTGGATCTTACGTCATTTATACCAAGGTGATAGTTATAGGTCAACTTGATAATGATAAATTTACCAACGCCTACGGTTATTAATAACAGATCAGTTTAATCAGGATAAACCTAACCAAAGTTGTGAACACATGGAACATTAATGGCCTTGTGAGAAAAATATCTGACCTTGATTTAATTAATAATATATGTGAAAATGGCATAATTATATTAACAGAGAATTGAAGTAATATTATATTTGTACATGTTTTAACGTACAAACTTACATAGCTATTGTATGGAACATTTATACGGCAACATATTAATTATTACCATAAAGTACGTTGGTTCGAGGGAATATCAGTATATTATATATAATAGTGTATATATGCCACCCTACCATTCAAATGTATTGAATTGAGCTGATGCTGATATGTTTGAACATATTGAAACAAGTATAGAGCGATATCAAAATAATAGGAAAGGTATTAGTTACTGGTGACTTTAATGTAAGAACTGCATATATTGTATATAATAGTTACTTGAATAATAACTCTGTTCCACTTACATATGTTGATAATGTAACAAATGTACACAAAGACCGTGTGTTAGACCGGCCTGGGAAACGCCTTTTGGATATGTGTAAAAGCACTGTCTTGGCTCTAGACAATGGTCGTTTGCACAAAGATGATACCATCGGAGAATGCACTTGTATAAATAATAATCTTACATCTCGAAGATTTAAACATGTGCTTTACATTTCTGCATTGAAAGGGAGCGGTCATTTAATGCTGCACGTAATGTTGCAGCTTCTCATATTTAGAATGAGACGATGGACATATACTTAATATTCGTTAACGTATACTTAGTAATAACGGACGACAAGTTCAATTGACCAGTTTTTTACCATCTTTATGCAAAACAGTCTTTGCAGCGTGTTCCGGAAGGTGAAAAATAACATAAACAGTTAAAATGAATGTAAGAAACATAAGCAGTTTAATAAAGAATGATGTGATAGTAGACGGAAATTGAATCAAATAAGAAATGTATTTTTGCGAAATAAAAAAAGTGTTGATGGAAATTACTTTCCTTCCGCAGGGCATAAATTTATCAAGACAAAACGAAAACGTAGAAATATGTTTATGAAGTAAGAAGGGAAAAGGATCACAAAATTAGCAAGGTCAAACTCAAGAAATTTTTGGAAAACTATTTAAACACAATATACGCCAGTATACCTATGGGAGATAATTTAACCATTTTAATACATTTCTACGACTAAACCAATGATAGCTATGAAATGTTAATAACAGAAGGAGATTTCTGGATATTTAATACAGACTTAGACAGGGAGTTTACCGAGTCAGAAATAAAGACATCAGTATTTTCTCAGATTATTTCCAAACGTACTGGCAACGATAAATTAATTGCTGATATCCTTTGATATAATAGAACCATTTTAAACAAAACTATACAATACGATCTACAGTGAAGGAAAGCTCCGTTAATCCTGGGGGCAAGGAATTATACCGTTATTAAAAGGAGGAGCAAAGGATTAAAAAATCTGGCAGAATAACAACATATTATTTAAAATTTATTCTAAATTACATGTGAATAGCCTTACCGTTTCGAATTAGGAACATGTCAAAGTTATAAATGATCAATAATGATACCAAAATAATAAATATACCTCAGACTGTGTATATACACTCAATAGTCAGTGCAATACTGTCATGTGACAAAAGTTTTACGTTGCCTATTTAGACTTGGAAAATGTATGTTAGAATTGATATAGTATTATAGAGAAAACCCTCAAACGAAAATTTTAGTACTAAGCATGTGAGTACTTTGAAATTTATGTATAACTTTGTCATTACTCTGTTAGGTATAACCCTGTAGTATCAGCACCAATAGTTTTAATATTGGAGTAAAGCCAGATCGGACCTGGTAGTGCAATCGGAAGGGCGTCAGCTCCAGATACGGGAGGCACCGGGTTCGAACCTGGGCCGCGACATACCAAAGTCGTCAAAAATGGTTGCACTAGATCTGCTTAAAGTGGACACCGTCACCAGATAACTGAAATACTGTTGGTGGGACGATAAACCTAACAAACAAACAACACGAAGCCAGAGGACCATGCAAGTAGTTTGTTATGATTGTATCAACTTAATTATATACTTTATAATATAAAGAAAACTAAAAATAGTTTTGTTATTGTTGAGGATAAGTACTATGCATATTATTATTCGCAGATGTCGTTGTTGTTTCAGCTTTAGAACCTGAATCTGCAATCTATTTTAAATGATATGGAGAAGAATTGTAAGAGATGGGTGGTAAATAATAACGTGTCAAAGACTAAACTCATTAAGAAAACATCAGCGCCTGGACATTTTGAATTCAAATAGATCGGTTTTCTTTTCATTGCTTGCATTTGAGAAACCCGTCAGGAACTGCGAGGTTAGAGCTCTTTAAAACAGGTTTAAGCACCCCAGTCGGCCCATATAGCCGACTGACCGTTCCAAGGCGGTAGCTGTCGGGTTTGCTCTTTTTTTGTGTCTCATCACAAATTCTTACTTTTCACTTGGCTTGCATGTGAAATACCTTTGTCCTGTGCCTTTTCAGAGTTTAGTATAAACTGCTCACAGGACTTTGTCATCTATTCTTATTAAAAATAGAGGGCATACTGGTTATCACGTTTTTAATGGGCCAGAAATTAGAAATTGTAAACACCTAGGATTGTATGTGTTTTAAAACAACAAATGGAATCGTACACAGACTAAATGACATAGAATGCGTGAGATCACCACACAATGTCTTTACAGTCTATAATCAGCTAAATTTACCAACATCATAATAATTCGTTAAACTTGTTGCACCAGTATTAAATTATTTGGCAAATGTTTGAGGGTATCGCAATGCACCCGATATAGAGAAAATACATTCTAAATTTTGACGAAAACTTTTATGTGTGAAACTATCAACCATTTTTAATGCATAATATGGTGAGCTGGATCGACTATCGATGCACGACTATAGAATACTTATCTTGATTGAATACTGTATTAAAATATTAAAACTCGAAAGTAACACACTTATGTTTAAGATTTCTTCTATTCTAAAGAATGATGCTGATAGGGGTCAATCTTATAATGATAATAATTGGGACTTTTAAATCAAATAAAATTTGGAACAAATGTGTTTATTATAATGTGATCGATTCTTAACCACAATACACTTCAAAGTAATAAAACAACGATTTAGAGATATGGACTTCATTAATAAATAATTCAAATTTAATTCGTAGTTTGCTTTTAAACACTCTTAACTTATCGTTAAAATATTTAGACATCATCTTCGAAAGGAAATATAACAATATTTAGAATTTCTTCGCATCATTAGCATATATAACGAGGACTATACGAAAATGTAGCAAAAATGCCAAAATATACACAAGTTTTAATTAAGGTCAAGTTGAAACAGAATATCACTTTTTGATGAATTTCCTTAATATTAAGAAATGAGATACATATAATTACATTAAGCGATAATATAATACATGGCCTACTAAACAAAAATTTAATACTCCGATGAGCAACCAATCTCACAACACTCTCAGACATTTATTTAAATATATTTATCACGCAAATTGTATAATAATTAGTTAAACGTGTATCTTATTAAGTATAAAAACACTTAAACGACGAAATGGTGTAACAGAAAGAACAAGCCAGCAACAAACTAGTACAATTATGTTTTATTTTAATAAACAACTAAATCTATGGCGCAATAAAACAATAACAAATAAATCAGACAAAATTTGAGAAAGCAAAATAAATGTTAGCTTAAAGTTTGTCCCTTTAGAAGGTGTCACTTTAATAGTCCAATTAATAATCCAACGTCGAATAATCCTGAAGAGTTTTCGGAAGAATGTCCTCGTAAATAAGCACAGTTGAAATAATCCAAAGGTAAAACAATACACGAATGTAAATAATATAATTCCAACTTCAACACTTTATTATTTATTTAACTGTAGAATATAGTAAGTCCACGTTAGTTCCAACACAAAAAGATTTAATATAGAAGCTGCAAGTATTTCCAAACTATATGTCAACACTTTTATCTAAACTTTTTATCCAAACTCTAAAGCAAACTTCCTTTAAATCGGCTAACACGCCCTTATACAGACCCAAATAATTTCTAGAACATTCACGAAACCCAGAACATTCTCGAAACCCAGTTAAAAATAAACAAATGAACTTTCTAGCATGATTCTTTTCTTTCTAGCAGTTACGCGAATGCTACGTCATCAATACCACAACGGTAAGCGACTCTTAACCTGAATAGCGTAACCTTAAACGCTAGTGTACTACTGTACATAACAATATTTATTGTGCTAAAAACCGCTATACTCATAATGTTAATAGCCTGTCTTTAATAAACAATGTATACTTGTACTAATAACATAATAGTTATGTCAGTTGTAAAGTACTTGCCGAAAAGGTCCATGTCCCATGTTTGTATTGTTCGTATTCTATTAATGCTATAAAATATGTATCGTTTTAATGTAATGAAATATTTGTAAGTTGATCAATGTTGTGATCGCATTTGCATATAAAGTAATCGACAATTTTACCAGGTCAAACGTCACAAATTTCCCTATGTCGTTGTTGACCAGGGCAACCATAAACATTAGTGGGACTCCAATTAATCCAATTAATCATGTATATGTAAGTACCAACACTTAACCTTAGTCGTTTGTTTAAACTCAAGATTAATTAGTAATAAAATATCCTGTTATAGACATAGCAGCGGATCGGGAGTATCCAGATCAGATGTATCTCGACAGGAGGTGGCTGAATTGGAGCTACATTATGCACCTAATTCGGACCAAACGACCTGCTAATCAGGATCAACAGTAATTCTAATAATTGTTCTAAAGCTGTACAGATATTTTAATTTATAAAATAAGTTTAATGTGTTGTATATATACAGTATGAACTATTAAAGGGAGGATAATCTCAAGAAACCAATGAACAATTCTATGCTCTCCAAGTGCAGAACAAGGTTATGTTAGTCAACTGATTTGTTACACAGTTTACTGTTCGCCAATATATCATCAGAATTTTCAATTTATCATTTATAGTCATGCATTATTTCACTTCACGCATGTAATTGCTATTTTAAATACTTAAAATGACTAGGTCTTATTATAATTTAACTTGTAGAAGCGCCAAATATAGGTTGACACGAATATATTACAATTTAAAATAGCCACACGTGGGAACAAACATGCATTGATTTAAATTTCAAGTACCAATGTTTATGTAATAAATTTCGAAAATAGCAATAGACGTACGAACATACCCGCATTTATTCAAATGTGAAGTACAAACATGCATATACTAAATTTGAAATAGCACTACCCGTAGGTATATAGTTGCATTGATTCAAATTTGAAGAACCGCTCGACGTAATTTCAAACATGTAACAAAGAAACGTTCAGACGAGACATCACATAGAGAAACCACCCGTCACTCGGCATAATAACAACGGACTTACAACTTGGCATTTCCTGGAGATTTTCCTCAGAAACAATAAGTATTAAATACCCCATCAAAATCAGACAACTAACCGTTAACACTTGGATTGAGAGTAAATACATGAACAAACAATAGTCTGTATAAACAATGCAGCAACAACACATACACAGAAACAGTGTGATTAAAATTCACCGTTTAAAAGTAGAAATTGTTAGGATTCTCTCTTTTGGGTCATGTTTCATTGTTTTGTAAAACATTTGACTCTCATTTGACTGTCAGGCTTAAACCTTTGCTTTTTCGTTTTAATTTCAAATTTTAATTCAAGTTGTTATACTAATTGAATCTTGTGGTAACTTTGTATTAAACAGTTAATTTTATCCAAAACAATTAATGTTAATTTTAATGAGATCGAGTAGGAATGTGTTCGAATACTTGCATCTGTACGCATGAAAAGTTTACAAACTTAAGGTGGGTCAGTTTAATAACCTAATTCGTTGTGAAGATATGAAGCTATTCAAAGCGAGTGATGCTTTCTTTGATAGGTTTATGATGCAATCATTGAAGAATTTCATCATAGTATGACAACATTGGCAACGTTATAACATGTGTTATGTCTGTTAGAGTCCATTTCGATCTTAAAATTTAGTATTAAACAGAACATCGCAAGTCAAATTTGAATATTTTTACAAAAGGAATGAAAAAATATATATTCATTGTTTGATTGTTTGATCCTATCTCACCTAACTACTAATTTTATTATGGACTGGAAACGAGTGGTTAAATTTGCATTTCTAAAACCGGACATTTGTTGATCAGCAAGAAATAATAGACTCAAATAAAAGCTGATCACTTTATTTTATGTGAACTTGTTGATATTAAAAAGATAGTTTTGTTTTTAGGGTTCGAAGAACAAACGGTGTCATGACTTTTTTTCCAACTTTTAAAACCTTTTTGAGCTTAACAACTTAGTTTTACTTTTAACAGGACAATTCAACTTTGAGAATACGTTACGTGTTAAAGTTGATCATAAACAATACATTGATTGGATCAATAGAGACGCAATATTCAAATAAACATCAATATCGTATATTTCTGGGTTCTGTAGCATGTTCACATGCTAAACTGTCTAGCAAGTTGTTTTTTAGGCTTTTTAATAAGTTTATATATACTGCTTAATAAAAAAATAGTATCTCTTACTAAGGGTATACAAAACTCGTTTATCCATCAATAATGCACCTACATACAATAAGTTCATAAATAGTACCATATATAAAAAAGATACTCGTTTAGCGGATGCATTCACCTCAGCCTCAGCCTCTCGGTGCGTTGGTTTAAGGCGAAAATTTGGGGATGCTTTCCAGCAGAACTGTGAAGTGATGGTGACTATACCATTCGACAACGGGTGCCCATTTCGATTTCGTGCAGAAAGGAAAGCATTAATCAAAACAAAAATATTATTTGTTAAAATTTAAAACTGTTAAAAGGCTGGTCAGTTAGACGTGTTACACCGCACTTCATGTAGCACGCTCATCTCTCTGTTTTAAAATGTTTAGACACGCAAGCATTTCAGTTTCCTTGGAAACATTGAGTAGACAACTTTTGTCGATCTACAAATTAAGTTTTTCGTTTACCCCGCTTAAATAGCGTTCTGTAAATGTTTTTTCACTTTGCCTTTGAATTCGAAGCGGCCACTAGTATGATGAAAACAGCGTTAACGAGGTATTCCTACTGGTAAATAGATGCGTCTTATATCATACATTTTGAAAGTGCTAACGTCCAACATCTGAAGCTCTTTTGGATGTAAGGATAATTCGTTTAAGCGTCTTTTCGCGTTAAAAAGAAATTCTGCACAAGCGTAGGCGGTCATTTATTCTTAAGCTGTTCAGAGTTTTCAGAGAAAAATCTGTTTCTAAGAAGATCTGTTCCATGGTATGTTGTGGTTGTTATTATCAACTCTCTTCTTTAACAATAGCTGGGTGATGCAAATAGACATAACACTGTCAAATAACAGATTAAAATAATCATTATGTTTATCGACAGTTGTAAATATAATACACATTATTAATACATAATAATAATAATAATAATAATAATAATAAAAATAATAATAATAAATATTATTATTATTATTATTAATTTTATTTTTTTATTATTATTATTATTATTATTATTATTATTATTATTATTATTATTATTATTATTATTTTAGAAATTCCTTTAAGGTGACTCATAGCTTTAAGCAGCTACCATATTCTAAACGGTTATTTTCGATCTGTTTTAGAGGTAAAGTCAACAGATGTTACGTTGTTCTGTTGTTGTTTTTATTCTTTAGTATGTTAACTTTTACTTAAACCAATAAGTAATCATCAGAATTATGTAAAATAATAACATATAATATTGATTTTTGGCATGACTGCACTAATACTAATTTACTTACATGTCACGAGCATTTATGTTAGCTTATCAGTGGGAACAAATTGCTAGGCGTATCAATGAGCGCTTCATGCATATTTTCGTTTCATTATGTTTCAATTGTTTTTACCTTGACAGCTGATTATTACGTATATAGATTAATACATACGTTATCCTTAACTTACTTGTATTTATTTTTCAAGCAAATTTGTATTCAAAATAAAAAGTATACACTTCTAATATAAATGATAAGGCAATATAGGTGTGCGTTAATTGTGAAAATGTCCTACGTCTCGTGAACAATGTATCCATATGTGGTAACAATTTGTTGATAATGTTAACAATAACGATGATTGTTTGTATTCGTGGCAAAAATATCTTAATGTTTTGTGCTGTACAACATTTTGCTATTGCAGTAAAGATTTTGTTTAATTTGTGACATGTATTTGATTTGATTTTATAGGAAAACATTTCATGAAATTACTATTCGAATCTAACCGCAACATAACAGTCTGAATTTGGTTATTGTACTTGCACGTATATTTTTCATTAAACTTCGATCTCCTAATGTTTTCCTTTAAACAATTTAAGCTGTGATGACGTTCATCAAAATCCCAACTGAATAATACGCCGCCCTCAAACTGCAGAAAGCTGATAAGAGAGCTACATTAAGCAACAAATTTGTTACTTCAGAAATTGTTTTGTAATCATTGTTACCATTTTCTTCGATGAGTCGTTCGGTAATTTGTTGTCAATAATAAAGTGGATTGTTATATGTTCAAAGTACCAGCCATGCATACGGAAATACATATTACCCGACTTCAACAATTCGATTGAAACAGTATGCTTTGTAACTATTATTTGTTAGCATTCAGTTCCAACTCCCCAACAAGTTATATTTGTTAAAACATGTTTA
Organism: Sinonovacula constricta; assembly: GCA_007844125.1. Lineage (NCBI taxonomy): Eukaryota > Metazoa > Mollusca > Bivalvia > Cardiida > Solecurtidae > Sinonovacula > Sinonovacula constricta. The sequence goes on along the minus strand of CM017568.1, from coordinate 52,364,245 downwards.
AATAAAAGGCTACGCCAATTGGGGTTACACAATGTCAGGCTTTACGCTCGGAGCAAGCGGTATGTTTTGATGCAAAACTCTTAATAAAACAGAAGTATATGGCACCTAACACTGCCCAAAAGGGTACTGTCCCCTCATCGGACCCGACTGTAACACTTATGAACTGATAAGTGCGTGTTGAAAGCTTTCATAATCATACCACAGTTTATGATGATTCTTTTAAAAAAATCTCAATTGTCTGTTTAAGAGGTACACGGTTTATGGCTTTTTAATCTGAACATTAAGTACCTTCTTAAAAGCAACAGTGTTACAGTTAGTGAAATTTGCATTTTCTGTATAAGTAAAATACGTCGATAAACACACAAATTAATAGATCGAAATACACTCTTTTTTTGTAAAGTTTTCTATTTGCTTGAACCGTTTTTCAGTCTTCTACTTTAGCGATAGTTCTTTTGTTAAACGATTAACTGATTAAAATGGCTCATGTTTTCGCCTCTGTCTCAAAGCATTTATTGTTACCTGTTGGTTTCTATGTTAACAGATACACAACCAACAGGTAAACAGAAACAAACTGTTTCTTTTAAAAAAAATTTTTTATTTTTTTAAAAGACTTTAGTGCTTAAAAAGATTATTCCAACTCTAGATGTTATGTTGTTTTTTAAATACATTGCATGATCATTATAGGAAACTCAATCTATTTTGATGATTTATTTTGATAAGTGGCTGGGTAGAATCACCGGCGCACCCAGGCCAGCTGGAAGACATTCCTACATTAATTAAGTCCTTCGCTCCGAAAGGGGATCATATGGTGAGAGGCTATGCAGTTAATTTCAAGTCGGCAACTGTACCACAAGGCAAAGGGCGCCCCAAACTCTCAATGTAATTTTAAGCATACTAAAACTCAACGAATGACTGATAATTAGCAAGCAAAAGTCTCGCTTACTATCATTACTCCTAAATTTCCTGAACACATGTATGCTCCAAATAACAACCCATGTCAGATCCGTGATTCGTTTCCTTTTTTTAACCCATACGTTTTCCCGCCCAAGCCGTTTGATTTACAATGGAAGAACTGAAATGAAGAAATAAACAGGAACCGACAACGATCTATCACTGAGCATTATTTCCCAGTTTCACTAATTAACCCTCAATATACTGTCATTTAGTTGATGTGTCTTTAATTGTTGCTGAAAATGGCAAGTGCTCTCCAAAACAGAACAATGAGAGTTAACAAAATCTGAGAAAATCTTACTTTTATTGTCGAAGTATGCTTAAGAGGTAAATGTGTCGCTGCTAGTAAGATTGTGTAGATATGTAAGTAATTGTAAGCGTGTGTATCAACAAACCGCAAATGATTAGATAAGTAAAATAAAGTAAACATTTGAATATAAATATTTGAACTTTATCTTAATTCTGAGACAACTAAAATTCAAAAAGGAATAAAAAGTGCCATATGAGAAGTATTAGTACATCCTAAACAAGTTAAGCTGTTTGTCTTCTTTTGATAATTGAATGCATTATATAAATACAACACTATTTGTACTTAAACATGTACTTAACTTTCACAAACATTAAATTAAATGCTTATCTTAACTAATGTTATACATCATGTATATGAATGTGAGACGGAATATTTCCCAACAAAAGCATATTGTTTGAGACGTTAAGTTTCGTACAGATTGAAAAGTGTATGGCAAAGTCACATCATTCAGATTATTATTTAGTAATTAAATACGATATTTGATCAAATCCGAAGAGTTGTCTTTCAAGATTGATTTAAAGAAATAACAAAGCGAAACGAAACTAAAATGGGTGTTTTCATGTTTTCAGATGGTATCGTTGCCGTTCGAAAATGAAAATGCAATATGTACAAAGAGAATCATTAACTCTATTTATAAATATTCCCTGTGGATATGAATGTAGATTTCAGCCAAAGATAATACTGTTAAACTATCGAGAATAAACGTGCAGACGAAAGAAAATACAAAGTAGATCTATTAATAAAAATAAATAGTATATTACACACATACTCCATGAAAGTTGATGCTTTAAATTAAATGGCTGAACAACTTATTATGTTATAACAATGCAAAGGGGGCAGCATAATTACGATAAAAGTATACTAGAAAAGTGAACCAAACAACTGCAGCTCACCTGAAAGATGCGATCAGTGTACAAAGTCAACGCTGTAACCGAAATAATTTGCAAATGGCAATTAACTAAATTAATGTGTTGAATGTTTAGTGGAATATTGCTTGAATTAACAAAACACTTTCATGTACTTTTTGTACTAATGACATGCAATATGTTTTGTTGGTATTTTTTAAACATATATCAGTTAAAATAAAAAGAACTAAGATGAATGAGGCTCAAGTCGTTTACTTCAGTCGCTTGACGTTTTGATCTACGGTGGAAGATGTAAACATGGTTGTTTTTCATCATGGTTCATTTATGCGTAAATATAATCAATACAGCATAGTATCTATGTATTTTAAAAAAGGCCCACGCTGAATAATCACTACTCGCGAGTAAAAATGGTTAATTATTTAAGAGTAATTGTAAGCTAGTTTATTGTGAGATAATGTATGTCTCAATTCCATTTACAAAACAATAATTGTACAAAAACATTATTTTGGTTATTTGTGGAAACTTTTATCTTTGCAAAGTGTGAACAAGAAGAGTGTATTATTCAAGCTGGATAACTCATTTATAAATGAAAGTACACATCAGTCTACTGACAATAACGGGTTAAAGCAGATACTTCTGTTAATCATAATGCATGGCAGTAACATATTTCTGTAAAGCTTGCAATCTGCTCAAATTCAAAGAAATCAACTTGTCGTATCGACAATTCTGCTGCTGTACTTAACTGATTAAAAGTTCAATACAATACCTGTTTCCGCAGTTACTCAGCAGCATTTGCTGATGTCAAGGAGTTTCAATAATATTATAATAACCTACCTAAAGTATAAGGATAAAAATAAAGCTGAAACAAGTTTATCTTAACACAAAACTGTTTCAATACGCCCGTTAAAAATACAACTATGATCGCTAGAGAAAGGCGGTTTTTTGTTTTCATTTGTGCCGAACTCCATTAACTTTCATTTTTTTGTTGTTGTTTTATCTCATCGTCATATTGGCGACGTTCAGCGTATTATTGTTGGAGGAAGACCTCAGAATAAATAATATAGTTAAATATTAACTCAGGTTAGATCTAATATATATTGCGTCGTTTTTTCAATGCTTATGCGCTCCTTGTTATCTGTCCAACAAAAGAAACCCGATTTTGAGAATACAACGCATGAAAGATACACCGATCTCTCAATGCATGTACTCTGTCAGTTATATCGAGAAAACATTGACATAATGATATTAAATTGATGGGTAACGGCTGTTGTACTTGTCAAGTGAGTCAAGTGATGTTTCTTAAAAAGAAGAACAATAACAAAGGCAGGCATAGTTTTTTTATTGTTGGTGTTATGTCGAAAAAAATAATAACATCGCTGCTCCTGACATTTTGTATAAATAAATTTCGTTAGAACACATGCAGTGTTTGAATAATCAATTTGATTCCACGTTACACACAGATATAATTAGTTAAATTTTCACCATGAAAATAGGAAGTTTTGCACGAATGACTCAAATCTAAAAATAAAACTTGACCATTCTGATCTCACAAAATGGTAATTGATTTCTCATCGATTTCATGTAATAATAATCAATCTATAAATACCGTAGTTTCGTTAGTTGTAAAAAGAAAGTAAGAATAGTACTGAGCCATTGAAGAGAATTTTCAACATCGAATAATTTACGCCGTTGAGAAATTAATACAGTGAAGAGATATAGACACACTCAAACATCGAACAAAGACAATTTTTGAGTAAACAAGACATTGTTTCCTACAAAATTATCCAAATACAGCGGCGGTCAAACTTTTGCCGCCGTTAACAACATTGTACAATGATCCTTAAGTATAATTGAGTCTTGAAAATCCCTTGTTGTAAAAGCCTTTTTCTGAAAAATGGATAATGGATTAGATGATTAATGTATATTCCTTGCTTTCCGAAGTTAATTTATAGCAGTTCTTATTACTGAAAAGATATATAGACAAAGCTAATAAATAAAAATTTAAAAGTTTTAATATTATTTGTAGTAAATAATAATCGGCCCTTGACGAAAACAAGGATTTTGACGGTAAATAATGTTTCCTTGCATTAAACAACAGCCTTTAAGTATCTTTTTATATTAAGCTTTTTAATAGCAAAAAAAGAAAAATAACATTTAAATTTTAAACATATAATGTATATTAAGCGACAAAATGGTCGAACGTGTGAAAACGTGTTTTCAAAATGAAAATAATATCAGATTAGCCTTATATTGCATAGCTGGATGTATTTTACAAACATAACAGATGGTTTACTAGAAACATGAACTAAATATTCATAGCATGAAGACATTCTTTTCCTCTCTTTAACACACGATTAGCCACAATATTTTCTGCTGTTTGCACTTTGAATGGACAAGTTCTAACATTAAGTTAGCTTTATTGACATTTTTCGCTTAAATACCGTTTTGTAATGTTTCATTTTGTATTTTCAGTCGAAGTAATTATACAAAAGCATCAATAAAGTTACTAAGTAGGTATTATAGATGCATCCTAAAACACAAACACACACACACACACATATACCCTGTAAAATGGAAATTTATATTTACAAAGGAAAAGCTGTTAAAGGCCATATTTCAGTTTTGTAGAGACGGTGCCAGTGGTAAAGCCGTTCTTATTCCTTCAAAACTGCACACACGAGGATTAAGTTTCGGTTGAAGACAAACGATTTTGTCTTATTTTGTTTTATTCATTACGGCATATAACCTATTAGAACAAGTGAAAATTGAAAGAAAATATTTCTGCTTATCCCGATCCACTGTTTATTTTTTATGTTTTGCTTGAATATTAAACCATTTCTTTCAATAATCCTACTTTTTATCTTGCAGAAAAGCAAACGCCCCATCTTTCAAATTGATATGCGAAACAAAATTCACAATTTAAAGATGTACATGTACATTTAATAAAATTATATATTTAAATTGCTTAATAAATTTTATCGCAAAACCACGAAATTCATTGTTCGCTATATTGACGTTCATTTGCATTATGAACGTTCATGTACATGCACACAACATTAATTGGCACAAAGAATACAGATTATGTTACAAAAACCGTAATTAACCGTCTTTGATTTGTAAGGCTTACAGAAAGCGGACAAAGAACGAAGGCTAAGGGATTTAATTGTCGTTAGTATATGTATCAAGTATCCTTTTTAATTAACCCTGCAAAACAACAGCATGTACATACAGAAATTCAGAAAAAGGCTAACATCAGGGTTATATTTGACACATAACAAAACAGTACTCATCGTAATTGACGAGAAATTAATTTGAATCTTATTGATAATCTGGTTGTTCATTATGTTGAAACCCTGTGATTTGTATATATAATATAATATAATAATTTGAAAACACTCAATTCGAATAGAGCATTTAGTTTTTACCCGTAGTTGTTGACTTACATGCATAGCACAGACGCAATTGTGGCCAGAAGACGTTTGATATGTAACTGATTCTAAATACATGTGATCTTTTCCAAACTCTCTAGTGATTGACACCGATAAATCGAGTGATGCTAACATATTTTGACGCCGCAATTTATGTATGTTTTCTGTCAGAACCAACAAAGCAACTTTCTGTGACGTTGTTCATTTCAAATTATTTTTTGTTGGTTCTATGTTCTATGTTTGGCGGAAAATCACAGTCTAAAAGGTATACAGGTTATATTGGAATTATGCACATTCTGACAGAAACGTGTAAAGTTTAAAGATAATCGTTTTATGTTAACTTTGAACCTTTATGAATATGTGTGTTAATATTAAACATGAGAAAATACACTTCGCTACACTCTGTCAAACAAGTAGGCAGAAATGGTTAAAAATGAAAAGTAACAACGATGCTTACATATTACTTAAAAAAAGCTGTCAGTTTTTATCCATTGGCAATTTAAACTTTTAATAGAACATTTCTCCTATTTTTTTAAAACAAAATGAATGAAATCTGTCGACATTCAGTCGTTGATTTATATTCGTTTACCCCGCCAGAAAACTAATCATACTCATATAGTCATCGAAACGTGTTACAAACATAATAATGCTGAAAATATTATTATTAATGCTTTTTTATTATTTCGATAATATAGTTTCACTGTGTTTAATTACAAGGCTATATTATTTTAATTTTATCTTTGATTTGAGTTCTCACTGCCAAAATGAGATTAATTAGAAAAATTTAGGTTTGATACGTTGAGACATTTAAAACTGCAATAGTACATACAATTATGATGCAATTCAATAGACGTTAATTAATTATATGTTATTACGACTTTACTTAAAAGAATATATCTATTTTAAAGATAATGTGTCGTACTTAGTTGAAACTTTTTCTGCTTAGCAAAATAACTGAAACGACAAGAAAAGGCACGTTTAATTAGAAATGTAACTTTTTGCACACACAAAAATAACAAATGCATGCACACACAGACATGCACACGCAAAATCCAAATATTTTTTATTAAACAAATAATAGTCTCCAGAAATAAGTGACAATAGTTGGCGTCAGTTTTAATCATATTCAAATATGCAAGCTTATAAGTACTTCAAACACATTAATATAATAACAGACATTCGTTTTGTTAAGTGAACTTAAATCGAGTGCAATACATGTGCAAGTTTGGTAATTTTTCACTTTTCTCCACCCACTTTGTATCTTTTTTACCTCCTGCATTTCTACATCTAATAAATAAAGAAATAATTTAAACATACAGTGTGCTAGTCAAACTGTAATTATTGGTCGTTTATTTGGAAAAATGACCTTTCAAGGTTAATACACATTCTTATATTTTGCACAGAATTTTATTTTTGTTTGCTAATAAGAATTTCCTTATTTTCCTTATTTTGTAAAAATACAGGGCGTATTTAACGGAATAATACAAATCACCGTATTTCACAATGTAGTTTGACGATTTCATATATCATCTTGTCAGAAAGATTGCCTTTCAATGTTTAGCAAAACTACTACAGGAGCAAGTCATCTTAATACCGTTTTATTAACAATTCAGGAAACAAACATTATATTCGAGATAATAGATACCAAGCAGTGTCGTGAAATATGCAAAGAATGATGTATAAATTAATAAAATAAATGAACATGCATACTGACTATTTAAGATGGAATCCGAAAATATCTTCTTTTTTAATTATGTCTTTAGAAAGATCGGACAATCGATGTTATTGAATGCAAACTAACTTTTATTAAAGTTGTCTTAGATTTAAGAAATATATGATAGCTAGCCAGACTTTCTATCTTTTTGGTGGGCTTGCTAAACAGTTCTAACGAAACGATTCGCGTAACATATTTGTTTCCTCGTTTCACCCATCTCTGTCTTCTCCTAGCTTCATGATTTCTACAAGAAAAACCGATCCAGAGGACATGAATCCGAATCGATATGTCAGTGGATGTTTTGCCAGGTTCATCAATAAGACATCAGCATTATGTTATTCAATTGATGGGTCTTAAATGGTTGGTGTACTTGTCAAGCGTTTTTTTTTTAAAATTCGAAGATTAAACAAAGGCAGAGAAAATATTCTGCTTAAGAAGAAAATATATTACTTTTTAATAAGATTGAGTAGAAATTGCAAAATAACAAGATAACAAATAATGCAGTATCTTTCTTAAATACGTGCAATACAAATGCTTTGTGGGAAGTTAACAGTTTTTAAAAAGAGATCAGTTTAAATCAATGTTATTTAAGGGATGACATATCATAAAACGACATAATTTCGTAATATGCTTTAAAGCAGTGACGGCATGAATAATTATGAAAATAACAAAATAAAACCACTCAAACCAAGGAAACAAAATGTATTTTTGACAACAATATAAGATTACGCGATATAAGTTTTTTTTCATATAAGAGGCCGGGGATTTATTTGCAGATGGCATGTTTAATGATATAAGGAGACAATACCCCCGAAGTTGGGGTGCTGTGCAATGACTCTTTATGGGCAATTGACTCTGTACAAGATGTCTCTTTAGATAGAACGAGTCCATAGTAGACAGGATTCCAACAGTGGCCGTTCAAAGAACGGCTGTAGGTAACCGTTTAATAAAAGCCTACTACTTGTCCGATCATCTTTGTAATTTTAAAGCAATGTAAGATTTTGGTTGTAAAACCTTTTTAATTGCAATGGTAACCTGTGTTTTCTGAAATGTTTGCTAAATAAATCTAAGACAGTTAAGATTATTTTTGATGATTAAATATATATTCCGGTGATATAGGCAGTTACTTATATTAAGTATCAAGGCAGTTCTAGTTATAAACCTACAACGCCCTAGTTTCATCGCCACATTGGTTCCAGACTGGTTCTAAGGTACACTCTTCTTCTGGGCAGTTCTTCGACTTGACTGTTTTTTGGTCACTCGTTCTACGTAGTGTTAATTTCGGACATGAACATTGCATCTATGCAACTATATTATTGTATAAAAATTTAAATGTTACTGTTATATTTCCATGGCAGGAGTTCTTGTTTTAATTGTGTAACACATTGCTTCATGTCATAGTTATCAAATTGATGCAATATCAAAATAAGATCAAAGTCCTTATTAGGGAATTATCAACAATATTCTTAGTTTTCTAAAATGGTCCTGTGGTATTTATTGGCTTTTTAATTTGTTTCACAACATTATATTTGCCATCTATCACCCGGATGCATGCAGAAAGTTGATAAAATTTTGACGTTACATAAATAGTTGAGAATTTGAAAAGTATTTTTTACTTAAACTTATCATGAGTTAATTTCACATTTTCTTTAGACATCATTCTGATTATACAACAAAATTATATTTATTTAGTTATTTAACAATTAGCTTTTTTACGTTACACATCTTCAAATAAAAATATCAAGCAAATGATTTTAACATGGCAAAAGGCGATATAAATATAAAATGCAATCTAAATATTAAATAGAGATCAAACCAATAGTTAATAAAAACGTCTTCCTTTTTATGCTTTTGTGGTTTAAACGAATCGTACATTTCAATTTTAAATTACTCCAAACACCAGCCAATCTTTATTTTCCATTGCCAAAGCAAGTAAATATGCATCGGGTGTTTTTATTAATTGAAAACAACAAAACAAAGATGCCTTAAACCAAACTTGAAGTGATTCTTGTATCATGAAACAAAAAATTAAATTCATTATAACGTGTCATTTGGGAAAACATTTATTTTATTTTACGACCAATTTAAATTCATGACACTAGTGACAAGTAAACTTGTGTCATCTCAGTCCTGTAGTTCGGTAGTTTTTAAAAAGAAGAAACACTTTCACTTCAATTTAAATTTATTTCAGTAGGAATGAGTTGAATTATATATAAGGAATTTTGACTAAATCGTTCGAGTACTGGGGAACATATAAAAAAAATGGAAAAGCACAGGACAATGGTATCACACATTCCAATCAGTTGTAAAAGTTAAACAAAGCTGTGACGAGAGATAATAATATTAAAAACAATAGGAAACTCGTTTCGGCAGTGTCAATTTGACCCTGTACGCGATTACAGCTGTTCTGTGATTTTGCATTTTAACTTAAGCTAGGCCTTAAATAAACGCTCGTAAATGCAACTGGATTCGACCAAAATAAACTGAGTTTAAAATTAACTACCAACTCTTACACCCCTGGGATCTAAATCTAAAGGTCACGAGTGCGCCATTTCTCTCGAAACGCGTGCGGTAGCTTTAGACTGGTGACTTCGATCCTTTCATCTAGTAAATGAGTACTGTTCATATGTGTCTTTCATTCATAAAGCTGCATTTGATGTATTTTTGAATTACACAATATAATGAACTTCCATTTTAAACACACACCAATATTATTGTTATCATTTGAAGCATCTCTGGATACAATTGCCTCGTCTAGTCTCCTTAGACAAACATGTTTGTTCTGTACACGCAGTATTTCTTCCCATGCAAGAATAACTGAAACGAGTAGTTATAAAGGTCATGCATTGTCAATCATGTGTGCTTCTAAAATCCAGCTTTCTCAGCCGCAAGAGACACATAAGGGTTTTGAACTTTTTGAGATGTTGTCCTGTCTGTTTTTATGACTTCGTCTATATCTGGATCGTCTAGTCCGTGACAAGAAACTTGGTGTTTTAGATTATGAGTTTGTTTGTCTGATTGTCGAAGTGTATGGCTACCTGTCTGTCTGGCTGACAGTAATACGAAAAATGGTAAGATTCTACTAAAATTCCAAGATTTCTTCGATTTTAGCGATAAACCTTGGTAAAAATGACAAGGAACCCCTTCATCTGTTTAGGACTTTAAATCCTGTAACGTCAGTGAAATTATAAAATAGGAATATTTATTTTTTATACGTTATCAGTGAAAAGTGTGTCTCGTAGTTTGACTGAAACCAGTGAACAATGCCTTAACTATCGCTCTACTCTGTTTACATACATTGGTTTGTCCAGTCAGGACAGCTATTCCTATGAGTATTGCAAAGCCATGCCTGCTGTATGACTATTCGTTGCAAAAAAAGTAAATATTTAACAGTTGCAATCTTACAATTTTACAGATTCCTTTTCATATCTTAATGGTGACACACATAATGCTGTATGGACTCTTCTAATGTTGTACAATTTATATTTATCTTTTTTATGTTGGCAATAGGACAACTATCATTTACACTTAAACTTGTTGAACTTTGAAGTTGTATTCACAAAGAGTCTTTTTAAATAAACGTCATTCTAATAATACAAAAAATGTTGTAATTCCAATTTTCATTAACTTACCATTAGATAATGGTAAATCGCGGCCTTATCAAGGCGTTCATTGAAGCTTTTGAAAAGCAAACATTGAATTTGTTTTCATCCAAAGTCAATTATTGAAATTGAAATACAAGAATGTATCGTTTAAAGTTTTCGATACGGCATCTGTAACAAACACATCACATGGTACAAAATGCCATACAGAATATAATTATCAGAAAGCATAGTATTGCCCTTTCAAATCAAAATGTGATGCATGTATGCTGATTGTTTCGGCGTCTGTTTGAATTTAACTCAAGAAACTGTTTATTTATTCTGCGTATACAGATTGAGTACACCTAGAACTGTCAGTGCGGGTTTAAGATAGGCACATTTTTCTTTTGCTTAATGACATTTTATTTTTAGAAGGGATAGACCTTATTTATGTTTGTCGGGAAGAATTCCCAGAATTATTGCAGTTTATTTACTAATGACTTAGATAAGCCTTAACATAATACAATTCATTTTGTAATTTGCGCGGTATAGTCGTTTGCCAATTTATATTTTCGATTAAAAAGGCATATGTTGCCTGTTATCAACATTTAACACAAATAATTATATAACATAATAACATTGGGATATTTTAATAGGCCTACCATAGTAATCGATGCATTTATCGCTTGTACATACTGTATATATTTTAATCGCTCACTGCTAGCAGTGGCTGAGCATTTGTTTTAACGTAGTATTCTTTGGTCATGACTGTTCACCCATATGCACCGCTTACTGTTGGTGGTCTTCGGATATTTATACACTTTTTTTTATTTCGTAATACTCTCAGAAATTGAGACGTTAAAGTTCTGGAAACCGGTTTAACGAATCATTCGAAGTCGGTAACTGATGTTTTTTTCTTTTTGTATGTTATGTCTCGTCTCTGTGTTTTTGTCACATTTACATTTACCATGTTTGCCTTTGTTTAGAGGTATATTAAATTTAAATATCTGTGAAAATTTTAATATGACCTTTATTTTTTACCTATTAACACAAAAAAACAATAGCATTTGGCTGCAGAATAAACATATAACTAAATGGAATCTGAAAATTAACACAGATAAGGACACAAAACGACATCTGTATGTTAAATGATTAAACTGTTTCTGAATCTAAATCTTGAACATTATCGGGTCGTTCGTAATATAAGTCTTTAATGCGAAATGAGTTTGAAAAAACTAAAGCGTGTTTCATGTTTTGTTGTTTTTTCAAACCTTTTCTTTTAAAACGGTTTCCATGGATAGTTTAGGAGTGTACATGCAACGACCAATATACATTTTCTGTGCAAGCATAAGAATAATAATTTGTTTTAGATTTAAGGAAATTTAACACAACCCATAACATTCTTCTTAAACCAATGTCAAGTTATTAACAGTTTAACTATAACGAAGGTCATTGATACGTTTTATGCATTAACTTTACCTGAACGTTGTCTGAATCATTGTCAGAACTTTCTACATTTTCCAACATTTCCCAAGTACAAATAGGCTAGTGGGAAAGGATTTTCAAAAGGCCATTTATCTAATTACTCATTTGTATAAGTAAATTTCATAGATTAACAATTAATATTTATAACTTACAGGAATTGACAAAAGGTATGCAGCCTAACACGTGCGTTCAGAATCATGTCCGAGTATATTTAGAGAATGTAAAAAAATAGAATAGCATTAAAGTTACACAAATATACAGATGCAATGTATGTAAACTAGTTAAATTATTGTTCGTGTAATTATTATTATTACTACCACATGTATTTAAAATTAAAGTCGTACTAGACATAGGCACAGATACACAAGGAAAATCAAGGAAAGTGACGAAAGACCGCGACGATTCATAAAACTATTGGAGATAAACAACAGTTTTAACAACAAATGGGCCGACTTTGGAGCTTCAACCGCCTAAAAGTTTGCGTTTTGTCAACGACAAACAAGGTAAATACTTCTCATCAAAGTGAAGCCGATAACAATAAGCACTTGCATTTTGAGGAAATAAATATAATTAACTGTTTTGAAATTTATTTAAGTTAGCTTGACAATTGCAACATTGAAGTATGACATAGCTAATTTATCTTACATGATTAAATCAAAATTTAAAATTTAAAACATCATCATCATCATCATTAAATGAACAGAAATTAACTTCAAGTTGTTAATTAAAAAATTATTCCTTATGGGATTATGTATTTTCTTCAAAGACATATTTTATGAGTTGGATTTCATCCGAATGCTTCCTTAATTTTTTATTCTCATCACTGCATTTTGTGCTTGGGTTTTTCATTCATAGTAATAGTATTAAATTGCATTGTGCTGGCTTTTTACTTCCAAAGTACTTGTATTCATTTTTTGTGATGTTTTTTTACTTCCATCGTTATTGTATTAAGTTGCTTTGTGTTGAATTTTTAATTCTTAGTAATTGCATTTACATCTCTGTTTTTGTGTTTTTTTACTCCCATAATAATTGTATTAATCTGGTTTGTGGTGGTTTATTACTTTCATAGTAATAGATTTTTGTTGATGGCTTTTTACTTTCAAAGTAATTGTATTAAATTGTTTTGTGTTGGCTTTTTAAGTCGAAAAGAATGTGAAATTAGTTTTATTTTCTGCTGGCAATAATTTTTTATAGCATTTGTATTAAGTTGTTTGTTTTGTACTAGCTTTTCTTAAATTCCCCCTAAAAAATTGGAATAAAGTTTTTTCTGTGCTGGCTTTTTACTTTCATAGTAATTGTATAAAGTTGTTTTCTGCTTGCTATTTACTTCCATGGTAATTGCGTTAAGTTGTTTTGTGCCGGCTTTGTGTAGTCGTATACGGTTGTTCATGTCGTAGTTTACAATTATTAATTATTAATTGTTGTACAACAGACGCTTTGTAAGTTTTGTTCTTTTCTTTGCTCGATATCAAGTAAAATTGTTTCTTGAACATCACAGAAGTCTCTTCATTAGAATTATTTTTCTGTTTCGTAATGCTCGCAGTATTCAAGAACTATTCTTAAATAAGAATTGCTCAAGTCATGGATTTCAATCCACAACAGCCACAATATCTTCATTATATATTTAGCTACATGTCTGTATTTTTGCATGACACTTTAACTTTGCTACTTTGTACTTGAAATTACATAGAACTTCTCAAGAAAGTTTGTTTATATTGGTATGAAAATTGTGACTTGGCCTTCAGTCATGACTCATGTAATCTATGTTGTCATTTAGTTCATTCTATAAGGATTGTTACGTGTATTTCCTTTGATGGACATTGGATTTTGGTTCTTCAATTCTATCTTCACAGGAACAGGATGCTACAACCATTTTTCGTCTCTGGTCATGTTTGTTCATGATTCAGAAAGTTAACTTCATTTATAGTCAACCATTTTTAGTAGTTTTTCAAATCGAAATAATACCATATTCTTTTCTAAACATTATGTGCACATTATTTTTCAATGACGTCACTTCTTTCGTCATAACTTATTATAGGAAATATCAGCGCTTGGACATTTTGTATTCAAATAGACCCTTTTTTTATTGCTTGCATTTGAGAAACTCGTCAGGAAGTGCGAGGTTAGAGCTCTGTAAAACTGGTTTAAGCACCCCAGTCGGTCCATATTGCCGTCTGACCTAGCCAAGGCGGCATCTGTCGGCTTTGCTCTTTTAGTTAAATGACTCATCACACATTTTTTTTCTTACTTTTCTCTTGGCTTGCATGTGAAATACCTTTGTTCTATGCCTTTTCGGAGTTTTGTATATGTTGCAATGCTCATAGGACTTTGTCATATATTCTTATTGCAAAAGGAATCTATATCATTTTGCAAGTAGTCAAAATTTAATATTTTAAAAGTCAAATCTTTATTTTTCGCACAAATCATTCAAAGATTTTAAGTGGTACTGCACTAGCTTCATTACTTACGTAAAGTATGTAAGGAAGATTCGATGATTTGAATTCTTGGTAACACTGTCACTGGGCGTAGTTCAATTAAATACGCTGACATATTCTGAATGCAGCGATGTTTTAATCCAGGAAAATTCAGTAAAACCGGTCTCTGGTTAATTGAAATATTGTAGGCATGATGCTGAATTCTCAAAATACTATAACCAAATACAAAATTGATAACGCCTTAATCAGTAATATACAGTCAGCTGATTTACTTCCCCAGAAACAAAACGAAATATTTTTTTTATTTTTTTGTGGGGCGGGGAAAGACACAATCCACTCATGCTGTTTAACCCAGTAAAACCAGACAATACATGAATAATTCAAAGTATAAACATTTTATTGTATTAAATGTCTGCGGTAAGCATTTTATTTGACGTTATCTATCAATATTGTCAAGCTATTTATCTAATTGTCTAACAGGTCATGTACCGACGTTTCAATGGCAGTTCCTACGGCGGGGATGATTTGAGAAAAATACGCTTTCAAAAAGCGACTTTTAAACATTAGTTCTACAGACAGACCGTGTAGCATTTTTGACATTTTTTAGTCTTATAAAGAGTATTTTCGACGTATAAAGTCAGTCGTTTGAAGCAAACATGGTGATACTTGAAGTTGACATCACGATTGTTGGATTCTTTGAAAACAGATCAGCCAGTTTCAAGCTAGCATCGTAAAGATGACCATAAGGAAACAGTATCCGATACCTTATTATAACAATTAATAAATAGAGGTACTTGGATTGTTTTTAGCTTGAATTGGACGCCGGACCTTCTAAACCAGAGGTATGCGCGGCCGATTATCTAACTTTCATTAACTTACAGCCTGTCTAAATACATGGACGTTGTACACTTAAGTTGATAAAAACAGCAACACGACATTCTACGTGTTTTGTCTTTTGGCTTTTTGCAGACTCTCATCAATTATCCGTGATTATCGGTGATGTTTAATTGGTGACCAGGAATTCTTATTTCAGTAAATTCGCGTTTCCCCTTAAAAAAAATCAAAGTTTAGAAATCCTTTTTTTCCAATCTTAATACATTTAAACAAACACGACAGATACTTTAATAAATAGTAACAATTAACGAGCGGTCTTTGATGCATATTTGAGATACAATTAAAAACAAACAATAAAAATATACGATATACGTTTTTCTTATCTATTAAGATACCAAAAGCCGCTTAATTAATGCTTTGTCTAATAAAATAATCACCAATATAAAACATACAGCGAGGTCCTATGCAACATATTGTAACATTTGAAGAGACACCAGATAAAAGTAGTCACCTGCCGGTCAAAGGTTTCAAGATAATCAATCTTTTCATAGTAGACATGAAAAGGGATTACCAAAACGGAATGCATTAGTCAAAATTGTCAACATATTTCTTATATTCTCAGATTTTCAGTATATGTTTGTGAGACAATCAACCACTTGGTCTGTCTTTCATATGTATGTAAATGATTAAGTCACTATTTATCCTAAAAGGTGTCTTGTATTTTGTATTTTGGGTTTTACGGCACACCGACACTTAACAGGTCAAACGGCGCCGAAAAGGTGGTTTGTATATACGTGACGTATGCACATTACTTATAATGATGAATGCAGAAATTTTAATGAATACGAAAGATAATAGCAATATACTGCACCGAGATGGATTCTTCAGTCCAAAAGCAGAATGTTCACATATAGTTAGGTGTGATCAGATGCAACATATGAATGCAACACTAATTTGCTTAAAGTTAAGAAGGATATTAAAAGGAATTATTACAATATCCGATTCATTGCAAAAGTATACACCATAATTTATCCGATCAAATATATGTAGATTTCTAACACATAAGTAATAAAGGATATTGAAGATTAACTTTCTGATGAGAGATTTTTAACGAATTATTTTAAACATGACATTTTTATTAAATAGCAACTTACTGCAGTGCGATGGTAAATATGTCAGGAAATTAATATGCTGATTAAGATTCTTCGTTGCCGCGAGTTACAGAGGACGTTTTTGTTACCTGTTACCTGTAAGAATTTGTGTCCATATCTATATTTATATATGAAGAATAACAAGACTCTGACCTCTATACAGAAATACAACGTCTGTTCTAAATATTAGTTTAGGGCTATTACTTTTCATTTTATATGGTCTTTATTGCTCACAGGAAAAGTGGAAATGACTTCGATTAGATTGATCTTTTTTTTCATTTGAGTTTCATGGTTGATTTATGATACATCAAAGGTCAGGAACAGTTAATAATAGTTGCATAATAACTCAGCAAACAAAATATTAAATAATTGTAAATGTGACATATTGAACTCAGAAAAAGATAGCAACACTAATTTTCATTTTCTCAGATATCTTGAACCCAAAGTCGTGTCATGGCATTTTTTTCTAAATGTTATGACATAATTTACTTTATAGAAAAAAAAAACATTTATTGTGTGCTTTTAGCATTAAAACCCGCGCACTAACGCATTCATAGAGATTTTGATGCATATTTGTTGAAAAAAAAACTGCTGACAAAAAAAGCAAAAATGTTTTTTGTCAACTTGTCCCAGTAAAATTAAACGCTTGCACGTCGATGTGCATTTATATGAGGTAAACAAATTATGCTTGCCGTGTTATATATCTCACATAAGCTCTCGAATGAAGATTTTGTTGTAGTGACTTTCCTGTATGGTTTTTCGTATTTGGTTGTTTGCTAATGTCTCCCTGAGAAAGAAACCTTATTCCAGTCACTGACTTTAAAAAGAATATTGAGATAGTCTTTACAACTAAATCTAGTGTACTTCACATATAAGTTTAGTTAATGCATCTGTCTATAATGACAATTAGTTTTGTTTAAGTACTGTTTTTGAAATACATTCCAGCGACCATTTGTGACCATTATAGCAACGGCCAGCTTTTTGGTAGAGGAAGAAGCTAGACACATGTCTGGGTAGAACCACCGGCGCACCTCAAGTCAACTGGAAGACTTTCTCCCAATGCCCTTCGGGACTTGAACGCACGCGGTGAGAGGCTAAGCAGTCAGGGGAGTTACAAATCGGCGACTCTACCACTATATTAGCTCGGGTTACGTTTAATGTAATGTAATCTTCAATCAAATAAACGAACTTTCAATTAAAGCAGCATAGCAAACCTGAGCTAAAAGAATTAATTATAAAATTTTATGTTATTTATTCAAATTTAGTGAGGAATATAAATATATGTTTGAACTTTCTGTTAATATCCACAGTAAGTGTGTCATGAATATTCCAACATAAATTGCATTGCAAAAAAACTATTTTATGGCTATTTTGCAAGAGGAATTATTTATCCATACACTGATCTCTAAACTTCTCAAACATTTATTTACAAAATGATTGAGGAAGCTTCGTTTTAATTGTCAAAATGAAGTTTGCAGAAATAAAATGTTGCTGCCGTTGAAGCTTTTGCCACAAGCGTTTTATTTTCTTTTATTTCCTTTATCTTACTTGAAATTGCTTTATAATACATCAAAGATCTTGATAAAACGGTCATATATACGGGACTACTAATATATATAGGTAATATACAATATATATTAATACTAAATCATGTTTCAGTGTTTTGCACTAAATGCGTAATGTACACATGCAAAATAACTGATTTCCTATGCACGTTATTAGTTTTAGACCGCCATAATGACCGTATGAGCAATCGTATAGTCAATGCCACCGGGAGCCTTTCTCAGTGGACTTATTGTCTCAAATAATGGCATACTGTTGTTTTGTTAAGGTGCAATTAACATCATATCCTTATCAAGTATTGTATCTAAAGTTCAATATTGATTTTGATTATTTTGTCCATTGCGAGTGAAAGTATGTGATGTATCAAAATAATTCTACCGATGGGGACACAAGTTTATAATCGAAAACGTTGCAATTCTTAAATAAAACCTATCTTCAAATTATTTATAATGACTGAGTTTTAAATGATATTATAGTTGTTGTGTTTCTTTTCAAATCTCAAAATTGGCGGAAACAAAATCAGAAATCAGTTGCAAAAACAACAGGTTTTTATGCATTGGCAATTTGCATAAAAAAAAACAGATCTTCTTGACTTCACGACAGATCTGCATTTTTTCCTTCTGACGTTCTTACAGTACATCAAGGTACTTTTGACAAGCTGTTTACAACTTCTCTATAACATGCTTTTCAACAAGAAAAGTGAAGTGTCATATTTCTCATCATTGTCAGCAAAACGTCGACGTAGGAATGCTTAATGAAAAGACACAAATTTATAAGAAATATCATATTATTTAGGTCAATTATTTATTTTCATATATAAACTGTGTAATTATAATCAAGATTGTGACAAAATTGCAATTACGGATAGTTTTGCAGTTTTCTGGTTTGCATTTTAAAGCATCCAATTTCTGAAATAAACAAAGTAGATTTTTGTCATACTTTTTATAAATTTCGCCAATACACTTATAGACTAGTCCTAGATTGTTGGTCGAAGACACATTGAAAATCCAAGTTAGCCGTAAATTTCATCCACGTGATAACTTTTGCACCGTCTGGGGCTCAAAGTGAAAAATGCAAGAATGGTTAAAATTGGATTTCATGACATTATATTTCAAATAATTTAGAATAATTATCATAGCAATACGCCTCATGTTGACTATTCAATCAGAAAGCAAGTTATCTGGGGCAATAAAAAACAATAAACACCTGCTAAAAGTATCTATGTACACATGAAAACATATTTTATTGATGGTACGAAAATTAGACAATGGTCCTTTGAGTATAACAGCATATATAAAATTCACTAGAAGGCGGTCCACACATATATAGGTTGAATGCAAATCACAAAAACGCATAAAAAGTGTAAACCAATGCCACCATTAAAACGTGTGGAATAAAGCAACATATGCCTAAGACAATCTTATAATTTGATATAAAGCAACATATTAATTAGACAATCTTATAATTGGATATATAGCAACATATGAACTGGACAATCTTATAATTTGATATAAAGCAACATATTTATTAGACAATCGTAGAATTAGATATAAAAATTGGAATTTTCTTGGTTTTAGTAATATATCTATGAACCTCGTAGAAAAAGTACAAACAATACTTACTGTTCTTGAAACAAATAAAACACCTTTATATGAAAATGTTTAGAAATGAAATGTAACGTAAAGCACACTATTATGACATGACATGTAATGTAAAGAACACTATTATGACATGACATGTAACGTAAATAACACTATTATGACATGACATGACATGTAATGTAGAGCAAATTATTTTGACATGACATGACATGTTACGTAATGAACACTATTATGTCATGACATGTAATGTAGAGCAAATTATTTTGACATGACATGACATGTAACGTAAAGAACACTATTATGACATGACATGACATGTAATGTAGAGCAAATTATTTTGACATGACATGACATGTAACGTAATGAACACTATTATGACATGTCATGTAACGTAAATAACACTATTATGACATGACATGACATGTAATGTAGAGCAAATTATTTTGACATGACATGACATGTTACGTAATGAACACTATTATGTCATGACATGTAATGTAGAGCAAATTATTTTTGACATGACATGACATGTAACGTAAAGAACACTATTATGACATGACATGACATGTAACGTAAAGCACGCTATTATGACATGACATGACATGTGACGTAAAGCCCAATTATGAACAATAGCGATTTTCATTTTGTCTGTCCCAATTATACGTAGTTATTTTAGTACAACAGCAACACGGTCAGATTCAAGAAACTGTTTTTATTTATGTCGTTTTTATCAAAAGCATTATAAAACACAAGTGTTTATTTACATTTTTATTTATGTTATATATTTTGTTAAACCATGTTGATCTAGGCAAACTATGATAATGACACCCTTTTGTACGTTCTTAAATTATCCAGAATCACTTTGAATATAATCACAATACTTACCTATTGATTAACCAGTATATGATTCAATGTGTATATTTTTGTGAACATAAAGAAATAACGTCCTCATTCGTCACTCGTCTCTTAAAACGAAAGAAAACACAAGATTCAACTAATAAATAACTTTTAAACAAGAATATATGACAAAGTCCTATGAGCATTGCAACACATACCAAACTATAAAAAGGCACAGAACAAAGGTATTCACATGCAAGCCAAATGTAAAAGTAAGAACATGTCTGTGATGAGTCATTTAACTAAATGAGAAACCCAACAGGTACCACCTTGGAACGGTCAGTCGGCTAAAGGACCGACTTGGGTGCTTAAAGTGGTTTTACAGAGCTCAAACCTCGCACTTCCTGAGGGTTTCTCAAATGCAAACAATGAAAAGAAACCCGATCTATTTGAATAAAAATGTCCAAGCACAGACGTTTTCTTTGATATGTTATGACAAAAGTAGTAACGTCATTGAAGACTTATGTTCACAGTATTTGGTTTTGAGCAGAGAGATGTATAATTTCTATCAGACGAACTACACGAAATTGTTGATTGTAAGTGAAATTAATTATTTTAATCAATAAAGAAAAAAATAGAGAACTGTAAATGGTTGAAGCATCCTGTTCATGTGAAGATGGAATTGAGGAACCAAAGTCCAATATCTGTCAAAGGCAATACACGTAACAATTCTTATAGAATGGATAAAAGACTGCATCAAAAACGTTGAATTATTTTGGCAAACAATGCTCCCTTGTGTTTTATGTATGTAAAAAAGAACGCCTGAAAGTAATAAAGTAATTGATACTTTTTGCATTCCAATATTTCTTTCTTTGTTTAAAAGTGATCATCATCAATCTTTTTAAGTTTTTATCTATTCGCAGACATTGTTTATGATATAAAAAGATCCAAATTTGATTTAAAAGTCTGCTCTAGTACGAGGATCATTATCTTTTCAGTCCGCTTTAAAACAGTAAAGTAACAGAAACATCAATATCACACCCGAGTAGACACAAATATTATTTTATTAGCGGTTTTAGAGACGTTTTAGATCAAAGTTTCTGCTCCAACTATGACTCGAGCAATGGCCATAAGCCATAAGCTACTTAGGAGCATTGCGAGTCTCTGACTTTTTTGCCCTTTAAGTTATTTCAGTTTTAACCAATCGTTTTTCTGAATATCACAAACAAAAAAGCCATAAGCTACATTCTAAGTCTCTGACTTTCTTTGACCTGTAAAGTATATTATTTATAACTTAATCTAATTAATTCAGAAGAACGTGATTTTCGGATGTCAACAATTAATTCAATTTTATTCTATCGGAGCGTTACCAATAGACAACATGAATATAGAGTTAAGGTACATCATTAACACATAACATTTTCTATCATTCATTTGTATACTGTTTGAATTAGCCCATCTTCCGTATTCGATAGATAAACTAGGTGTGAAAACACTTGACTTTAAAGTGTTATTCTGAATATTTGTATCTTTGTTATTCGCAGTCCTTGGCTCTTTGTTTAGCCAAACTAAAAGAACATATTATCGTTTAAATATGTAAATACGCGTAGTATTTTGTTGCGATATGTTAATTTGTATAAGTTATCAGTATATTTGCCCTCTTCTGTTTGTGATTAAATGATCAAAAGATTGTAATTAAATAATCAAATAATGCATTACAGTAAATAGAGTAAACTGGGAATATTACTTATAAACGTTTTCGTGAATATGGTTTTAATTTAATTGAAAATTCCGCTTAAATCTAGTTTCAACCACGCGTGCTCACGTGTTTATTATGTCCACGACCTATTACCGCCGGCATGACACCGTGTACATTTTCCGGTCCCATATCTGTAACACCTCGCATTAAAGTGGTTTCAGTTTACATTCGGAACACTTCGGATAATTCACGAATCATCTCTCGGATGTTTAGAGGAAGAAAACCTGCGAAAATATATAATTATGCCGGTGTCCACGATGTCTTCAAAACAAACAAAGATTAATGTTTTTGTCATTTCAAATTTAAATGTAATATTCATTATTAAAGAACGAAAATGTCCCCATTAAGTACACCAGTCACTTTTTGATAAACTTTTTGTCGCGTAAGCTTTTTCCGGCGAACAAAATTCGCGATTCTGAAAGTATCATTGCACGAGATACATCCGAGAAATTATCGTATCGAGGACCGAATTACCCGATGATTTCCGATTTATTTTCTTTACATTATAAAAACTCAACACAGAGACAAGACATTACATGCAAACAGAAAAAAACAACAGTTACCGCATTGGAACGGTCAGTCGGCAAAAAAACCGACTGTGATGCTAAAACCTGGTTTTTGTAGCGCTCCAACCTCGAACTTCCTGAATGTTTTTCTCACAAACAGTTTAAATAAAAATATTCTATCAAAGTGATATAACTTCTGGTAAGCACCTGCACCGGTGATAAAAAGGATAAATGCATAAGTTATACAATCCAAATAGCCTTTATTACAATGAACTATCAATAAATGTACACTGTGTAAATAAAAGCCTCTCAAAACCTTAAAGTTCCGGGCGAGAGAGTAGTTTGAAATAAAGCAGCCCAAGAGATGACTTATGATAGGAATTAGTTTTCAACATTAAGAAAACAATTTAAACAAACAAAACAACATGTAGAATCGTGAAGAGATAGTAGAATATGGAATCCAAATGTTTTGTTATAACAAGCCGAGGATATATCCGCAATTGGCACATTGTATAAAAACAAAAGCACTAAGTTAATACTTAGTGTAGCATATTTGCAAATGTAGATCGATAATTTAAAATAATATAGACACACACACACACACTCAAACAGGTTAAAGTCCCTTTGAACATTTGCGGGTTACTTCTTTGAAATGTACACAAAATATATTTAACTTTATTATGAGAGTAAATTTCTATGAAGAGTTTTCTGTATTCCTTTAATTGCAAGACTATTAAAACAAATATTTTTATGTTACATGATGCATTTGTCAATTCCTTTTAAAGTTCCACCAAATAACTTCTATTTGTCTATAATTGTAGTACACTTATAACAGACATCAATACAACTTAAATAGGTAAATGAACTGTTTGTTTATTTATTTATTTATTTATTCGCTCGTTTTATTTATTTATATTTATTTATTCACTTTAATCATCTTTGATTTTGATTTATTTCCCTTTTTATACATTTATTTATTTATGTATTTGCCACGTCCTACTGGGCTTGTAGGAAATGGTTTGCCAGAATTAGCTACTGGGTTGTTAGCTTATAGAAAAGGGATGATAATATTAGAATTCATTACATTACTTATTAATGTGTATATAAACTGGGACTAGATCCTTCTTTATGGCATTTTCGTTAACGATCAGAAAATTATACATTTCTTATGAAAGCAACGATTTAAACTAGTAATTCCTCTTTACCCGGTCATGTTATTTGCCACGAGGTATTTGGTGGTGATGGGGGTGGGGAGGGGGTGTGGTATAATGTTTTTCGCTAAAATGAAACTAAACTCTTAGAAAATTGTGTTTCTTTTGCGATGAAGTAAATACACTGTGATGTAGTCGGTGAACGCTCTTCTTTCCGTTTTTGTCTAGCATGTGGATAGGGCTTAAATTTCACTTTGGCCATTTTTTTAATGAACATAAACTTCTGCAGCAAAGAAAGGCACGCAACAAACACGATTGTACAACATGGCAAAGAAGGATATTTATACAGCACCTGGTGGGTCTAGTTAGCCATTGATCAGTCGATCAGATTATTTTATCAGCATAACATCAACGGCCGCTTAGTGTTAACAGCGTTGTGACTTAAATGACATGCATGTCCTTCCAGCTTTTGCACGACATGTTGTTAGTGTATATGTTTGAAATATGTCATTGTTTTTCTTATTGAAAATGTTTTCATTCTGCATTTCCTGCCTGGGAAATATGTATTTAATGTTAGTTTAATAGCTTTACTCTTTAAAATGTATAATAAGGACATAAACAGTACATAAAATGAAAGACTGGTTGCTTCATTGTTTTCACCCTGACTCGATTAGAGTGTTATTATTTTCATTATATATAATCATATTATTCAAAATAACATAAACAGATTCAATAAAATCTGTAAGGGGCAGTTTTCATATTGACGGTTTGGTAAAGTATACCTATATCAACACAATACGCTTCTTCTATGATAAATGACCCGTTAATAATTTCTTAGACATAAATGCTTTTAGTATAGCACAAAACCCCCACAAGGGAATAAATATATAATTTCCCATGCATATTTTAGTGTATGAGCGCAATCAAGAGTTTATCGGTTAAAACTGCTGAAGTCTGTCTTAATTCCCGAAGGGGACTTTTTAAAAGGACTTAATTTTCAGATATACCGCAAAGGTTGCCACACTGAGCGTTATTTTATCAAGACAACAAACAATTTTATGACATCCTTTTCAAAATATGTATAAAATGATTTTTTTAATAATTGAAATTATTTTTTGTAAAATATATCATCGATTTTTGCAAAATTTCTAAAATATAGAGGTTTTCATAACAACATTTAAGTATATAAATCTTCAAATAGCACTATTTGAAAGTACCATTTAAATGATTGAGTTTGGTACAATTTCTAAGCAATATAGTTTTGTGATTTGTTTAGAAATTACCATTTCAGTTGAAAACAGATAAACCATATCGGTTATCTACATTTGCCAGGCACAGAGAACGATACATGTATGTCCGTTGCGAAATATATTTGCTTTATATGTTTGATAAAACTATCGTTCTTGCATGTTTCAGGATTTAAAGTAACAAAGTGATTGACAAATCGTAAAGATAGTGCATAATACTAATAAAGACAGATGAATACAAGATTGAATCAAAGAACAAAAGATGGTTTATTTTAAGAATATAAAAAATAATAATAATATTCGTACTTGAAAAAATATGTATTTAATAGTGACGTTATTTATGTTAACGTGCTTTTTAGGCCATTTGTGGAGTCAAATATTTGGCTTAATCACTGACTGCGCTGCTGCTTATCTTATTTTGGAAAATTACGGATAGAAAAGTAGTTTAAATTTAACATAGACGCAGTTCTATATTAAGAAATATTACTATTTCAATCATAAATGTACAAGTATAACTGTCAAAGAAATGTTAATTGTTTGTTATCCATTAAAGTTACCACACTAAGATTATTGCATGTAAAGATTATGAGTAAACATAAGTTAAACAAAGAAGCCAGCAATGTTATCGCCCATTGGCTTAACAGAACCTAGCACAATGTCATTTATCTTGAGACGTTGTTCACCTTAGAGAGGCAAAGCACCGCTTCCATGGACAGATAATTATACAATTTATTCATATGGTTCAAAACCAATGTCATAAAAGAGAAAGCTCTGCCTCACCTTTGAGAAAGTGAGTTTTTCTTTAGATTTAAATTGATAACACTACTTTTTAAGTAGGATGAATGAATTTGAAAGCTCAAAATATTGCAGGCGTGACAGTAGTGTGTGCATTTTTTTATTTTTTAAGTTTATATTACTATGTTATATCGATGGTATCTGTCTCTGTCGCAAACGGAATGTATAGTCCTTTGTGCAAAATCCTACAAAGTACCATAAATATGCTAGTTTTGAGATGGTAAATTTGTTTTCTATTATTTTACAATTTATTAAGCTTTGTGCTTCTAAATCATACTAAATGTCGGGGAAAAGGGGGAAAATACAAAACTTCCAGGATGTAAAATACTTTATTTATATAAAATTGTTAGTATGTTGCTCATTTGAAAATATATTTAAATGCCATTTCATTAAAATATTAAAATGAACTTGAACATCCCTCTGTTTGGCACCAACGATTTTAGTGCATCTGGAAATTCCTGTAATAATACATTATCATATTTTATTATTATAATAACAAGTACCACAAACAGCGAACAAAACATCAGCATTGCCAAAATTTGTAGTTATCAGCAGCAACAGAACATACGCCACCATCATAAAGTCATATTTATGGTAAATATCCAAGAAACCTCTATTATCACATTGTCATGTTAATTGGGCAACGCACCATTGCGACCATTTTTATAGTACATGTATTTGTATATCTACATTAGGGTTGGGATGGGATTTGCCAGCATTTTTGCCGATACTGTGCAGCGACATTTCTATCACTATAACACAGGGGCACTTATGAGGTATCCAGGGACTGAACCTGGCCGGTCCATTACAATGCCACCGACGAGGAGTCAGGCGTAATGCTGTCCCCTTATCCCCGAGCGTTAATAGAGAAGCCACTATTACCAACTTTAAAGACTTTGGTTTGACCCGGCAGGGGTTTG
Organism: Sinonovacula constricta; assembly: GCA_007844125.1. Lineage (NCBI taxonomy): Eukaryota > Metazoa > Mollusca > Bivalvia > Cardiida > Solecurtidae > Sinonovacula > Sinonovacula constricta. The sequence continues at coordinate 52,337,111 of CM017568.1, read as the reverse complement.
AACCTCCCGATCCGCAAGCAAGCTCTCTACATTAGATCTTATGGTTGAAATTTCAAGCTGTTTGACCATTCATACATGCAAACAAGCAATCAATCCAAGGGTTGTGTGGTAGGTTATGCTTTTTAAATATTTATAGTAGAAAATATATAATGCATCGACATATTGAACGGAATTTTGCATGTTTTGATGTTCAAACCTTGTTTGTATTGTATTAATTGTATTTTATATGGTGCTGATTGTATTAAATACTTACAATGCATCGAAGGATTGTGTTGGAGGCATGAAGTTCAAGCCCTGGCCCAACACCGGACCGCCAACAATACCATTACCGATCATTCCTGTAAACAACACAAATTTTAGGTTTTGTTAGTTAGAGTTTATGCACGTTTGTTTGTTTGTTTAATTGTTTGTTTGTTAATTATTTGTTTGTAGGTTGAACGTCCGACTAGCACACTGTCATCGATCTTGAGACGCTGTAAGAGAGGTAAAGCACCGTTTCCATGGACGGCTATACAATTTATTCATTCATACATAACTCCTAGCCATATCGCCATTTCCACGGTGATCATCCCCAATGGCAGCGGTTGCTAGCTAAAATCGAGATATCGGCAATATATCAGGACATGCACAGGATAAATTTCTCTGAAAACATCGGAGTCGATGGATTGCGCGTGCGATTTATACGATTATAGGGTATAGCGAGCGCACGGCCCTAAAATGTAAGTAGTTGTCGGAAAACTAGAAGGATTTAGCTATGTATTTTCAGGTAAGTTATATATATATATATATATTTATATTCCAGTTGCCGAAACTTAAAACCTTAAAACTCGGCGACAAAGTTTAGCTGGGTTCAACTGAAAGCCCAGACTCGTGTATGTTAAAAGGGTCGTAAATCAACTACAACTCTGTTCGATACACATTATGCATTTTATACTATAAAATGGTAAAATTATAATTTATTTTCAATCATCAATAAAAATATTCGTTGAAAAATGCCTCCCGTTTCAAGATATATTACAAACAGTGGGGTTTGTTATTGTTGCGAATAATATCTTCAAACGTCATAATCACTCAAAATGCTTTCCATCAGCGGGCCAAGAAACATATAGCTTATATTGACAAATATGGCTGTAAAAAGTCATGCATATTTCTTAGCTACAGTTTGCATGGTGAAAGTTGCAAATAAATGCTTTAATTCAGATAATGCTCTATATGAAAAGAAGAAAAAAATGGCATTGTTATATTCATAAGCTGAAGGACGGTGTATCAAGACTTAATTCTTTGCATGATGAATTGAGAAATATACTTTCCTAGTAAGTGCAATGTAAATACAGAATACTTGCCTCCGGGACCCATACCACCATTAAATCCGCCCTTAAATCCCCCGCCGAATCCACCGTTGAAACCTCCATTGAATCCCTCGTCGAAGCCCCCGTTGAAACCTCCATTGAAGCCTCCTAAGCCATTACCGCCGATGACGCCATTAAACTGGTACGGGTCCCCGAAAGATCCCTGCCAGCCGCCAAAACCTCCCGACATCCCGCCTCCGTTCCATGGTCCCAAGCCTCCGGTCATCGAGCCAACAGGTGGGTAGTCCATGTAAGTATACGAGCCAATCCCACCGACAATCCCACCGCCGATAGCTCCACCCATGGGTCCGCCCCAAGCACCGCCTCCTCCGAAACTAGAAAAACCGGAACCCATGAAGCCACGCTGGCATCCAGGTCCGTGCACGTGACCCATAGGCGGCATTGGCATTGGGTAGGTGGCGCTAACTACAGCCACTATTACGCAGAAGGTGGAAGCCTGTAAAAGCATCTTTGTGCTGAAATAAAACAAATGAATACTCGTTTTTGTGTTGTGTTTTTGTTACTTTAGTTGTTGTTGTTTTTGTTGAATTAGTTCACAAAATCAGAGGTCATCTAAAACATGTGCGCCTTCCTTAACATTGGTTTTCATATTTTTTTTTCTTTTTCACCATAAAATTTAATGCCTTAGAAAACAGTACAGTTGAAAGGTCAATTCTTGTCCATTTCTTTCAAAAAATGTGTCGAGATATTACAAGTCAAATATGAACAACAAAAATTTAGCAATTCTCATTATAATTCAGAAGTTGCGTGCAAGCCTCCCATGCTCGAGATCCCCGGAACGAACACCGATTTTTACCATTTTGTTTTTAGATGTTAAGAGTAAATAATATATATATATATTAAAGATATATCTTTAATAAATAGTGTTTTTTCCCCATTTTTTGCGAAAAGGAAGATTTAAGTGTGTTTTTTTTATGTTTGGCAATACATATAATACATGTTCATGGCATTATTTTTTACATGTTTATGTAATACTGGCTAACGTTCAATGTGTTTATAGTGTGGTATCATGGTTTTATAACTATCCATTTCTTTTTATATACTGAGCAATTCTTCTTTCTCATTTGGTAGAAGCCGGCTGCACTTTTTTTTAAAAAAAAGGCATTAGCCGAGACACATGATAGGTCTACAAAACTTTTGAATAAACAAAAACAACTTGTTTTATGTTATATATATATTTTTAAGAGGTTTTTAAGTAACAGTGTTATATTGAAGAATTAAGCAAAATAGAATTTATTTAACAATGGCATATTATAATTATACATGCACCAAAACAACTCCCCAAATGTATACCTGCTGTAAATCTAATGTAATAGGCAATGGGGTGTGCTTAAGTTATGTCACTTTTAAAGGGCATCGACTGAAGAGATGAAGAGGCAAAACTGTGAAACAGATAAAAAAAAAATTCCACATTAATCTAGTATCAAACGCACGCGCTTATGACGTAATTGACCTTTTACCCGCGGCATGAAATGTACGTGTCCACGACAGCGCGTGTTTGATTGGTTCAGCGATCAGTCGATATCAATCATAATGTTTAAGTACGTTATTGGAAATGTACATTTAACTTCTGTCATTAACATGTCGCATCAACATTTCGTTTCAAGCACGTGATGTCTATTTGAAGAGTATCACTGTCAATGTTTACTCCATCAAATTACTGAAATAATAATAAATTCCATATTATTTACCAAATACTTATTTTGAAAATAAAAATGTAATCGTAAATGTTTTATATATTTTCGTTTAATAGTACATTCATTCGTGTCCCGATGAACGTTTGTCGGTACTCTCAAGAATCTCATATGCATTGAGCACCAGGTTTGTAAAAATATTATTTATAGTACAATAACTTAGCTAAATATTAAATAAAATATAAATACACAGAGAGAGTGAGTAAGAGAGAGAGAGAGAGAGAGAGAGAGAGAGACGAGTCACAGCGAGAGAGACGAGTCACACCGAGAGAAAAGTCAGAGAGAAAGGAAAAGTCAGAGAGAGAGGGGAGGGTCAGGGAGAGAGGAAGAGTCACACAGAGAGAGAGAGAGAGAGAGAGAGAGAGAGAGAGAGAGAGAGAGAGAGAGAGAGAGAGAGAGAGAGGAAGAGAGAGAGACTAGTCAGAGAGAGAGATTCACAGAGAGAGAGAGAGAGAGAGAGAGAGAGAGAGAAAGGGGAGGGGCCATTACTTTTTGCGATTTTTAAATATTGTATTTTGTCTTTGGTATTTGGTATTTGCACGTATGTTGGTATGATGTCCGTGTTACTTCACAGTTTGGTGGTTAACATACGGACCTGTGCTATTGGCAGCTAAGTCTTTATCAAAACACATGATTGCATCTGCATGAATCATTTACGATATCAACAAATATACTTATACAGTAACATTACAGAACCGTGTTCTAAACATAAAAACAACTGGCTTTATAACACGCACATAGTTTGTTGAATACATTGCACTCTAAGACTAGCAACAATATATATTTACTTATCAAAGTTAACAGATAAATAAACAGTGTTGATTAAACATATATATACATTTTTATTTTAGAAAACTTACGTGTTGTTGTTAAAAGAACAAATAAATAAATACTTACGACAAAGGTTTTCCAAACTGTTCCAGAGGTAAACACAAACGGCGTTCTTTACCGTATTATTTACCCTTTACTAGTCAATATTTTTTATCAAAATGATATAAATATCGAATTCCTGACTTGTACCAACTCATAATTTATATCGTACTTCCTTTCAATCTTTATGTGTTTACTTCTCGTGACTGATTTGATTATCGATTTTATTGAACAGCTCGTTTTTGCCTTTGGCCAAATAAAATGATGTACCACCTGTCGGTATTTCATAAGGTCAATAAAACTTGAAACATAAATTTGTCTTGATTTAAAAACCCATTGCTTTTATCAATATCAAACTATGTTGTTGTCGTTTTGCTAGAGAAATACACTCATATTAATCAAAATCAAACTTCTATCAAAACATCATTTCTTATTATAGTGCGGTATGCTATGTAATAAAAACAGCTCCCGTAGGATGTTTGTGCTAAAATTGATTTTTTTGCAGTTTTGGCTTAAGTAGGGACCAGACTGTCAGAAAATGATGGGGTTCAAATTTTCAGACCCCCCATTCCCTATATGGGGGGTCATATCCCTTTCGGACCGCTACCCCCGCAGCTCCCGTAGGATTTGTGTGCTAAAATTGATTTTTTTTTTGTAGCTCTGGCTTAAGTAGGGACCAGACCGTCAGAAAACGATGGGGTTCAAATTTTCAGACCCCCACTCCCTATATGGGGTCTCTATATGGGGGTCATATCCCTTTCAGACCCCGACCCCCAGCAGCTCCCGTAGGATTTTTGTGCTAAAATTGATTTTTTTTTTTTGCAGTTTTGGCTTAAGTAGGGACCAGACTGTCAGAAAATGAGGTTCAATTTTTCAGACCGCCCACTCCCTATATGGTGGGTCATATCCCTTTCCACCTATGTCGGTCATTAATCGATCGATTTTCAAAATTTTAGAGTCATTTTGTAGGTTTTCCAGCGTGCTGAGTTGATTTGTTACTTATAGAAAGCCACCGTAGGTGTCATTTCTTTACTTTTAGTTTTGCAGGTGGGATGTCTCTCCACATTACGACCAAATGGACTGACTGACCGCTGCCCATATCGAAGTTATCATTACATTCCTCACCAGACCCTTGCTTTTTTCAGCCAATAAAACTTCTCCTTCACAAATATCCAGTGGACTGATGAGGCTTTCCAAACACCCCTCTCCATTGGGCGGCCTCTTGCTATCCATTCTAGAGTACGTGACAAGACCCTTATCCAGAACCTCTCAGATGTCTACATCGGAAGCCAATACCATCAGATCCTTGAACTAGAAAAAAAAATTGATCAGTGTGTTCTTCAACGAATGAAGGATGCTGGCGGATTCTGTCTCCCTGATTTCGTTAAGAGAGGCGTGAATATCTGGTTTGCTATTGACAACATTGATCTCTTGGAAGATACGCCAACTAGGCAAGAAACATTATATGGCACGGTCGTTGTAATCAACCAGCAGGCTGAAGATGGAGACCCTGTGAATCAACCACTCTTTATAACAGAGAAGATTCCCAGACAGGCAACTCTAAAATTGGAAGTGAAGTTGCAGCAAGAGCCAATCATCAAAACAACTTCATTGAGATTCGATGTCTACCCAATGGGAAAGCGTCACGAGCTTCTCTCTTGCAACTAATGATAACTTGGAGATACCCTTGGCTGAACCTCAGCTGGCACAGGAAGACACCCAGGACAATGAGGAGTTACGTAATTCTGAGTCTTCGATGGACAGGGATCAGTCTGACCTTATTCTGTCGGTAAAAGGACATATGCACAAAAGAGATAAATTCGCAAAGGAAGATGTGATGCCATCTTGGGCTGCAATTAAGTCCCTGTTGTTATCACACTCCTCTAACAGCCACAGTCGCATGTGTACAAACACAGAGGTGATTGCTCCACTGTACAAGACCTCACCAACAAATTTTGGGACCTTCTGTACTGCTCTGCTGTTAACGCAGGGCATCTCAGCCACTGTTGTTGGTCCTCAGAAAAAGACTCTTATAACTCTTGATCTTGATCTTTACGCCCGTGCATTGAAAAATTCAGCAGTTAGTTGGCAACACCAATTGGATCCTAAGAGCTGGAGCTTTCCACATTGCATTTGCTGCCCTACATGCTCTTGGTAAAACAATTGATGCAAGTGGACTTGACACGTGTGCAATTGAAAGTGGTGCATACACATCAGCAGCTCTACGTGGAATTTTTGGTGATAAAGCTTACAAGCGAGGTCTTGGGTACCACATCACAACCAGCCTAGCAATTATGATGTTGCAGTTTGATGCCATCTTGTCCACAATGCCAAAAGGTCCCGTTTGCGAGTTTACACAGTTCCTGACTCAGTACCTTGGCTAAGTGGAAAGTCTTCTTCAATTCATTAGCTGTTGTCGCATAGGTGACTGGGAGGGCTACTTGTCTGCTTTAGAAAACCTCATCAAGTATTTCTTTGCCCATGATCTTCTTAACTATGCTCGACTGATGCCAGTTCATCTTGCTCAAATGAATGCCCTTGAAGAAGATGACCCAGAGACATGGGATGCACTGAAATCTTTGTTGTGGCAAAATCGGAGATACCCTTCACCCATCTCTTCACCGATCAGGCTCTTGAGCACGAGATAAAGAAACTAAAGGGACATGGAGGAATGGTTGGACTCAGTAGAGATGAGGCAGCTCTAAACCGACTTGTCACTACCACACCTCATATTGCTCGTCTTGTAAATCAGTACCTCAACAGATTCCCTAAAGCTTCCAGATCTAATGCAAGGACAGAGCATTATCAACCTCTCAGGAGAGATCGCTCTGAGGTCAAGAGCAAATACTCTGAAGTTTCGCCATTTAATCGAGGTGCACTGTAAAGACAATCCATTCAAAGTAAACACGCCATTGAAGTGTCTGGTATCATCAGCGCTTGTGTCAAATGATGCAAACCAAGACATTCTGAATTTCCCAGAAAAGGGCCAGAAAGGCTTTGAGGAGTTTGTTTCTCAACGTTTGATATCTACATCAAGTCTCTCAGTGTGGGACAAAATGAAGAAACTCAAACTGAAGGTTTTTCCAACTTGATGGAGAAAACAAAATCTTTATTGGAGAAAAGGTCATAAAGTTGCGTGAGGAACGTGAATTGCTGGGAAGATTTCTTATCATCCAAAGTAGCCGACCAAGTTTAGTACCAAAACTTGAGGAGACAATTGGCGAATATGAGATGTCAACGATATCCCGTTCTCTTTGTGCTGTTGATGGGTCTCTGTATATCCCAACAGACAAAGCCAGTCTGATGCATGCAGTTGAAGATGCCACAGTAGAGCCGATTGAAGTTGCCATACAGACACACCAAGTGCAAGAGGAAGTTTCTTCTTCAGTTAGTGTTCTGATAGTTGATGACATGGGTGTGCTTCAAAGTATGAAAAAAAAAACACAAACTATGCTGAAGCTGTCAGATCTTCAGGATGCGTTCAACAAACGCATTTAAAAGATGATGGCCGGCTATGATAAGGGTCGAATTGTCTTTGACAGATACATGGACCAGTCGTTAAAGAATAAAACTCGGCAGAAGAGAGCAACTACATCTGTGGAATATGAAATCCATCTAGAAATGAAGCTCACTATGTCCATTAAGGAACTTCTATCTGCACCATCAACCAAGAAAAAGCTGACATGCATGTTAGGCCAGGGACTGCTTGAATACTTTTCAAGGGACAGTTCTTTCCTGCTGGTCGTTGTGTATGATACCATCATCAAGGGACATGATTTTGAGGAGGTACACACACATGAAGAGGCTAACACTTTGATTCCTCATCAGGTCCTTGCTTCTGTGTCTAATGGTGCCAGAAGAAAACTGTGTGTTTGGTATTCAGATACTGATGTGCTCCTGCTGCTTGTTGATCTAGTATCTCATGGACGCATTTCCGCTCCCACTTGTCTTAAGTTTTAAAAAGGCAAAGGCTCGAGAAATAGCTATATTCGAGAGAGTTAAAGTCATTGGACATCACAAATGCCAAGGCCTTCTTGGACTGCACAACTTCTCTGGTGCTGACTGGGGAGGCAAATTTGTTGGAATCACCAAAAAGACATGGCTCAATGCCTACCTGAAGCTTGATGCTGATGATCAAGCCAAACGCTGTTTCAAGGAACTTGGAGAACGTTGCATTCCTGCAGAGCTTGTCAGTGGTGAGCTTCCTGCACAGGTGAAGGCATTGGAACAATTTGTGTGTCGTGTTTATAGTCCAAAAGGTCCTACAACCTTGCCATCATTAAGGTGGGAACTATTTCGATCAAAGAACTTGGAGGGTGAGATGCTTCCTCCAACTCATTCCATATTCTCATATTCTTCGTGCCAACTATATCACAATGCGAGATAAATCGTACCAAACGAGCTGCCCAGGGCTTCCTCCAATTGAAGCAAATGGATGGAATTTAGAGAAAGGACTGTATGTTCCAGTTAGGTGTCTTGCTCTTCCTGCCCCACGGGCAGTAATTGAGCTCATCAAGTGTAACTGCAAGACAGGTTGCAAGGGGCGATGTAGTTGCTCTAGCAATGGATTGCCTTGCACTCCTCTGTGCAAATGCTATGGTGAAAACTGTGAAAACACAATAAGGGAGGACATTCAAAGTAGTGATTCTGATGACGATTAGATTGTCCTGATCTTCAGTGGACCACAGATTTGAATGACGGAGTGAAACTCAATATTAGAGACTGATTATATATGTTGGGACAGCAACTATACATGAGTCAATGACATTTTAAATAAATCTACAAGTGGGAATTTGAACTGTACTAACTGATCATTAAATTTGACTGATTGCTCCTTAAGTTTCTGTGAAGCATATGGTGAAATAAAGAGGCCACATGTAATTCGTCTTGTTAATCTTGGAGGGGGGGGGGTCAGCTTACATACCGGAAGTCGTTTAAGGACACCGGAAGTCGATTAAAGACACATATGGTCGATTTGAAAGTCAAATAAATCAACTCAGGACAGTTCAAAACCTATAAAACAACTTTTACATTGTTTAAATTGGTTACCAAATGGAGGAAATAGGTACATAGTCTACTCTGGGGTGCCAAAATGGAAATGACCCTGTCAAAAAGGAAGGAGGGACTGGAAAATTTGAACCCCTTCATTTTCTGATAGTCTGATCCTAACTGAACCCAAAGAAGCAAACAAATCAATTTTAGCAAAGAAATCCTACGGAAATACATACCATACCACACTATTATTTTGCATGAATAAAACATTTATTTTTTTATGTAAATTGTCCCCAAAACACCATTTTAAATGAGGTGCTTTGAGATATAGCGTTTCATATTCACTATAACACCTTTTAGTATGTCGCGGCGCGGGTCTGAACCCGGGGCCTCATCTCCCGTACCTGAAGCCCTCGCTCGAGATATTATCTGATGACGTTTTATTTTTAAATTTCGGTTTTCAAAATGTTTGCTTACAATTTTTGCACAAAGATGTCATTTGTGGTTTTAGCTCGTTTAAACCAGCGTTTATGAGTTTACTTGGATCTTTTGTACTGTATACTCCTTGTTTTGTATTGTTCTGTGCTGACCACATTGTTAGCATTTTGTTTTAGTAAATATGGTTTTAAGGCAAGTTAGTTCCGTAATAATGGCGTATCTACAGTTTTCGGGAAAAAATCTAAATTTTGACCAAGAACAAAACAACTGTCCAAGATGTAAACCCCACTAAGTTCTTGCAAAAAAACAATCACTGCACAATTTCAATGCTTAATAACAATAAATGGATCGTAAATTTATGCCATTGAAAGATATTTTAAAAGATTTTCCGAAGATTTAAAGTCGATATTCAACGGAAACCCATTGTGCGTCAAAGTAATTAAAATTAAAATTTAAAAAATAGAAAAGGACGAAAAGTTGTGAAGTGTTTAATGACAAATTTAGACTATGTTACCATCTACATGTGTTAAAATCGTCTTACCAAGAAGAAAAAAAAATTCATTATTTTTAAATACCTATCAACAATAGTTGCTTCCATAACATGTACATGTACACATTTTTATTTTCATAGGCGAATTGATAAATATCGTCTTTAAAATTAGTATTTGATATACGAAAAATAAAGTTAAAATAATTTCAAGATTAAGAATCACATCCGGCATCGCATAAACAGAAATGTCCTTTTGCATATAATGAGCCACAAATTACCAGTAATTACATAACGGTGACAATTATAAACATTGATATTGATTAAATGCTTTGTAATCCATATATTGTGCTACAAAGTCCCATTAATGACACAACGGTGATAATTATAAACATTGCTTTTGCTTATATGCAGTAGAACAGAACAGAACATATCTTTATTTCTTCCAAGTATACAAAGTATACAGCATGGAGAATTATACAATACAAACAAAGTTGGGTTATCAGAGGTGAGTACAACATTTAGAGTATGAATCTGTTTTAAGGATAGAATGCTTAGTAATATTTGTAGTAAGGGACGGGGTGGAAAACGTAATTAGGTAAATTGGAAATGAGCAACAGTTTTTTAGGAGAATAATTAAAAAAAAATAATAATAAAAAAATAATAAAATAAAATAATAATAATAATAATAATGATAGTAATAACAATAATATTTTTTTTTAAAATATTGGGTATGTCGTTGCTGTGGGAGATACGATATCAATATTAATAATAATAATTTTGTTAAATTATTGGGTATGTCGTTGCTGTGGGAGAAACAAATTCTTGCTCTATACACAATATATGTGCATGCAACAAGAAAAAGGTCATTTGAATCGCGAGCTGTACTTTCGTGATCAGAAGTTGGGTAGACTCACCAAAACCACAGAGGCTTTCCGAAGCTACAGCTTGATTTGGTGACCCATTGGTACCGTGACATTCTGTGTGATTCTACCACAGCGATACCCTCGGATGACACTGGCTGTGTACACTGTATGGCCTCACCGGGTATCTTGAGCGAAAGCGAGAGTCAAGAAACCCGAGACTGGCCATAACAGCAAAGATTGATACTTGTATCGAAGAAAAAAAGTCGCTTTTGGATTAAATGTTACATTATATTTAAGGTAAGTGTGATAGATTTATTTATAATTTTCTGTCTTTTTTCTCTGTCCTCAACTAACTCTAGGAATGTTACAGCCAGTGTTATTATAATGCAGTTGTATGTTAAAGTAGTATATCTATTCAGTTCTAATTAGCGCGATTTACATTCAACTTACAACTCTTTATCAATCGTACACAACAATTTGGACATCGATATGTGTGCATAGTACAATACCCCTTCAATACATTTAATAAATACTATTCAATACATTGTGCCATGTACAATAAAGAACGATAATGTTAATTCGATACAGCAATAATTTACATAAATCCATGTTTAACAAATATGAAAGTGCTATGTATCGATGAGATATACATATATAAATAGTTAACAGCTAGCAGCTATTTAGCAATAACGGCATGGTCAATTTTAGAACCTTACGGGCGCTGTAAGTCTCAATGGTTCAAGAAGTTAACTGGGTTACAATATCAATATAAGGTAAGTAAGGCGTAAATCGTGTAAATCCCGTTGTTCCAAGACATTGGTACAACGCGTGTGTTCTATTTGTTACTCTTTGTTGGCAAAAGATGAGTATGCGACTTAGGATTAGTTTATCGGGTTCTGATAAAATCTGTAGTCATTATACAGTTGAGGAATTTACTAACTTGTTGTAAAATGCTGGGTGTTCTAGTATTGAGAAGTGATGATAACGAAGTATTATTTGATACAATTGGGCCTAAGAATTTTTCGCGTTGTTCATTAAAATAATGGCAATACAGTAAGTAGTTATTTTCATCACCAATAGAAGCTGTGTTACAGAGAGTACACTTTCTGTCCTGTAATGGTGTTCCTTCATATCTGCCTGTTTCGACCGGGAGTCTATGATTCGCTGTGCGGAATTTGAACATCTTTAATGACTGGTGTTTGCTTAAAACAAAAAAAAAAATAGTGTTCTAGTTCAAGCGATGTTTTGAAACTACTGTATATAGTTCCTTTATTTGAATGCTGAAGGCTATCATGCCAGTTTTGTTTATATTGATCTATTAAGATTTGTTTAATTTCCTGCAGTATGTTACTGTTGTTAATATGTTCTTGATTGTACCATAAATCAGGGCGGCCTACAGAGGTAAGTATGGTTTTAATCTTTTCAATCCACTTAAAATGTGTGTTTTGCATAGATAATATATAACTGTAAATTTTGTAACTTATTTTGTTTCTGTTTCCAGTGAGAAGACGTAACCAAAAGGATATCATTCGAGTCTGAATAGTGATTGAGATAGGATACCGCCCTAGCTCCCCATACAAAAACGATAAAGGAGTGGACTTTCGTGCGTTTGAGATCTTTCTGAGGAAATTATTGTGAACCCTTTCAAGGATGTCGATATTTTCGAATCCGAAAACTTCTGACCCGTAGGTGAGTATCGGTAAGACAGTGTGATCAAACAGCTTGATTGCAAGATCGATGGGCAAATCTGCATTTGTTATTCTAGTGTAGAGTAAGTGCAGAGTTTTATTTGCTTGTTGAGACACATGTTTACGCATGTTTAGGAAAGAACCGTTACCAGTAAATGTAACCCCCAAATAGTGATATTGATCTGTAAAATCTATTGACTGGGTGCCAAGTTTGAATTTCATGCTGCTTGTGTGGCGTGCGCCAAATACAATTACTTTAGTTTTATTCATGTTAATACGGAGGTGCCACATATCACAATAATCATTAAATGCATCTAAGGTGTTTTGAAAATCATCGGGAGTGCTGGATATTATAATAGTATCATCGGCGTATAACATAACTGAAAGTTTAAGCCATTGTAATAATTCGTCATTCAGCTCTACGCCAGTGACACCTCGTTCTTGTAAATACACGTGCAGATCATTTAGATAAAGGGAGAACAGTACTGGTGATAGATTTTCCCCTTGTCTGACACCAATTTCAGAGATGAATGTATTGGAGAGTTTACAATTGAGTGAAATGCTCGACTTTATGTTTTGGTACATATTGTAGATTACATTATAGAACTTGCCGTTAACAGAGTTTTGGAGTAGTTTATGCCATAGACCAGCACGCCAGACCTTATCAAAAGCCTGGGTAAAGTCTATAAAAGCACAATACAATTTTTGTTTCTTGTGCTTCAATATTTGGGTAAGTGAATACAGGGTGAAAATATGATCGACACAGGAGAAACCTTTTCTGAAGCCAGCTTGGTTTTTGGAAAGAATATCACTATTTTCTAAAAAGGTGCATAATCTACAATTAAGAATCGACGTAAAAACTTTACCAAGACAGCTAAGTATTGTAATTGGGCGATAATTTTTAACATCAGTGGATTCTCCTTAGTTTTTGAAAAAAGGTATAATAAAGCCTTCTAACCAAGATTTTGGTAAACACCCAGTGTTAAATACGGAGTTAAAAAGTTGTTTATACAAAGGTAGCATGGTATCTTTAGTTGCTTTTATATATTCATTTAATATATTGTCTGCTGGACTGGTAGCCTTTTCGTTTTTCAGATTTTTGATGCAGTTTGATATCTCCAATTCTGAAATTGTTGCATTTAAATATTCATTTTCTGTATATATTGACCTACAAATTACCACTAATTACATAACGGTGACAATTATAAATATTTGTTTTGCTTATATGCATTATTTTGCATATATTGACCTACAAATTACCATTAATTACATAACGGTGACAATTATAAACATCGTTTTGCTTATATGCATTATGTTGCATATATTGTGCCACAAATCACCAGTAATTACATAACGGTGACAATTATAAACATCGTTTTGCTTATATGCATTATGTTGCATATATTGTGCTACAAATTGATGTTATAATGTTGACGATCATAAACATTAGTATTGCAGAATAAATGTGAAAAATAAATGTTTTTAATTAGGAAAGATACCGTACTCTTGTTATTAAAACCCCTACGGCGTGAACATTTCAAAACTATATTGAGCAAAGTATATAATGGTTATTGAGGTTAATAAAGAAATTTAAAATGGTTTTTTTTGTGTGTAAATATATTGTTTTTTTACGTTTTTTATATAAACTGCTTCGTATTGGGAACAAAAGTAATGGCTGTTTAGTTTAGGGCTGAGTGAAAAATTAAAAAACGCACGAGGCTGTAATGTAAAGACAAAAAGATCACTTTTCTGGCGCAATTGGTTTTTGTAAAATGTTTCTTCGACATGAAACTAGTAGCTTATGTTTCTAGACAATATAGCAATGACGATATATATATATATATATATATATATATATATATATATATATATATATATATATATATATATATATATATATATATATATATATCTGTTTAAAGTACTTGTAGTCAGCCGGCATTCATGTTGAGATATATGTTGTGTTCAAATTTAACGTTTTTGTGTGTTGTTGTTGTTGTTGTTGTTGTTGTTTTAATTTGTATGTTATGGGGCATTTCACTAGAAAAACACGTGGCAGGTTTACCTAAGATTTCTTTTGAGAAATTTTAACGAGGGTCTCTTTTGAAAATTGTATTCCCGCTCTAAGTTACTGTGTATTATATCTCCTTTTTTTGCGAATCACTATTTTGACATTCATGTAAAAAGTCATTTTCATTTGATGTTCGTATGTTTAAAAAGATGTTGATGGCTACTGATAGTATAAGATGTAAGTCACGAATGAGCCAGAGGGCAACGATAACTGCTCTATGTCCCGATACTGTATTACAACTGTCCAAACAGATTGTGTGTGAGAATGTGAACGAGTGAATATATGAGTGAGTTAGTTAGTGTATGTGTGAGTGAGTTAGTGAATGTGTGAGTGGGTGCACTCTTTAGCCAGCTTTCTACTAATTTATCAGGCTAAAGCTAAAAGTTTTATTCCAGTTCATCCATTTCTCCCGCAACTCTTTCAATATGCATTATCTTCGTTATTCTTTCTTATTATTATTTATGCTTAACAGCTCACACAGATCTAGGACATCAATAAACAGCATTTTGCAGGACATTTTCAGGTAACAAAGACATATTTGGTTATTTGAGAAAATAAATTTTGGCCCAAACTGTCGGATGCCACCTTTAACAAATTCGGTGTCGGTTAAATATCGTTTGTCCATTTTGACAATATATTCTTATCACTAAGCCCATAGCAGTATATTTATAGTGAGGTGCAAACGAAAGCCCTGCTTGGAGATTGCATGTCTCTTTGTAGCCTAATAGGGTACATTGGTGAAATGTATTTGTCTCCCTTGTTAGTTAATATCCGCGGTATTCCAAACAGAAGATAGGTCCTTGTAATTGAAATTCTTGGACTTTATCGCCTGTTCTTTTGTAGATATTGCAATAACAAACAGTGCATTTCTTCTATTGCATAAATTACGCTCCGACAATCAGAACTCTAACTCACGGGATGAGGGACTGAGGAGATACAAGTTGAGGACTTGAACCGCTCGGTCACATGCGCCTGCAATTTCCAAATGGGAATTTAGTTTAAGCTGAAAAAACTGTGTGAAAACGGTCCCAGACCACGCTTTATACACGTTTAATTTTTTTTATATATATTTTCACCAATCTTTCTGCTGGAGTAAGATTAGTGTTTTCTGGGAACGTTTTCAAGCTGTTGATGTTTTTTATCTAGATCATGATTACAAAGTTGGTAAATAATCGGTATCACAGTTTTGATGAATAATGTGGGTTTTGGTCTCAGACAGAGACAAACCAACATGCTGCCTATAATGGCTTGCTCTGCATTCTTAAACATTATAGACGTTGGACAAGAAAGTGTTAGGATGAGAGACATCCAAGGCGTTGTAGAGAGCATGCGCTGCGTTGTAGAGAGCATGCGCTTTAAACATGAAGATAAAAATCCCGAGAACTCTCTTACACTTTCGATAATTACACGAACAGTTGACAGTAACGAACTTAACTCTGATGTAGAGTATTTGCTACTTTGTTGTCCTTGTTTATTCTACACCTGTATTTACAAGCTGTATTAATAACAACAGTATACTCGGTTTCTTTTGTCAAACAATACTTCGCCAAACAGCTGCGAATTTCTATAAATGACAACTACTTTTTTCAATTGCAAGCAACACATTATTGTTGCAAGCTACGATGTTAATACACGGAATACTCAGTTCTTTTTTTCCGAAAAAGGTCTTACAGAACAGCTGGGATTTCGTGTTATGCCATCTACACTAGTGTCGCCATAAAACGCATTGCATAAGAAGCACCGTTCTCCAGAGCTACGCCAACAAGTGTCGCTTGGTTCGTACTTTAGTTCGCTTTACAATATTTTTAGGATATACTATTAAATTTCCGAGATTCTTTTCTCCTTTTGTCCGTTCTAAGACAGTACCTGTTGGTTTTTCTGTATGTGTGAAATGTCTCGTCGTAGTGTTTTTCGTCATTTTTAAATTAATTTGTACCTTTTTTTCTAGGGTTGTTCAAATTCTAATATATGCTGTACTTCTCATAGGACGTTTTCATATTTTCTTATTCTAACCAACCGCCCTGGAAGAACAGTAGGTAGATCATCAACTCCTTATTGAGTTCGATCCTCGGTCGCGACTTACCACAGCCGTTAAAGTGATGATGTTGTTGCTTCGACTGGTAAGTCCGATGTCAGGATTATGTTACTCTGGATGATCGTGTGGTATTGTGCCGGGTTTTCACAACAGGCTTTTAACAGTTAAATCACTGATATGTCTCTTTCCCTTGTACGGCGTCTCCGGAAAGATAAAAAGATATGATACAACAAGCAGAAAAATAGTGCTTGTGATATCACTCTGGAGGCAGTATTTCACCTGTTATAAAGAACCCATTTAATGATGTACGGAACGCTTATAGTGGATCGGTGGTCTTTTTGTAATGATCAGTCTTAAATCAACTTTCTTTTAAAATTTATTTTTTGAGCATCCAGTTTTACAAAAAACGTCTCTAAGCATCCAAATCTAACACTCTGCCCAGCTGGTAAAAATTTCAGATTGCTCATCTTATTTTTTTTCTATCAGCAACATGCACTCCAGCTTTACAAGAGTTTGAATCATGAAACATAAGACATACTGTGTACTTAAATTCAAGGTTATAAAAAGAATAGGAAAAGAAATAACGATTAATTGACATGCAAACTGAATTATTCATGAATCACTTGTATACAAGAAAAGACGGCAGATTTTCAAACATTCTTTTTGTTATCAAACAGATTTTGTAAGTTACGGCCTTCTTTGGTGGTTAAGCCCCACACCACCCCACACCCGCCACCAATCCCCACCAGAAAGCACCATACTGTGAGTTCACAGCTGGGCACTTTTTAGTTTATTGGCGACGCGCTAGAGCGCGACGCCTATATATGGAATGCTCGCCGAAATTTGCACATGGGGGAAGATTGTTTTAAGGATCTTACCTGATAAAATACGGATCCTCATTCGGTAAAAAAGCGTTCTTATTATTTTATTTATTTATTTTTGTACTCTGTGTGTGTGTGTGTGTGTGTGCGTGCGTGCGTGCGTGCGTGCGTGTGTGCGTGCGTGTGTGTCTGTCTGTCTGTCTGTCTGTCTGTCTGTCTGTCTCTTTGAACATACCTATACCATAAAATACTATATGAACAATAATTATTTGTGTAATGTGAGGCTGCTGCACATGTGCAATTTCTGCTGTGTACTTAAGTTTTATAGTTATTATATTATTTTGCAACTTTTTTTCTACATATGTAACATCTTGAACAATCTATTTTTTCATGATTTATAGTATACTGAAAACTTTCAAATAAAAACCATTACTTTCCAAACATGTCTGTTTTCCTCTTTCACTTTTTACGTCGTCTTTGATGCTTCACATAACATTTCTTGTTATATACAGAGATGTCATAGGGGAAGAGGTCGTAAAACAAGTAGTCACACTTGATGCAGGTGAGCTTCCTGAACTGCCATTGGTCAATAACGCTCTAATCCCCTTTCCTTTTACCACTGCAACCTGATGCTGTGTCCAGCCGGTTAGATTCACCCCACCCACATTACCTTCCCCCAATCCATTAATCCCCGCTGTGATTACAGTGTGAAACCAGATGAGGCCTCATTCCAATTTTCAATGACTTTAAGGTGTTGTACCATCTGACATTGAAACGCTTTCTTGACCATGGTATATTTATTTTTACTCTCTAAAATCACCAAATTGCTGTGGTAAGATTTTGTTAAACGTTTGATTACAAATAGTACTATCCCAGCCGAGTGTTGTATTTTCGCTCGTTGGTTAGTGAAAAACAACAATCTTATGACTAGATGGGAGATCGGAAGATCCGTCGCTCAAGTGACTTATTTCAATGAAAACTCGCCAAGGCTCGTTTCATTTAGAATGGATCAACCTCGGGGAGGAATCTCCAGTTCTCACATCCAGTCCTCTATTTTCTCTTTGATCATCATTTTTATAATGTGTATCAGCTCTTTTGCTATTCTTTGTTACAACCCATACTTATAAAAAAGTTTGTAAAGAACATATAACACAATCTATAAAGTCCTTTTTCTGATAACATGACCTGTTAACCTTGTATAAAAGGCAAATGACCAATAGTGCAAAACCGGATATAAATTTAATTCAAATTTTGTATACAAGAATCATTTAATGAATACATTATTAAGTTTGTTGATTTTTTCATATTGTCCATTATTTAAGTTAAAAATGGAAAATTTAAACATATTGCATACATTGTAAAAGGGTGAAAGATTCTTCACTATTTCAAACTGTTGTAACCTGTGATATTTGTTTCCAACCACACATCACTTTAACGTCTCTTGTTCCTGCAATAATGTCCAAGCGCTGTGAAATACAAAGTTCAGCAAATACGCTCGATTTTATCACGCAGTCTTAAATAAGTAACAACGCTTGTGTGTTGTCACCTGGACGTTGGGGTTATTTCAGTTCATTGTTTTAATTGCGTATCAATTATTGAAGAAGAAATTCACATTTTAATGTATGTCTTTAAGACAATTTATTTCAAAACGTATGCACAGTAACAAATAACAATATAGAATTTCTTTACATTGCACTTTTGTTAAAATTAAATGACAAAGTTAACAAAAATATTATGTAAAGTTTCTTGTGTATAAACTAAAAAATCAGTTGAATTATCTTAAAAAGTACATTTTGTCCCTATGAGGTTATAAATATTTATATTTCCTCTTATTAAATTTCAAACCAGTACAATAGTACTATTACTTCCGTTTGAATTACATACATGTAGTTTGCTACGGCAGTGTAGCGCGATGCCACCAAACGAAGACGAGTTGTATACGAAGATGAATTGTAAGCGGTTAGGGATGGTATGGGATTTGCCAGCATTTTTGCCGATACTGTACAGCGACATTTCTATCATAATATCACATGGGCACTTATGAGGTGCACAGGGACTGAACCCAGCCAGTCCTTTATACCGACACCGACGAGTCAGACGTAATGCTGTCCCCTTAGCCCCGAGCGTTAGGAGGGAAGCCACTACTTCCAACTTTAAAGTCTTTGGTTTGACCCGGCCGGGGTTTGAACCCACGACCTCCCGATTCGTATATTATTTTATTTGTCTTGAAACATTTTGTTTGGCAAAAGTTACAGATCTATGTAAAGTTATAATGAACAGTGCGTATTTTTGAGTCATGTACGCAAATACGGCATTGTTGGTTTTGTCAGCATTTTGGTCTATTGATAATTGATTGCCAATGAAGAACGTATGAGCATCGTTTCTTACTATTTGGTTGCTAAAGACAGAAAATGAGAATAGCTGTTATTTCAGATGGGTAGACATGTCGCTTTTGTTTTAAAAGTTTTTTTCTATTGGAAGGGATGAAAGGCATATTTCTCACACTGCCATTCAAAATGGAAACAAAATGCCCTGTTCTGACCACAGAAATTAAACGACAATTTAAAAGACATACATTTTTCCACAATTGATTGACTTTTCATTAATCTTCAAACTTGACCGACACTTTCTCAAAATCTATGGTGAAATTGACTTTGTGTGATATATATACAATGTATATATATATATATATATATATATTATACTAATACAGCTTCGCTGTCTGATGGAAGGTCTTCATAAGGTCTTCCTGAAGAGATGGCATTTAGCCAGGTGGCGGCGCCACGCCAACTTTAGCCAAGAAGAGACATAAGGGCTGTGGAAGATAATGAGTTTGAAAACAGGACTAAATGACAAACCAACATGCTTTATTATAAAATATAAATCTATATGCAATCAGGCCTTTTGCAGACTTTTACATTTCAATGGCATACGAGTACTTTTTGTCTGGTACCTTTACAGATTTTAGAGATATTACAATACTCATGAGACATTGTCATACTTTTCGTATTAATGATTGCAAGAATGTTACCTTTACAGTGTGGCAGTCATAAAAATATCTCCGTGCATACAATCTATGTTGTCGTTTAATTCATCTTATCAGGATTATCTCGCGTTTTCCTTTGATGTGCATTGGAGGTAACCTCTGGGTGCTGTTTTCCTTTATTCAAATATTTAATTGCTTTGACAATTTGTTTTATTTTGTTTTATGAAACTATTACTTAGTTTTAAGTATTCGTCATCACCCCCCCCCCCCCCCCACCACCACCACCACCACCACCACCACCCCACCCACACACCCTACCCCCCAGGAAAAGCGAAGAAAGACCTCTGAAAACCTGTTTAAGCAGCTCACTTGGTCATTTTGCCAACTGACCGTAACTTTTGGGTTCTCTCTTTTGGATATAATGCCAGTTTTCTTGAAACCTTTACATTTGACCGGCAGGTGACTTCTTTTTTTCTGGTGCCTCTTACAATATGTTGCATAGGACCTCGCTGTATGTTTTATATTGGTAATTATTTTATTAGACATAGCATTAATTGGGCGGCTTTTGATATCTTATTCGATAAGAAAAACGTATATCATATATTTTCTATTGTTTGTTTTTAATTGTATCTCAAATATGCATCAAAGACCGCTCGTTAATTGTTACTATTTTTTAAAATATCCGTCGTGTCTGTTTAAATGTATTAAGATTGGAAAAAAGGATTTCTAAACTTACAAAATATTTAGGAAACACGAATTTACTGAAATAAGAATTCTTGGTCACCAAATAAACATCACCGATAATCACGGAACGATTGATGAGAGTCTGCAAATAGCCCAAAGACAAAACACGTAGAATGTCTTGTTTGCCTTTGTCTACAGGTAGATAAAATTTAAATATCCGTGGAAATTTTAATAGGACCTTTTCTTATTTACCTATTGTTGTTTTTATCAACTTAAGTGTACAACGTCCATGTATTTAGACAGGTGTAAGTTAATGAAAGTTAGGTAATCGGCCGCAAATATCTCCGATTTAGAAGGTCCGGCGTACAATTCAAGTTAAAAACAATCCAAGTATGTCTGTTATTAATTGTTATAATAAGGTATCGGATACTGTTTCCTTATGTTCATCTTTACGATGCTAGCTTGAAACTGGCCGATCTGTTTTCAAAGAATCCAACAATCGTGACGTCAACTTCAAGTATCACCATGTTTGCTTCAAACGACTGACTTTATACGTCAAAAATACTCTTTATAAGACTCCGATGTCAAAAATGCTACACGGTCTGTCTGTAGAACTAATGGTTAAAAGTCGCTTTTTGAAAGCGTATTTTTCTCAAATCATCCCCGCCGTACGAACTGCCATTGAAACGTCGGTACTCGGTACGGTCATGACCTGTTAGACAACGAGATAAATAGCTTGACAATATTGATAGATAACGTCAAATAAAATGCTTACCGCAGACATTTAATACAATATAATGTTTATAATTTGAATTATTCATGTATTGTCTGGTTTAACTGGGTTAAACAGCATGAGTGGTTTGTGTCTTTCCCCCGAAAAGGCATAGAACAAAGGTATTTCACATGCAAGCCAAGAGAAAAGTAAGAACAAATTTGTGATGAGTCATTTAAAGAAAAGAGCAAAGCCGACAGATACCGCCTTGGAACGGTCAGTCGGCAATATGGACCGACTGGGGTGCTTAAACCGGTTTTACAGAGCTCTAACCTCGCACTTCCTGACGAGTTTCTCAAATGCAAGCAATGAAAAGAAAAACGATCTATTTGAATATAAAATATCCAAGCGCTGATATGTTCTATAAGTTATAACGAAAGTAGTGACGACATTGAAAAATAATATCCACATCGTGTTAAGAAAAGAATATGGTATTATTTCGACTTGAAAAACTACACAAAAAAGGTTGACTATAAATAAAATTGACTTTCTGAATCATGAA
The DNA here is from genome assembly GCA_007844125.1 of Sinonovacula constricta. Classification (NCBI taxonomy): domain Eukaryota; kingdom Metazoa; phylum Mollusca; class Bivalvia; order Cardiida; family Solecurtidae; genus Sinonovacula; species Sinonovacula constricta. The sequence continues at coordinate 52,314,835 of CM017568.1, read as the reverse complement.
CAAACATGACCAGAGACGAATAAATGGTTGTAGCATCCTGTTCATGTGAAGATGGAATTGAAGAACCAAAGTCCAATATCCATCAAAGGAAATACACGTATATATAGGATGAATTAAATGACAACATAGATTACATGCACGGGGAGATTTTTTACGACCGCCACACTGCACAAGTAACATTGTTGTGATCATGAATAAGAATATGACAAAGTCCTATGAGCATTGCAACATATACCAAACTCCGAAAAGGCGTAGAACAAAGGTATTTCACATGCAAGCCAAGCGAAAAGTAAGAACAAATTTGTGATGAGTCATTTAACGAAAAGAGCAAACCCGACAGATACCAGACACTTTTCAACATTTGTATGCATTTAAGACTACTTATTCTAAACGACCGGTGTTCTATAACATATGAATATATGACAATATAAACAGACTACGAAACGAACGTAATTAAAACGATGCTTGCGCTTACATTACTTATTGATATATGTTTGTTAGTGTTCTTTTTGAGACGAACCAATCTATATTTTCGAACACGATCTAGTAATCAAACAGATTTTAAAAAAATATTTCTAAGAAGCTAACAAGTACGTTTGTGGGTGCCCGTGTCGTAATGGTAGAGTCGCCGATTTGTACTCCTCTAACTGCTTAGCCCCCCAGTGTAGGAAGGTTTTCCGGCTGAATTGCGGCGCTCCGTTGGTTCTACCCAGATATGTGTTTGAGATCTTCCTCCACCAAATAGCTAGATGTCGTAAACTGATCACAACTGGTCGCTGCGATGTATCTAAAAACACACAAAACAATTACGTATGTTAGTCCTCTATGTATTTTACTTGCTGTAACATCTAAAATTCCAGGTAATATACACCTCATAGAATGATTCTTTAAATACAACTTCCGCAAATACGTACACATTCAACCTAACTTGCAAAAACTAATTCATAAGTTTTTGCTAGGCTTAATTCGCGTTTATCTGACAATCTTTCGAGAAAACTGACATCAAATTTAACATATGAACATGTTCATTATCAAGAACGTTGAACACAAATTGTATCACGTGATTAATGGTGTTAGTAGATTCGTTAATAATTAAACATGTTTCAACTGGGTAAACGCGTTCAAAACTTGACAATAAAGCAACTCATTATTGTATATTTTGCTGGGAGATACTGTCAAGCGGTCTGAAAAGCACAGACGATTCGTATGATCATCAAAATCCTGAATAAGTAATAGTACTAAGGTGTTCTCACCTGATTATTTAGGTTATTCAAGTGCATTGTAAACTTTTAATGTACATGAATTGTGATCTCTTTGTTTATTAGTTTATTTATGTGTATGTGACTGTTATAAATACATATATAACACAATTTGTAAACAAATAATTTATTTTAAGCAATATGTTTTAACAATTGTGAAATAATTTCATAAAAGTTTAACCGTTACTTTATTTTTTTTACTACCTTTGTTTCATCTTTTTAAATGCAGTTTACTTGCCAACGATAAGTTTAATATCTTTTAACGTTGATGGTGGTCTTATAAAGAAAGGAGAAGCACGGTCAAAGATATACATTCAGGAATCTAGTGTTTTGTCACAAGGTGTAAATGTTTAAATTTAATGTTGTTATATCTGTCCCGCTAAAAGAAATAAACCTTACTAAAAGACACACACTACAGTTCAAAAAGGCAAATTACATCATACGATAAAATGCAGTGACGTCAGATGTAAAAGTAAGATGTTCACTTATCTTACCCAACGAAAATTATTAATTATTATTACTTTCGAGAAAAAATACTATTCTAGGAAAGAGGTTTTTATTACAATTATGCCCAGTTGAGATAAATGGCTTGAAAGTGTTGATAAAAATAAAACTTTATATAAGGTGATTATGGCAGACATATAAATTGCCATTGTTCGTGTTTTGCATTATTCATGTATTGTCTGGTGTGGTTGTGTTAAATAGTGTAGGGGTTTATGTATGTCGTAGTTTTGTTAAGACAAATGCGCTGTATTGTTGTTTCTTGACCAGTAAGTCAAATTCTTGTATGTTAATGGGTTTTTTTCTTGGGCGTGATCTATTTTTCACATGTGTTATGTTTTAAAAAAGGTCTTCGAACTTTACATCCCGCATAAATACTTCATTCTAGCAAAGACGTATTCATATTATATGTATATATCAGCTAAGTTTAGTGACATTTTCCTAAAAGGAAACTACCATTCATGATTTTGTTCTTCTTTGTCTAACGTTAGTCATGAGGCTATTGCAGAATCGTTTTTATTATAATGTTTATATGTTCCGTCTAAGATTGGACTTATCATCTATCGTACCTAAACTCAATTTTTCTTCCCATTAAACCAAATATACCAATTTCTTAACTTAAATAAAAAAGTTTCTAGATTCTTTATTTTGGCTAATCGTAAAATGTAATACATCTATTTGAAATATATATAAGAAGAACATCTCTCGCAACAAATTATTTTCTGTGTTAAAAATTTTCAATCATCCGAGTCAGAATAAGTAAATGCATACCTTGTAATTATATGAAATGAAAATATTTTTAAAGATAATTTAATATACTGTACATACATACTTGGTGATTCATTGGTAAAAGAAACATTTAATTAGTTTTTCAGGTGTAAAAAAGCCATATGTTCACCGCACTTAAGTGTTTCAATATATGTTTATGCAAATGGCAAGCGCTTCTAGCATTCCAGAAAATATACAATTCATTGCAGTGAAATTAACACAAACATAGCATATTTACACTTTCAGCCTAGCACGTAAATGCTATTAAATTGTTGTAGCTACGTTTAATATTATTTCCAAACACTTCATGAAGACTAATGAATAGTTTAAACAGTCAAAGTTTTTAGCTTTTAAAATTTTTTTACAAAATGGTATCGCCTGCGTTGTAAAGCGTTGGCAGATTCGTTAATATTTAAACACTAACCAAGCTGGGATACCTGTTAAAACTTGACAACATAACAGGTCTCCTCAACGTCTTCTGTTCGTGGGGAAACGTCCAACGCTGTGACACACAGAGGTGATTCGTTTCGTCACAACGTCCTGAAATAGTAATAAAAATACTATATTCTCACCATTTGGGGGTCTTTTTTAATTTTTTATGTATTTTTGCTACTGATTTATTTTATTATGTATGTTATTTTTGACTGCGTGATCTTATACAACAAAATATTGAACACAATGCATATCACTAACTTTAAAAGGGATCTTTATTGAATAACCATTATTAAACAAAATTATATAGTACCCCGTATGTTTAAACGTGAAAAATGACTGTTTTGTTTTCTCTGCTTTAGTATTTTTTATACAATCGTAAAGCTGACTCTTTTGTCGATAGTTTTGCTGGGAATGGTGATTTACAAAAGATACATAAACAAAAGGGTTCAAGTTCTATCTTTTTAGGGTTTTTCTATCAGACAACGCTAATTGCACTTATAAGCTATCACTTTTTCACTTTAAGACAATGTTCACTGTCTGGCACACATTTTAATGTCTACTTAAAAGTCGAAATGCTATCTATATCAGTATTAATTTAGTTTAATGGAAACGTTAAATTAAAAAACGCATATATTCCTAATATATAGAAGATGTTGCAACAGTCTTAAATGGTTTTAATTTATGCTATCTATATCTCACTGATTATTAAAAGGTTTCTTCTAGAGCTATGAGCGTCATATTATACTTTTACACTTCTTAAATGCACTTAAAGCCTTGAAAATGTAATGTGGCATTATTTGGCTTTACAGTGAGAGGTTAATGTATTGGGATGGTTGTTGGGTGGGTTGGGCGGACCCCGCTGGACCCAGCCTCGGACAGCAGTGGTATCAGAAAACGTGTAGAGGTTAGAGTTTTGTTAACCATTGGCAGTAAAGTAAACATGTGTGCTTCAAGTTTGACGAATCGTTCCACCTCCATGACACCTATTTGTGCAGTACACTTAAGCTGTTAAACAACGCTTTCATAGCATTACAAAAATTTATTACAAATTACTTTATTGCAAAATTCTGAAGAAAGATTCCTTAAATAGAAGGGGAGTTCATGAAAACCCCAATATTACACGGAAGGGTCAGATGCCCAATTTTGTGGATACATTTTTACTTTTCGACCAGATCAGGCCACTGAAATATATATTACTTAACCCTATTTTTACACCTATATTTTGCTAACAATGTGAAAGAGCTTACAACATAGTCTATTGTCTTGTAAAGCTACTTGAATGCAGACAGACACGCTTAATGTCGGTTGGTTTTTTAAACGTTTTTTTTTCAGCAAGCGTTTTAAAATTTGCATTCAAAATTCAAAAATTTCGAATTTTATTTAGCCTGTGGTCAAAAAACAAGTAAGTAATGTCTTTAACATTCGTGTATATTTGGTGATTAACTTGCAGTGATCCGTGCTTTTCTCTATTCGTTTTATGTCTCGTCTAAAGTGTTTTTGTCACTTTTACTTTTCTAATTTTCAAAATTTAATACATGTGGTAATTTTCTAGGACCTTTTTATGTTTGCCGATTTGTTTTCAGCAAAACAAGTATTTAAAATGTCTGCTTTCCAGTTGGGTAAAATTAATTCTGTCTAACACAGGTAGAATGTATCCGTAATGTTTATATATCACGTGATCGAGACAAACTTTTGCCACGATAAAAATGGAAGTAAAAGTTTATCAATTAAAATTCCATGACGACATTATTTCAATAAATATAGAATTATTAGAAAAAAGGTAAGGTGTTACTATTTCTTCATTACCATAAAAAAGCTGTTGCATTAATTAAATTGTATAATTTTAATGTATTTTTTTATTTCTTATTTTTATCAATTACATACTGTTAATTCTATAATAAATAAATAATAACTCCATTAAGGTCCATTTTTAAAGATAACCAAGTGCTATAAAAGATATTTCGTTTTAATATAATAAAATATGAGACGATTTTTTCACCTTGGGGATCAAAGGAACAAATACAGGACAATAACAAATGGTTAAAAATTGCAAATAAAGCTCTGTCTGCAGAAAATTATATCACATAAACATGATATTATTTTAATGTCCAGCGATTATTGAACTATCACAGATCAAGTGTAAGCTGTATTCATGTTCTTAAAACTAACAACAAAGTAACGCAAATGTCTATTCTATATAATTTATATATGCAACATATGTTACACAATATATAATCAGCATTATAGTTCTGTTCACATTTGTTGAAAATGTTGATTGAGGTATTTCCTGGTCATGTCCTCAAATCAAATTTTCAAGATGATCACCACATTAAAAGAATTTATTTTCGAGAACATTCAACAAGCCATGCAAATATCTTTTACCTACGGAAATTCTAGAAGGAGTGCGTATTTCATCTGCTGGACTATTTTGTATACACAGACGGTCAGTTTCATGACAAAATCCTAATAAGAAAGAATAATAGCCTGTTGTTTCCAGGTCGTTTTCAGTACCTCAAACTATCACTGTCTTTTAAATATTTATTCTTAGGTTTGTTTGTATGTATGTGTTCGGACATAATTAACCATTTGCTATTAATACTGTATTAGTATCACTACAGCTAAAAAAATAAAATTAAATTCATATTTTGTTTATTTTTATTAAATTTATTTTTTTCTGAATTTTGGGCTAGTTTACTTTGTCTGCACTGTTTTTATCAATGTAAAATTATTGACATACAAACATGAAGATGTATTTTTTGCGTTGAAAATGTTGTTCGTGTTTAAAAAAAGTTAAATTAAGTGAAAATGTGATATCAGGTATAGGCTTTAAAGCCGACTATGTTAATTAAACGATAGTCACAGTTTCAGACATTTATATGAATTTCAATTCAGAGTCGGGAATGACGAGAAAAATTTCCACATACCAGTTTAACATACTTTAAATGGAAGCGATACATTAAGTACGCGCCCATGTTCCTTTTATCAAGCATATATTTAAACATTCTAAAATGTTTTTATTTTATTTCATTTCCATATCCTTCCTACTCTTCACAGGCTTCCGTTGAAGTTGTAACAGGTGTACTCTATTTCATTAGAATTTGAAATTCGGATTACAGGAAAAGCTCATGCAATCAAGTGTTTCCTTCCTTCAGCATACAAAACGTAATTTTAAATTGCCATAATTTGAACACTCATGGATAATGAATACCTGTTGTATAAAAAATCAAGAAAGCATCCATACAAAGCATCAAATTTCGCCATCGAGTTCCCATTCAAAAATGAAACATTTTGCCTGACAACAAACGGACCAAGAAACAACAGACCCTTGTTGTTATTAAAGGATTTACAATGCGGTCAAATTTTCATGTTTAAAATTATAAGCAAAAAAGAATTATCTTTGAACGCTAGGGAAAATGTTGCAACACAAACAGCAGAATAGATAACATTTGACTCATACGTAGTACATTGTCATAACTAATGTAATTTAAATTAAACAAATCTTACATACACATATGCAACATTAACAATTTCAAGTGACAGGTATGATATAGCAACATGTTAAACAACAATATCATTTAATTGTGTTATTTAATAAAGTTAAATATTAACTGAAATAAAATGCATAAAAGCGCCACACTTTACTTGTTTATAGAACTACATGGTACCAACCATAGGACTTTTCCAGGAACGATTACATATACGCATGCGCGGCGACGATAATTAAGTGTATCTAGTTATATGGCCATTTCTATTTGTTCAATCATAAATGACGTGTTTTGATAATCATTTGAAGAAACCTCGAATAGAGTGTACAAAGTCTGTCTGTACAGCTCATGGTTATTGGAGGACGTATTATCTCAAGTCATCCCCACTGTAGGAAATGCCGTTTGAGACGTACTCAGCACAGCCACGACCTGTCAAACAATGAGATAAATGCCCTAACAATATTGATGACGTTGATAACTTTAAAGAAGATGCTTACCGCAGACATTTAATACAATATAATGTTTATTCTTGTATTGTCTTATAAGACTGAGTTAAAGAGTGTGAGTGGTTTGTCGTTGAGAAACAAAATACGATTCAGTTTTTTTGTTACTGATACAGTAAGTCAGTTAATTGTCTTTTCGGGCGTTATAAAAGTTGTATGAGGAAGTGCGAGGTTGGAGCGCTCCACAAACCAGGTTTAAGCACCCCAGTCGGCCCTTTTGTCGACTGACCGTTCCGAGGCGGTAACTGATGGGGGGGTTTTGTGTGTGTGTGTGTTATGTCTTGTCTCTGTGTTTTTGTCACATTTACATTTACCTTGTTTGCCTTTGTAGATAAAATATAAATACCTGTGGAAATTTTGATAGGACATTTTCTTATTTACCTTTTTATGCTATTAGTTTTGCGGACTTAAAGTCTTTCCTACAATGTTTCATTTAAACAGATATCGAAGTTACTGGACATTTGTATTCAGAGCATCGCAACATTCATAAGACGTTAGCGAATCTGATTAAACTAAGCCCACACCTGTGTCCTATTATCAAGATTACAAAACATAGAATGTTCATTGTAGACTTTACGTAGCTAATGGAGGTATTACAACACCGCGTTAAGTTTTCGAAACCTTAATTATATCCTCTTAGGAAGAACCTGAACTCCACCGAACCTTAACAGACGTGTTGCATTCTTAATCAAAAGTGACGAGCGTAAAGTAATGACCGCCAAAAGGTAAATATTTACTTGGAAACAAATCTTACAATTTTGACAACCTGTAAAATGCAAAACATTTCTTTTTGCAAGATAAAGTTCCAAATTTGTACGTGTTAAATGAATCCATTTTCGGAGTGCGAATTAAAATACATAATTTACAATCTACCTTAACATGTAAATATAACCAGAAAACGAAAATAATTAAAATCTATGCTTGTACAGATATTGTTTCATGTTTTAAGATATTTTCCGTTTGGACAAAAAAAAATGTCGAGCACCATCTATCTTTTAAGCAAAAAGATTTTAGACATTGGTTGTTTTCTTTGTAGTTAACTTGCTGTGCCATCGGACATTCCAGGAAAATACAACCTATAGAATGGTTCCTCAGTCACAACTGCCACATATACGAACACATTCAGCTTAGCTTGCAAACACTTACGAATAAGTTATAGTTTAGCTACGTTTTATCACGCTTATCGAACAATATTTCTCGAAAACTAAGAACACCAAGAATTCAAATCATCGAATTTTCTTTAAAGACTTTACGTAAGTAATGAAACTAGTGCAGTACCACTTAAAGTCTTTGAAACAGTGGTATGTATCCATCTATGATGAACTGGGCCCCACCAAATCTTAAGTAAATGCCTACTGAAACAAATGGGACGAGCGTAGCCTTATAACCGTCAAAAAGATTTGTTCGAAAAATAAAGCTTTGACCATTAAAATATACTATTTTGACTACTTGTAAAATGCTATACATTTCCTTTTTCAAGACACTTTTTCAAAATGTGTATGCATACAGACTATTTATTCTTAACGAGCGGTGTTCCTTATTATACGAATATATGACAATATAAAAAGACTACGAAACAAACGCAATATATTTGTGTTAGTGTTCTTTTTTAGAAGAAAAAAATCTATATTTTCGAACACGATCTAGTAATCAAACAGATTTTAAACATATTTCTAAGTAACTAATAAGAACGTTTTGTTTGTCTTGTATTTTATTTGCTGTAACATCTTACATTCCAGGTAATATACACCTCATAGAATGGTTCTTCAAATGCAACTTCCCCAAATACGTACACATTCAACATGACTGGCAAAATAAGTTTTTGCTAGGTTTATATACGTTTATCGGAAATTTTTTCGAGAAAACTAACACCAAATTACACATTTTCGTTATCAAGAAAAGTGAGCACAAATTGCATCGCGTGCGTTAAAGGCGTTAGTAGATTCGTTAATAATTAAACGCGTTTCAATTGGGTAAACCTGTTCAAAAAATAAACAAAACAGCTCAGGTTAATATCTTTTGTTCGTGAGATGGTGTCCAACGCTCTGACAAAAACTAATGATCCGTTTTATAAAAAAAAATCCTGAATAAGTAATAATATCGACGTGTTCTCACCTGACTATTGGGTTTGTTTACGTGCAATGTCAACTTTTACTAGTATGGTTTATCCTTTTAAATGTAGTTTAGTTGCAAACGTGTAGTTTAATTTCTTTTGTGGACAGCATTACTGTTGATGGTGATTTACAATAAATAGAAGCAAAAAAAACATGGTCGAAGATTATATATTCAAGCACCGAGTATGTTGACACAAGGAGATATATTTATTAAGACGAACATCTTATGTGGTTATTAGTCTTTGTAGGACTTTGGATGCATGTTCAAGAAAAGAATATAAGGTCGTTATGTAGTACTTAGGGCTTGAAGCCTATGTTAGTTTTAGTATCTTGTATGTTCTACCACAGTATTTCAGTTAACTGGAGATGCTATAAACTTTAAGCAGATATAGTGCTGCCATTAGTGGAAATCCCCTTTATATTCGTTTGAGTGTTAGCAAGGGAGCTATACCACTACCATTTTTATTACTTTTGTTTGTCACGATCCGGGCTCAGTATCTTATATAAAAATATAAGAACGGTTTTATAAGAATAACAACAAATATGAAATTTTAAAATAACATTAGACTTAGGCACGTTGGTGTAACAGTGACAAAACACTGTGACGAGACAGTCAAAACATTGAGAATATAACAGCCAAACGCTATTATACGATAAATGCAATGACGGCAGGTGTAAAAGTACAAAATACACTTTTGTACCGAATGAAATTACCGACGTTTAAGGGAATAAAATTATTTAAAAACTTTCTACTGTAGGATTTTCACATTGCGTGGTTTCGCATTACCATTATGATCAGTTAAAATGAAATTTATTACTTGACAAAATGGATAAAAACATATTATAAGATTATAGCAGACATTATATAAATTGTTATCGCTCGTAGTTTGCATTATTGATGTATTGTCTGGTGTCATCGTGTTAGAGAGTGTCGGGGTTTGGGTATGTTGTTCTGTATACGGAAGGGAGTACGGAAATGAAATTACTTTAAAAGATGGCTGCATATATTGAACATTCTTACTTAGTGAATTATTAATATTTTTTCAGTTTTTTTAATTGTAGAAAAGGGCGCCATATGTTCACCACCATTAAGTGTTTCAAAATATATTGAAGTAACTGACAAGTGCTCTGACATTCCAAAGCATATACAATTTATAGAAGGATAAAGCAAATTTACACAAACCTTGCTGGGACCGCATATCCACACTTTCAGCCTAGCACGTACATGCCTATTAAATTATTGCGTTTAATATTTTTTTCAAACATTTTAGCGAAAAATGAATAGTTTAGTTTAAACATTCGAAGTTTTCAGCTTATAAGAAAATTGTACAAAAGTGGTATCGCCTGCGTTGTAAAGCGTTGGCATATTCTTTAATATTTTAGCACATATCAAACCGGGATACCTGTTAAAACTTGACAACATAAAAGTTTCCCTCAACATCTTTTGTTCGTGCGGAAATGTCTAGCGCTGTGACACACATAGGTGATTGGTTTCATCAAAACACCTTGAATTAGTTATAAAACTAATATATTCTCACGCCCTCTTTGGGCCTTTTTACGCTTTTTATGTATTTGTACTTTTTAATTATTTTATTCTGTATTTTATTTTTGTCTGCCTGATCTTATACAACAAAATATGGAACCCAATATAATTAAATAAAAATCGCTAAAAGTGATCATTATTGCATAACAAATATTAATCAATTTTATATTAATATTTTATTTATTTATTTTTTTTTGGTTCTAAGTGGAAGAAATCTGTTTTAATGTAATGTTAATCGGAACACGCTCTAAACAAGTTGTATTTTCTTTAATGGAAATTCGGTAAATTACGGTCATATCTCTAATACTTAGAACATGTTGCAACAGTCTTAAATGGTTTTAATTCTTGCTTTCCATGTCTTGCTGATTCTTGAAAGGTTTCCTTCGAATCTTTAAAGCCATGAACGTGATATGATTGGTTCATACCCCTTAAATGCACTTAAGGGCATTAAAAGTGGAATGTGGCATTATTTGGCCTCACATTGGGAAATGGCTGAGGATTGTAGTTGGTGGTGTTGGACGACTCCGATGGACCCAGCCTCGGACAACCGCGGTATCAGTGAAATGGTGTGGTCTTGCTGATCAATGGCTATGCAGTTAGTCCATGTGCATGAAGTGTGACTTCTTTCTCCCCTACTGACATCAATGTGTACAGTGCACTACTAAGGTAGTTTACAACCCTTATCACAGCATAATTTTAAGTTGGGAGGATTGACTTTTAGGAAAACCGTGTTCAATACCTTTAAATTATATACTTAGAATTTAAAATTCGGAAAACATCTCATCGTTTAATACCAGAAAAGAAAAATGAAAACTGTTTCAGATATTTCAATTATAAAGTTTTTTCAACATTCGCAATGTGGAATGAAAACAGAATTGTATACCCTCGTTTTAACAGCATGTGTATAAATTTGGAAAATGACTTTTACATTAGTTATGGTCTCAATCGTCAACGGCACATTTTGCTAGGTATTTCAAAATGATACATAGTTTGGCACCTAGAAAAATCTAGTATCAATTAGATACTTTTATTCATTTTGCTTTGTACATATTTTCAATGCTAGCCATTTTTCAACAATGTTGGTTGGCATTTTAACTGTGATTGTTCTATTCCGGACAACATATCGTGGAAGAACACATTAATGTTTAATGTATCATTACACAAAAAATGCTTTTATATAAAGGTGACAGCCGGAACATATGTGTTCTAGCTATAATTTAATATTATAATTCTAATCAAGTCATTTGAGCCAGAGCAGTTAGTGCTGTGATAAAGATTGCCCTTTCTTAATTGTATTTTTTATTAAAATAGATGATTCACAACAAGTTTTGTGTGAACAAAAACAGCTTTGTATCTTTGTTTTTCCAGTGTTGGACTATCAGTCTTTCAAGGAATTCTCAAGTTGGACAAAAAATAACTTTTAAGTGTCCTAATAAAGTGTTTGCAGCAAAGTCTGTACAGAATGTTGCTTAGTTTTTTATGCATAGTCGTATAATGAAAATATCAACTGTGTGCTATTGTTTATTACAGAAACTTTTTGAAATCTTCGTAAAATACGTGGGGAGTTTCGTACAATCCCTATATGGTATGAACCAAATGTCCAATTTTGCTGATCCCACGTTTACTTTCACAACAAAATCAAGCCACTGGCGTATATTACATGACAATATATTTATAACAAATCTGTTGAAACTCTTTTATTTCAAAACGTTTCGGCCACTGGCCTTCTTCAGTTGATAATGTCACGACAAGTCTACATTATCAGTTGAAGAAGGCCAATGGCCGAAACGTTTTGAAATAGAAGATTTTAAATAGATTTGTTATATTCATTATCCCTAATTATTATTATTATTATTAGTATTAGTATTAGTATTATTAGTAGTAGTAGTAGTAGTAGTAGTAGTAGTAGTAGTAGTAGTAGTAGTAGTAGTAGTAGTAGAAGTAGTAGTAGTAGTAGTAGTAGTAGTAGTAGTAGTAGTAGTATATGTGTTTTGTTTAAAGTCATGCCAAAAGAGCTTTAACTTTAGAGTGAAGTGTAAAGAGACAAACGCTCTTAATTTCGTTACTGGGACATTATGTTAGATCTTTTTAATATGCTGTCCACTGTTTTAAGCATACATTTTCACATTTGATGTCATAATTCGATGTTTCATCAAGCAGTCGGTCGATAAACGGTATTTCAGAAAAGACATTGTGGACTTGGCCAAGTGTAACTTAACTTGACACACACCACGCACACACATTTATTAAATACACTTATTTACATTTAATGTTGTTTTTTTATATAAACAAACTTGAAAACTAGTGGGGATTTTATACTGTCGTAGTCAGTCACCTCGTGTTGCTGGATTCTTTGATTATATTAAATTAAACCATCGGCGAGTATTGTTAACTTATTAATTCAATTGTTTACTTACATTGTTATTTGGGTTTCAACTAGTTAATCATCTTTGTGTTGATATGATTCATATTTCCAGCATTACTGTTTTTGTGTTGTTGTTTTTTGTTGTTGTTTTTTTGTCACGTAAGACGTCATTTACACTGTAGACATTGCATATGAATTATATTTACTAATAAGATATTATGGCATTTTATATTGTAACTAAAACATAACATTGTTCATGCTTTACCTGAGCGAGTTCTGTCTTACGGTGTGGATTATACAAGTTGTTGTCAATAATATATTAAACTTCTTTTTCGTTGATGATATTGCTATTTGGTGAAAGTGTATAATAATATTTATAACAGACTTATCATATTTATCTTGTAACTGATCCAATGTGTAGTTGAGTTGCTTTAAGTTTGCTTGTAAATCAATACTAGACCTATATTGTACTATTTATACCAACTTTTAAGTCACTCACAAATAAATTATTTAGACTTAAACCAGCCCTAGTAAAAGTTTTACGTGATCTCAAAAGTAAGTTGTGACGTGGTTATCTTAGTTTAGAAATAGCTATCTCTGCGGCGTGGCTCAGATAGGTAATATCTGCATTGACAAGTAGGGATTTATGATGCACTGTTTACATGTATCTAGGTCATCAATGAACAACATTTTGCAGGACCTTTTAATGACTTTCTTGGTTATTTGAGAAAAAATGTTTTGGTCCAATCTGTCGGTGACTTACTTGGTTATTTGAGAAAGAAATATTTGGTCTAATCTGTCGGTGACTTGCTTGGTTATTTGAGAAAAGCAAACTCTTTGGTACAATCTGTCGGTGACTTACTTGGTTATTTAAGAAAGAAATAATTGGTCCAATCTGTCGGCGACCTACTTGGTTATTTTTAGAAAAGCTAATTCTTTGGTCCAATCTGTCGGTTACTTACCTGGTTATTTGAGAAAAACAAAATGTTTGGTCCAATCTGTCGGTAACGTACTTGGTTATTTGAGAAAAGATTCTTTGGTCCAATCTGTCGGTAACGTACTTGGTTATTTGAGAAAAAGAATCTTTGGTCCAATCTGTCGGTAACGTACTTGGTTATTTGAGAAAAGATTCTTTGGTCCAATCTGTCGGTAACGTACTTGGTTATTTGAGAAAAGATTCTTTGGTCCAATCTGTCGGTAACGTACTTGGTTATTTAAGAAAAAGAATCTTTGGTCCAATCTGTCGGTAACGTACTTGGTTATTTGAGAAAAGATTCTTTGGTCCAATCTGTCGGTAACGTACTTGGTTATTTGAGAAAAGATTCTTTGGTCCAATCTGTCGGTAACGTACTTGGTTATTTGAGAAAAAAAAGAATCTTTGGTCCAATCTGTTGGTAACGTACTTGGTTATTTGAGAAAAGATTCTTTGGTCCAATCTGTCGGTAACGTATTTGGTTATTTGAGAAAAAGATTCTTTGATCCAATCTGTCGGTAACGTACTTGGTTATTTGAGAAAAGATTCTTTGGTCCAATCTGTCGGTAACGTACTTGGTTATTTGAGAAAATATTCTTTGGTCTAATCTGTCGGTAACGTACTTGGTTATTTGAGAAAAGAATCTTTGGTCCAATCTGTCGGTAACGTACTTGGTTTTTTGAGAAAAGAATCTTTGGTCCAATCTGTCGGTAACGTACTTTGTTATTTGAGAAAAGATTCTTTGGTCCAGTCTCTCGGACACCACCTGTAAGCTTTTGTCTGGTGTTAGTTCAAAATTTTATTATATATGATATTTGTCATGAAACCTTTTCACATTAGTTTGCTAAATTAGTATTTTAATATGTTGCTCTCCAGTCTAACACAAATAGCACGTATCCTTCATTATGTACATCACTTGATCGAGACAGACTTTAAAAAAAGTCGTACGTGCAACACAATAAAATCATTGCATAATTTCTGACGTCATTTAAAGGTACGAAATAAGTATATATAAATTATAGCAACAAAAAAGGAAATGTTACGTGTTTTTGTGTACTTTAGAAAAGATATGTTCCTTAAGGAAAACGGTTACGTTTATTCAGAATATCATGTTTTAATGAACAGTGTATTTTTATTTTTACCAACAGTATACTTGCTATAACATAATAAATAAATAACTAATACAGCCATGCCTTATGTTTGTATCTAGTTTCACCAGTGATATAGAACATGGTTAGTCTGGATGCAACGACATGTGTCACGATTTCTATTTTCTTGTATATTGATAAAGGAATTTGTCACCTCCGGTTTCCAAAGATCCGTTACAGGACATAGGGAAATGATATAAATTGCAAACTAACCACTATTTATAGATTAATTTCTCACAGAAATATATTTTTATTCAAATGCAGACAAAACATAACTATCACAGATCAAGCATAAAAAAATTAAAAATACTTAAAAATATTAACAAAATGTCACAAAAGTCAAATATATATTGTTTATTTGTGTATGATTTTAATATTTTGATATAATACATTGTATAAAGAATTACGTTGTAAGTTAATAAAGCTCGTAGCCATTGTGGTTCTATGGCTTTTATAGGTAAAAAAAGCATTTTCCATTTTAGGAAAATGTTTTAGAAAATATAACGTTGTTATGTGAACAATGTTATTACCATGTCTTAAATAGAGGCCGATCTATAAATTATCTTCAGATTTCAAAAAACTCAAGAGGTCAAAGTAGATTCATAAAGCTGCGTATTAATTTATCAGCGAGTACCTTATGACAACGTGCTATTGAAAAGTGCAAAAAATCTTATAAAACACATGACGTGTCATGATTATCTTCCATCGCTTTCAAATTTACCATTGTCGGTAACATCGGCATTATTCTGTACTCTAGGGCGAGAGTGCTTCCAATGCCTCCTCCGGTACAGAGTCGATGGTTCGACCCGTTTTCAAGGTCAGCGCCGTTGTAACGACATCGGGAGCAGAGACTGCGAACACTGGCCATAGTGGTTCGGACATCTCAGACACAACGAGATTCTTGAACCGGAAGATCATCTTCTTGTTTTTCACGTCTGTTATGATCCAGTGACGCCGTTCAGCGTCCAGCAGGAAGCCGTAATACAGACGGACGAAAGTTCCTGGTGGCGATTTGGTCCTGGCGGATATCGGAGTGTGGGAGAGCAGTTGGCCATTGTGCCACGTCTGAAGACAAACCTTCCCACAGACATGGCAGCCTCTGGCACTCACACACCACGCGTACGGGTGGCAGTCAACGGACGGGTGCTTGTCGATGCAATCCAGTTTAGCGAGTCCAATCTCAAACACGTGTTCCTGGCGGATAAGGGTGTGTATCTTGTACACCACGCCCACCTCAAAGTAGTAGATCCCCGCCTTTTGGATGGGTCGACTGGCCATGGCGCCACGGTAGATGGCAAAGCGGCCCTGTTCGCGGTTCTGTGACCGGCGTGTGGTATGGCCCTTATTGACTTTAGCCCGCATCGTCTTGCCGTCATCGTTTATGTCGACGGCTGGGTGGGAGGTCGTGGCGTCGAACACGAAACCAGGACCTGTGAATGGGTTTAAAGAAATGTCTGAGGATAATAAATAAAGGTGATAATTCTATTGTAAACAATTATATAGACGGACGTGTGTGTGTGTGCATGTGCGTGTGTGTGTGTGTGTGTGTGTGTGTGTGTGTCTGTCTGTCTGTCTGTCTGTCTGTCTGTCTCTCTCTCTCTCTCTCTCTCTCTCTCTCTCTCTCTCTCTCTCTATCTATCTATCTATCTATCTTTCTCTCTCTCTCTGCCTGTGTGTGTGTTTGTGCGGATGTCTGTGCGTGCGGGTGTACATGCATGCGTTTGTATGCGTGTGCGTATGATCGGCTGTGAGTGTGTGCGTGCGTGAGTGCGTGTGTGCATAATATTGATCTTTTTTATTGACGTCAGAAGGTTCTACACTGAGAGGCTCCCATGCGAGTTTTACTTACAGATGACGTCTCCAAGTCGGTGGTCGGTGATTGGTGACATGTCTTCACTCATCGCTGAAATTGAAAATTACATAACTTGTTAGTAACTTTAAATATAAATATATGTCATTAAAATATATGTATTGTATGCATTTTATGACGAGTGTTTAAAGATTTAAACATCTGAATCTGTATAGTCGTTGTCCAACATATCATCTTACCAGATAAGCGTAAATGGGAAGTACAAGTTAATGGTATGTGCTTCTTGGTTATACATAGATACATGCACACTTTGAAAACAAAATAATAAAAAAAATCCAGATAGTATTTTGCTGACAATAACAGTGATTAAAATAGCAAATCTAAGCAAATATATATACATGTATATGTATATACAATATATGGAATGGTATGTACCCACCGCTTGGAGTCGCTGTATGTAAACTCCTTGTTGACTGGATATCGTGATGTTTGTCACGTTGAAATCTGTCAGCTGCCGTGAGTAAGATGGAATAAAGTTAGATCATACGAACATAAAGAAAGCTGATACTGTTTTTTTAAAGTAAGTTTAAAAGTACACGCAAATGTACTTTTACATTGGACTGGTAGGATAGATGGTACCCCTATACTTGCAAATTAGTTGCCTTTTCTTTCACTACAATGGTCATTGTTGGCGCCGCCCTAGAGGGCGAGGCCTGTTACGGAATGCATTTTTATAGTGACGATAGTGTAAATGGAAAAACAGAACATCGCAGCTGTTCCGTGAGACCTTTTTTCCGAGAAAAGAACTGAGTATTTCCGATTTTTAAGAGTGTAGCTTGCAACAATAATGTGTAGCTTGCAATAATGAAAATATAGCTGGCTATTGTAAGAATTCGCAGCTGTTTATCAAAATACTGTTTTGCAAAAGAAACTGCATATATTGATGTTAGCAATACAGCATTTAAAAACAGTTGTAGCAGAGAATACGGAAAACAAAGTAACAAATATTCCACTTCCCATCAGAGTTATGGTTCGTTGCTGACAAATGTTTATGTAATTAGTCGACAGTGTAAGTGTGTTTAGTTCCAAGGATCGTCATCTTCTTGCTCATGCTCTCTACGGCGCCTTGGATATCTCACATCCCAACTCTTTCTTGTTTCAATATGTATCATTTAGAAGGTTGTGTGTTAATGACGTCACATCTTACTCAGGTTTAGACGATCTACGACGGTTGGTGACTGTACCCGGAAGACGTGATCATTTGGCAGAGGGTTCCCGTACAGGAACACCGTTGCTCGGTGTTTCCCCTTTGTAGTTCCCGTGAAGCGCGCTTTGTAACGTCCGTTGTCTTTCGTGGCGTCTTCAACTGCAGCAGGACGTCGACGTCCGGAGGGGTCAGTGACATCAACGCGCAGGTCAACACCACCTAATGTTTACGAGATAAATACGCTAGGAACTATCCATTAAAACAGCTATTTGTTGTTTTGTTGTTGCTTAACTCTGTTTGTGCGTTTGTTGTTGTTGTTGTCGTTGTTCTTTGTCTTTTTGTATTTTGTTGTTCTTTTTGTTTGTTTTTGTTTTGCACTTTTCGTGTGTTTTTGTTTTGTTTTATTCTTGTTTTGTTGTTGTTTTGCTTGTTTAAAATCGATGCCGCATTGCCTTACTTGAATACGTTTTAATACGTTTTAAACATCATTTCTATGTACATTTAAGCTAACATCTAAAACCCGGTAGGATAGGATATTTTAATAAGTTACTACTTTTTGTAACAGTAGTAGTAAATATGTTCCGGTAATAACAGATTCGGCTACAGATTTGTGAAACCCTTTAATAAGAACAAAGAAAGATCGTGGGTGGGCGATTAATTATTGTCTCCAGTCACAGAGCTGGGTCATTAGAGGCCCCACTCTCCAGAGCAGCGCCAATTAAAAACATCGGCAAAATGAACACGTCACAGTTTGGAGTGTCTCTGTTGACGAGGATCATTCTGTTAACGATTTAAGAGTGGACTGGAAAATCAAGAACCTGTCATCAGTGCAGAAGACATTTGGGTTTTTTACCTAAATATGCTGATACCGCAACGCAAGAGATGCTAATGTACGAATTAGCTCTGACCATAGGCGGAAGCGGTAACTGTTGTTTTTTCTTTTTGTGTATAATGTCTCGTTTGTGCATTTTGTTCAATTTTCACCTTTACATCTACTCGGTGTGCCTTTGTCTAGAGGTAGTTCATAATTTATTATCTTTGGTAATTCGCATTGGACCTTTTATTATTTTCGATTTGTTTATATTACAGATCTGTTCATTTCTCACCCTACCTTCGGACTGTTGCAGGCCGTCACTGTCAAACAGGGTGATATTCATTATAGTCTCGTCTCGTTCCATAACCACGTCGGCAGTCTGCACATGCGTGTTTGGGCCATAAGCGGAAGTAGTCCATACATCACCCAACTTCCTGGCAAGTTTATTGAAGTCGTCTCCGAGTGACGTTGCTTTGAACTTTACCTGAAATTGAGAAAATCATTTTGAATGGAAGATTGCATATAGAAGTTAGACGTTCAATTAGCTGAAATTATGTGAAATTCTGTCGTAGAAAAATAAATTCATATTTGATACAGTGCCTATTATTCATTTTTTTTTTTAATTGTTATTCGTTGTTCAATCAAACTTCAGGGGCCAAGAATGATTTTCTCATAAGCAAGCACGGTTAAATAGATGCAGTGTTTCTAAATAACTAATTTAAAATTTGACCTACTCTTCTTTATGAACACATACAATTCGAGACTCACTACGATGTTTCTGTTATTGCTTACCTTTGGTTTTTAAGAGATCCGTTACAAATTTTAAGATACGAAAACGTCCATGATGGCTATATTGTTATCGCATGATAAATATAATTAATCTTAAAATTTGATGAACTCCATCGTACGAACCCCTTACCTCTTCATTGTCATGTGGAATAGTATCAAATTGTTCCTCTTTTAGATTATTTAACCTCTCTGTGATCGTATCCTTGCTGAAGAGAAACTCTTCTTGTGTGCCATACATTGACAGATTTCCTGCAAACTCATTGGCGTCCTCCATACAGTTAATGTGATACGTTACACTGTCCAATTGAGTCTCTAACCGCTTCTTCTTATCTTTTGCCTTAGCGTGCGCCTTGTCCCTCAGCTCTACACGCCGACGTTCCAGCGCTTTGATTGCGTTATCGAAAGCAGTATCGATATTGGCAGTGGCGTGATTAACGTTTTCGGTCAACTTCTCCATCGTGTTTTCGATAGCCACTGCAGTATCCTGTGCAGAGAGTGTTCGGTGTTTAACGTCCGACATCAGCGTTTCCACCGACCGCTTCACCTCGCCGTATACCTGTCATGTATTGCATTTTTATTGAAACGTAATACTGTCAGAGAAGTTTACAATAAATAGCATGCAGGGTATGCTATAATCAACGGGATAGAAAACTGTTTTATTCTATTTTACGTAGTCATTTTTTACAACACAACGAGAGATCATCTCTTGCAAGTTTCACTACCTTGGAATAGTTACAGTTTTATTGGCGACGCGCTAGAGCGCCTATATTATGGAATGCTCACTGAAATTTGCACATGGTGAAAGGATTTTCTAAACCTGATCAATACGGGTCCTAATTCGATAAACGGTGTTCCATTACATGTTTTTATTTTTATATTTATTTTTGTGTGTCTGTAACTTTCAAAAAAACTTTGAAAATAAACAATAAGATACAGAAATAAACATACTACGTTCGAGAACTAATACTTTCTGGACAATACTTATTTGTGTAATGTGAGCCTGCTGCACATGTGCTTTTTTCTGCTAGTACACTTTAGTTTTATAATTAATTATAAAAAAATGCATTTTTCTACATATGTAACATCTTAGAAAACCTATAAAACGGTGTCGGGTTTTGCTTTTTATTTTGTTTTAAACCATTCTATGGTCTCGGGAATATAAGTTATACGGGCTTTTTCTCGAAAAATAATAGTATACTGAAAACTTATAAATAAAAACCATAACGTTTCAAGTGTCTTTGTTACTTGCTTCCATATTGCTTTAATCTCTTTACATCTCCAACTTTTTGCGTCGCCTTTGATGCTTCTCATAAACGACTTTTCTAGTAGATCTTTATACATACAGAGGATATGCAAAAATGGAAAAATACTGTAGCCCGACGTCCCGGACAAGGAAAAATGCAGTTTCGGGCTACTGGCCATTGATCATTTAAAGTTAAGTTCATTAAAGTAAACAACGGTTTCTAATTAGCCACAATCAATTTCACGCCAGGAGCAATTATCAAAAATGCGTTAAGGCGGTACAATGCACGCACCTACATAAATGCTTCTAGACAAAAAAATAAAAGAAACAACTTGTTGCCATATCTTGTTTATTTAGTTGCAGATATGACAAATATGTTCTTTTATTGAAAACAACGCAAATTTATTTTTTGTCCTGGTAACTAGTCCGGGATTAGTCGTTGAAAAGAAAAGAAATCCAGTCCTGATATATGTTACTGTTGGCGTACCATGGCACTCTAATATTCCATGTTGTTTTCTGCATTGAAAATTAGTTGCAGTTTGAAATAACGCCGCACAAACTTTTGATTAACCTTTTGTACCTATTATGTCGTAAATTATTCACGCATTTTAACTCTTCATTAAATTCACTCTGAAGAAATAGTATCTGATTCTGCTAATCGTTTTTTTACTATTTCATTTCAAATACATACACATACACGCAAAGAGAAAGTTATGGATGGATTTCAAATACATACACATACACGCAAAGAGAAAGTTATGGATGGATTTCAAATACATACACATACACGCAAAGAGAAAGTTATGGATGGATTTCAAATACATACACATACACGCAAAGAGAAAGTTATGGATGGATTTCAAATACATACATATACACGCAAAGAGAAAGCTGTGGATGGATATGGTACCAATTTCAAATGAAAATACCAATTACTGACATTAAATAATAATCAGGTGTAAACAAAGTGCTGTTTTCACTAGATCAACAAATTGTTGTAATATCTTTATTAGCTAAATGCAATCAAAGGAACTATATTCCACGTTGTTGGATTATTTTCATGACAGTTAGATCTAGAAAACGATCACAACCAAATTGTATATACCAGAACCCGTATTTAATTCTTTGTTAGTTTTTAGCCTGGAACCGAACCCACAAACTCAGGTTCTCTGTTATGACTTTGCGAAAACTGAATTATTTACCGAGTGATTTGTCATTTTCAGTCCAATTTAATTATCTTCGTGTGAAATTGTACCGTTGTTATTTCTGGTATTTACCCTAACTGCCTTACCCTTTATCTAGAATTTGATCAATTTTTTCATGTTGGAAAATTATCTTTTTTCACTTAGTATTTTCCATTTCTCCTATATCTTTGCACTTACTTGTTGAAATTTAAGATACATTTCCTGTGGCTTCTGAATTTACCCTCTTTTTCTCACTAGTACAGTATTTTCTTCACGTCCTCTTAACTAGCTTTTACTTTTCTGTCTTAAAGGGATGGGATTGGATTTGCCGGCATTTCTGTCGATACTGTGCAGCGACATTTCTATCATTATAGCACAGGGGCACTTATGAGGTGCCCAGGGACTGAACCCGGCCTGTCCATTATACTGACACCGACGAGCCAGGCGTATTACTGTCCCCTTAGCCCCGAGCGTTAGGAGGGAAGCCACTACTACCAACAGTCTTTGGTTTCTCCAGGCCGGGGTTTGAACCCGCGACCTCCCGATCAGCAAGCCGACGTTCTACTAATTGAGCTATTGCGGCTGGTGTGTGCTTTCCGACAGTTAATATCAAAAGTATTTTTATTAAACATCTAAGTAAATAATTGTTTTCCGAACAGATCTCGCAAAATGCTTTTCTTCGATGTTTTACACCTGTCTGAAAAGTTAACCATTTCGCCACGATTGTCATTACAAACATGTATTTCCTATCCGAGCCACGCTACACAGTTAGCTGTTTTTAAACTAAGAAACCCACGTGACCACTTATGTTATAGCTCATCCACGTCATCCGCTGTGACGTCGATGTCTATTTTAAGCAGGAATCCCAAGCGTTCTTATTTATAGATTTGAAAAGAATGAACATTTTAAGAGTTAATTACGAGTTTTACTTCCACTAAATTGAGATACTGATGAAAATCGTCAAAGCTTTGACAAAAATATCTTTTGTTTTCTGCAGAAATTATGCACTAATACCCCAAACATAGGTCAGAAAGGTTTAAAAAAAAATTAAATATAGGCAAACTGGCGGATATCACCGTTAATCTCTAAATAAGACACCACGAACATCCCCTACCTCGTGTATATCCCGGATGTCATGTCCCTTGGACTCTGGATGGTCAGACACCGCACATAGGGCACATACTGGCCGTGAACACGTTTCGGACGTACAGTAGAACGCGTACGGTTGGTCAGTGTGGCCTTGGATTGGACAGGTCTGGGGCTGTTGGAAGTCGTCTAGCGGAGCCTCCCGAAGCTCCTCGAGAGACATCATGGTGTGCTGCTTGGTTACCTTGGTTCGCCGGTGGGCGTCAATACAGTCCCCACACAGGAACTGGGCACACTCCCGACACCGACTCTTGGCCAACTTAGCCTTGTTGTTACACTCCTGGCACACGATGTCCGGATTCTTCTTCTGGATCTGGAAATAAACACAAGAAACGGAGTCATACATGTGCTATGTATTATATAGTGAGCAAAAAACAAAGTTGCTAGGCCAAAAAATTAGGGAATACAGGGGCGTAGCTAGGCATAGTATGATGTGTACGCTTGGGCACTAAAGGGGTCAGCGAGCATGCTCCACCGCAAAATTTTGTGTTTCTAGATCGTGCATGGTGGCTTCTGGTGGCAGGTTCCGGTATTAAGATATAACTAGATTTTAAGTTAAATTTTATGTTACAGACATTTAAATATTGACTTGATTTAATTATTGTATACTTTTAATTTTCAATTTAGAAGCTACTTACACTAAAAACATTTATTACAGATTTAACCTTTTTATTTTTCATTCTTTGGGAACAATGTGTACGCATCTGCGTATTCTGTGTATAGGCAACTATGCTCTTGTGCTCTAGAAGCAGTGTGCTCTTGAACAATCGGTAAAGGGTAACAACTCATATACCAGTGAACATAAGATAAAGGGAAACAACCCATATACTGGTTTATGTTCTGGAACATAAGATAAAGGGAAACAACCCATATACTGGTATATGTTCCGGAACATAAGAGAAAGGGAAACAACCCATATACTGGTATATGTTCTGGAACATAAGATAAAGGGAAACAACCCATATACTGATATACGTTCTGAAATATAAGATAAAGGGAAACAACCCATATACTGGTATATGTTCCGGAACATAAGATAAAGGGAAACAACCTATATGCTGGTACATGTTCAGGAACATAAGATAAAGGGAAACAACCCATATACTGGTTTATGTTCTGGAACATAAGATAAAGGGAAACAACCCATATACTGGAATATGTTCCGGAACATAACATAAAGAAAAACAACCCATATGCTGGTATATGTTTTGTAATATAAGATAAATGGAAACAACCCATATGCTGGTATATGTTCTGGAACATAAGATAAAGGGAAACAACCCATATACTGGTATATGTTCTGGAACATAAGATAAAGGGAAACAACCCATATACTGGTATATGTTCTGGAACATACGATTAAAGGATAATTACTCACATACTAGTCTGTGATCTGAAACAGACGGTGAAAAGAAACAGCTCATATACTAATATTTGTTTTGGAAAATAAAACAACCATAAACAACATTTATTGCTGCGTTCTGTTAAATTAAGTTGCAAAAGTAACTTACTCCACAAAAATGTTTTTGTTCAATTGACTTGTTGTCGTTCTCTTTTTTTTTTCTTTTTTTTTTTTTATTCATTATACGAAAATTACGATTATCCTTTCATTCTGTGTTGTTTTACCTGTTGTAAACTGACGAGCACGGCGTTAAAAGAGCTCATTTTCAGTAAAGAATTAGATTTTACCTTGAGATGGTTCACTAGATACTGTCTCGTCTCATCTACACGGAACTGGTCCACGTCACCATTAGGTATGCTGTGACGTAAGTCGCACACAGAACACTTCAGCGTACCACGTGACGCCGTCGCTTCCAGACACGAACCGCACAGCGCGTGTAGGCATGGCAGAACGCGCGGCACGTGCACGATGTCATCATACTCCTTCTGGCAAGATGGGCACTCTGCGTACTGGGGCCTGACATCTTCGGCACGAACAGACATCTTGCTGCCAACTCGTGTAGAGGCCATGATGAAAGTGAAGGTCGTCAGAAAAGTGGAACTGGAGAATTGGAACAAATGATGTGTTTATCGAAAATGAATCGTCTAACGGGCTTAAATATTTTTGTGTGGTTCGACTCACAAAGCTTGTAGTGCCAGTCAGGGATGGATCAAGTGTGTGTGTGGGGGGGGGGGGGGGGGCATCCCCCCGCCCACCAACCTGGTAAAAGTGTAGCGTTGTGAAAACACATAAATGTAAGGTTAAAAATTAAAAGCCTTTTAAGTAAATTTTGTCTATTGATTGCTTAGGTCGAAGTTAGAGGCCCTTAGGCTACTCGATAGTATTTACTGCGATAAAGTTGATTGGATCTTGATTCAAACACCACCCCACCCCCACCCCACCAATATTTTTTATCCGCCCCTGGTGCCGGTACTTTTTCGATTATGTTAAATACGCTTTTAAATCAATATTTTCTCTCGTGAGACGATATGTTATCGGTACAGTTTATTTTGTTAATTTTTAATTCAAAGGAGTTAACTCTTTCAAGACTTCAATTCCTTAATACTTGGTTGTGTTGCCTCCCTTCCAAGCAAAACTCCTCACTTACCACAGAATATTTACCTCTGTTTTCTAGTATTTCATTAAGAAATATGTTCTCCGTTTTTTGTTAAACATGCACTATATTAATGGCTAGATATTTTATTAAGTCAGACTCACTCGTCATACACAGTTATCGTATTTTTTAAGATTACACATACTCTCCAACACAATATCACGTCACTGTTGCGAAGGGCCTCGCTTACACTGAATTGCGACACTTCTGCGACTGATCGAAATTTTCATCACTCGCACGAGTCGCACGCCAAATCTTTGCATCTGAGATATCACCTATGCATTTTATTAGGAGATTTTTTTTCTAGTTATAATAGCCTGATGATTGTATTCTACAATGTCTATCATTTGTACATGATTTTAAAACCGCTATTTGCAAACATTTAAAAAAATCAAAATTTCTCCAACCGCCCTTTTGTACATATAAAATAAATAATAAAATTAAACATAAAACTTACCAACGTGAATTCCAAACCAACGAATTCAACTATTTACCTTCTCTTATAAAACCTTTTGTACAATACTTCTAATTACAGAACGTGTAACCACTGTAAATCCATTGGCACTTTGCAGTCGCTTTGTATCCATGATCAGTTGGAATACCTTTTGTTTAAAGGACATGCTCTATTGAATGGAAAGTCAAGTCTTTTGTCTCAAGTTTCGCGTGTGTATCCCTTTTCTTTTCATATTATGTACAGAACAGTGTATCAAGTTTCGAAAAGTAAACGTAAAAAGTAATACATTACATTACAAATAATTTCTAGATAACATAAATTATTTCTGTGATTGATAAACAGAACTGACAATTAAAAACAAAACAAACAACAAAATAAAACGCCATTAGTGTTATCAAACTGTTATCTGACGACTTGCTTATTTCTCTGTTTTATTTTGACAGGACAAATGACGTTGTATGCAAATAAACTGTGTCGCATTTTTTCAGTCTTTCAATGAATGGGTGCGACATTTTTACAGTGTATGTAATGGACAATAGGTGTTTTACTTTATTTATTTATTTATTTATTTATTTATTTATCTATCTATCTATTTGCATCGCATCGACATAATTATTTTCATATAATGGCGTCCAGCTCATTATTCGTGGAGAAAGACCCTAGGCGTATGTCTGAGTAGAACTACTGGTGCACCGCAGTTTAGCTGGAAAACCTCCTCACATGGAAGATCGGGACTTGAACCCACGCGGTGAAGGGCTGGAGAGTTACATGTCAACGACTTGAACCACGAGGCCACGGGTGACTCTAGAGACGGCAAGTGTCTAGATGTACAAATACATGTAGATGTTAGAGAACATTTTAGATTTTGCAATGCTTCAGAAGGTCCAATTTTCGAGGTGTGTTGATGGACGACACATATTTGGATAAGCAACAAGGCAAGAGATAAAATTTCAGGTTTTGCAATGTTTTATGTGCAAATGGGCGGTAGGGCAAACTGTTTAGTTTCGTGCTTTACAATGTATATACAGATATATAAATAGACCTAATGGTGCATTATCTGTTATGCAATCCTACAGTTAGGCAAATTTCTTGGTATGAAAATGAACGGGGGCGGCAAATTTCATGATTTGCACTACTTCAGAAGGTCAAATGTACAGGTATAACATATAACAACAGATGGTATGGCAAATGTCAGGCTATGTTATTGGAATTCATATGACTGTAGGCCTACATGCCAATTGACAGGAGGGCGGATTTCAGTCTATGCATTGCTTCAAAATGACAAATATCTAGATTTACAAAAAAAGACGGTCAAGAAAATTCTTTTCTTGCACTGCATCAGATGGCAAATGACGGCATTTGCATACAGACTTAAGCGCAAATATCAGTTCCTGCAATGTTTAAGAAAGGCAAAGTTATAGATATTTCGGATTATGTCATACTTCAGGTAATACATATGTATATACTACAAAAGGAACAACTACAAAAATACTACAGCAAAAGAAAATGTCTTGTAACTCTTCTGCATAACAAATGCCCGGATGTGCATGTAGACACGATTTGTGGTTTGGTGTGGGGGTGTGTGGGTGTGTGTGTGTGTGTGTGGGGGGGGGGTGTCTGTAGTAGTGGGGGGTTGGGGGTGGGGGGTCCGGTTATTCGATGTTTTATGAGGTCAAATGTCCGAATATACACATAGACGGGATGGCAAAGTTCAGGTTGTGCAATGTTTTAGGTGGGAAGATAGCCTTATATACAGATATACGTGAGAGGTAAAAATGTTCGGTTATATGAGGTTAAATATGATCAAACGTCCGGATATGCAAGTAGACATGATGGCGAAGTTCAGATTATGCAATGTTTAAGGACTGCAGATATCCGGATATGCAAAAACGCCAAATAGACGGGAGGTCAAGCAGTAACCATGCAGGTTATGTGATATGTCGAGAGAGCAACTATCCGGATATGCAGTTAGACGGAAGCGCAGCATTCACCTTATGCCATGATTTATGAGGGCAACTTCCTGAATTTGTAAAAGGTCTGGAGGACATGGTGCATTTTCTACAAAATTTCGGGATAGTATAAGTTTGATTATGCAAAGAGAGAGCGAGCGAGAGAGAGAGAGAGAGAGAGAGAGAGAGAGAGAGAGAGAGAGAGAGAGAGAGGGGGAGAGAGAGACAGAGAGAGAGAGAGAGAGAGAGACAGACAGACAGACAGACAGACAGACAGACAGACAGACAGACAGACAGACAGACAGACAGACAGACAGGCAGGCAGGCAGGCAGGCAGGCAGGCAGGCGGGCGGGCGGACGGACGGACGGACGGACAGAGACATAGAGACAGAGAGAGACAGAGGGATAGAGGGACCGAGAGAGACAGAGACAGAGAGGAGAGAGAGGGGCTGTCATTCTGTCCTATCTTTCAGGAGGGGCAAATGTCCCGATGTGCAAATAGACGGATTGGCAACTTTCATCTTCAATATTTCAAAAGGGCCAATGATCCCCGGAGATTTTTGTGATTCTAGATCTTACTTTGTGGCTTCTGTTGAGGTTTCGATATCGAGATATTAGTTGATTTTAAGTAAAAAAAAATATTTTACATAGTCCTTTAAACATTAAAGCAAGAAATGTGTTTAATAATTATACATTTCTTTATTATAAAAAAGAAGCTTCTCAAACACATGCGCACATTCTTGTTATGGCTATTTATGCAAAATGTGTTATGCCCCTTTTTATTTATACTACAAATCAATCACTTGTTTTAATGCAGACATTTTTTTCACAGTGTTTTGAAGCAAAATGCAATAATATTTGTTTAAACAAAAGAAAAGATTACTGCATTTAAGCCATTTTGAGAAATCGCGACAGACAAATGATTTAAGTGAAACAAGTCAAATTAATATCAAGCAATAGGGGAAAAAAAGATGATTTAGTCACGAAGAGTCTCTGCGATTTGTGTCAGTCAGTTAAACAAATGTCAGTGCATATGACGTCAAAGTGCATATTCAGTGAAGTCGTCAAATCAGCAGGTAGCCTAAATGTTCTGTCTGACGATTAAATGCAGCAGCGATTGTATATCTTACGAAACATGAAAGTAAGTTGGTCATCGAGGAATAAACCGTACCCTACATATCCCTCCATCAGTTACTACCAGGATGTGATCCTCCATAGGACGGAGTTATCTGAGACGTTCTGATTTGATATATATATAATATATAAGACTACAAAACTTGTACCATACCAAATAATAGAACTGCAGAAAAGTTACTAAATCGGTTAGCTTTACATATTTTTCATGGTTCAAAGAAATGTACTAGCTGATCGCAATAAATATACTACTATGGCAAGATTTTTTTCTTTACCTTTTTCATAGCCAATTTAATGTTTTCTGTATTCATTTTTTACAATGAGTAAGCTACACAAGTGTGTATTCTGCGTACGTGCAACTGCGCGCCTGGAAGTAAATGAGTTGCTTACGTATCTACTTTTTCTTTGCTTATAATATTGAAGACATCGTCTAGTATTGATCCTTTTTTTTTTATTTATTAAAGAGATTTATTTGTAGATTAGACCTCATGTTCATCTAGATGTACACAAAGTTTTTTTTACGTTTCCTTGAGCTCTAGATGCGTACCAGTTAGACCTATTTATTTTATTAAAAGCTAATGGTATCGATTTATTTTTAAGAACACGTGCCCCTTTGTCATAAGCCTTTTTGTACATACAAATCGAACAAAAGACTGATCCGTTGTTGGAGAAAATTGTACAGTGCGCTTTCTTTGGCGCGTAAAAATATTAAATCTCGGTAGCTTCCCTTGGCATACTCACCGTTCTCAGGCTTTATTTTCTGACGAAGCGCGCTAAATCTGGACATCCAATCAAAATCGATGAAGCCATGACGTCACAAATCAAAATGGAGGTCACTGATTTCTAATCGAAGCTCTATTTTGAAAGAACAAGAAAAAAACTGCTGGTTTTATTATTTTGAGCGAATTCATCAGGTAAGTCAGCGATAATTTGCCAATCTATAAACTCCCCTCATGTTATATGTAGATGACTTGTCGCAGTTTCTGAAGGAGACGAGAGTCTCTTGACACAATTCACTATGCTAGTGTGAGCACTTGTTTTGTGTATTACTTTTTGTTAACTGGGTGGGGTAACGTGTTGTTTATGAAGTGTTGATTCGCTTTTCGCTCCAGAAGTCAGTGTTTTCCATTACTCATGAGACACAAAGTGTTAGTTTCAACGTCATCATTTAGTTTTCAATCGTTATATACAAGTTTGGACACAGTTTGTGTCAAAAGAAAGCTGTTGTCCATGATTCAATTATGAAAATTTAGCCGGGCCAATTACTTTATTAATTTGGTTGTGTCATATATCGTTAGTAGGTTGGCAATGGTCTGTTAAATTGACACTTAATATAATATCTTTATCAGTTTATGTATGGCTTTAAGTTGTTGCAACATATCTGTTTTCTGCTAAAATGAAATTAATAGATCTACAGCACACTTGTTCAAGCTCAATGTCTTGATGTTATCACAGTTTGGCTAAGTTTATATACTGTAGAAATTGATATTGCAAGAAGTCATGTATATGTAAATTCTTCCAAAGAGTAAAGAAAAATCAATCTAAGCAATGTACAACTGAACAAATTGTAAACATTCCATTATAATGGTCTCAAGATAACGAAGTCCAGCAAACCGCAATGGGTCATAAAAATTACAAAACAAATCATTTTCTAATGACTTACCATCGAAGCTTGCAGGATGGAAGATGAGTTAAATCCCAGACTGTATAACAGCGATGTATACACTACCGGAACAACTCACTTGCTGATGCTTAGATATTAAAATATATAGGGTATTTTAACAAATTGTCAGATGGTGGCATAATTTTGGTTTGGTAATCATGTCTAGTGATCCTGGCATTCTTTATCGAAGAATGCAGTTGTATCTGCATCCAGTATAACCATCTTCTGATGACAGGCAGATGTAAAGTAGAGTGTAAAATCCAGCAAGCAGACTTGAATAATTCATTACAAAGCATGTTTTCAACTGATGGCCTTTCAAGAAGTATCACATATTTGTCTTTGACAACCGGCTGCAATAGCTCAGGTGGTACAGCGTCAGCTTGCGGATTGGGAGGCCGCGGGTTCAAACCCAGACCGGGACAAAGCAAAGACTTAAAAATTGGTAGTAGTGGCTTCCCTCCTAACGCTCAGGGCTAAGGGGCCAGCATTACATCTGACTCCTCCGTGTCAGTATAATGGAATGGCTGGGTTCAGTCCCTGTGTACCTCATAAGTGCCCCTGTGCTATAATGATAGAAATGTTCCTGCATATTATCGGCAAAAATGTCGGCAAATCCCATCCCATCCCTTGTCTTTGACAGCTTCTACTTGAAATCTTAAATGCAACCTTCGTCAAACCCCACAAATGTAAGCTGTTTTTAAAAGCAAGTTGTTTGTATTGCATAAAGAAGTTAAAGATATAGATACAGGCTTATTGTCACATTGACAGGTGCAGGAGGCTCTGTTTGTTTGCAGAATTTTTACGACCAATGTAAAATGAATGAGTAATAGTGAGCCATGCTCTCACTTATTTTTTATTCGAGTTACCTTTTTTGTCTCCCAACTTTAAATTTTCAAGCTCCTAACCACTTATATAAAAGTGCTAAGTGGTGCTCTTGTCTGTGCAGTCTAACAGCCACTTGAATTTCCTCAGTTTTACTTCATGTAGGCTTGAGTCTGGTATCTGGAAAAGTATCCAGTGAACCTGTGGTGTGCTGGTGGTTCTATCCAGACATAGGTTTAAGGTCTTCCTTCACAAATAAGGGACATCTGGACATGGCCCATATGACCACAATTGGTTCTATCCAAGCTTGTCTTATGCCCTCCACCTGTAAAAGCTGATGTTAGATTATAACCATAATTTTGACAGAGTAAGGTATCTTAGTACCATCCATGTCTTGGACATTAAAGCTCCGCAGCTCTTGCAGTTGACTTGCAATGGATCAGTTGATTACTCTAATACATCTAATATATTCATTTAGAAATATCAGCTGATCTGACCGGACCTGGTAGCGCAATCGATAGAGCGTCAGCTCCAGGTACAAGAGGCCCCGGGTTTGAATTGGGCCGTGACATACCAAAGTCATTAAAAATGCTAGTGGTATAGCTCCCTTGCTAACGCTCAAGCAAATATACGGGTAGTTCCACAACTAGTTGGCCCAGTGTCAGGATAATGTGACAGGGTATGGTATCATGCCAGGTGTTCATAGCATGCTATGCATATTGAAGGCAGCACTATACCTGCTTCATGTGGACACTGTCTCCAGATAACTGAAATGCTGTTGGTGGAATGATAAACCCAATAAACAATCAGCTGATCTGAACATAACATCAAAAATAGTTACTGGAGCACAAATTGAATGAAATCAACTCGTGATCTATACTTTTCAGCCATTAAATCTACCTTGCATGGATTTTTTAGTGACTGGTTGCTTGCAGAGAACTTTTTCATGTTAAGCAAGAAACAAAAGTAGCTTAACAAAGGTTGTGTAAAATACCTAAAACAAACTCAAACAGCTACATGTGTTTGTATATCTAGGCATTTGCTGTCTTGGTGGCGCCTGTGGCCAAGCGATTAGAGTCGCTAACTTGTAACTCCACCTCCATAACGATTGGGTTCGAGTTCCGGTTGGTGTGAGAACTTCCATTTAGGGAGGTATCCAGTGAACCTGTGGTGTGCTGGTGGTTCTATCCAGACATAGGTTTAAGGTCTTCCTTCACAAATAAGGGACATCTGGAAATGGCCCATATGACCATACCGTATTCACTCGTGTAATCGCCGCACTTTTTTACCCGATTCTATCGTTAAGGAGTTGAGGGTGCGGCCATTCTATAGGTGTAAGGCCTTGGGACATTTTTTCTAGAACGATTCTGCCGATTTTTGGGACGCCATGCGTCTAGATGAGCTCTCTAAGTAGGAGGTTGACGTACGATATGAACGAGATAGCGCCGTTTTATGCTTTTGTCTAACCAATGTGAACATATTTCATAATTTAAAAATGACTTCCTAGTTTTATCTCTTGAATCATATTTCTGAATGTTTGCATCATCAAACAATTTCACCCAGCTGTCATGCAGATCAAAGGACTTCATAGTAGAGCCGATAAAACAACACAGCTTTGATACGAGGCGACAATCTCTTTGACGAGGTGAAAAATGAACAGGAGCGTCGACCAGTCATGCTGTCTCAACAAAAGGGTTAATTGGTAAACAGTGACTGTATTTTTGACACGTTGCGAATGTATCTAGTCTCAGTCGCACTGCTATCCTGTAGCTCGTGGCGGCATGAAATTAATTTCTTTGATCTACGTCAACAAGTCTGGTATGACAGTACACGATATATCGGGGAACAGTGCACTGTCCTTGTGTACATTCCACCAATCAATAATTTCATGGAGAAATGTAATCGGCAGCTGCTTATAAAAACACATCGTTCACCCCCACCCCACACTGTCAAACTGCTCCGATCGATATTACCTTGACAACAGCTTATCTCAGAGTCAGTCACTTGACCTGTGTAATGAGGCAGGTCTACACAGAAACGCCAAGTAAATTACAGCTTGGTGTATTTAGCAGACTGAAGTTGAAAGTTTGTTTAAGTGTTTACTGACGCATAATAAGCTGTGTTTCATGCAGAACAAAGGGAAATGTATGTGAGACAGTTAATCGTTGACAGACAGTATTGACAATATAGCGGAGCTCCGCTGTATTAACTGTGCGGCCTTCATATTTTTTTCTTCAAATTTTGCGGTCATTTTGGGGGTGCGGCCATTACATTGAATTAGGATTTTTTCTTCAAATTTTGCGGTCATTTTGGGGGTGCGGCCATTACACGGGTGCGACCATTACACGAGTGAATACGGTAATTGTGTCAAACAAAGAAAACAAACAAACAAAAACATTTCTGGATTTCTTTTCCTAAGAATGATAATATTTCTTTCTTTTTTTGTTTTAACCGTAAGATGTTAGTGTTCCATCTATTTATAGACACTTTATACCTTTATGCGTAGATGCAAGTGTACCGGTATGAGTTCATTTGGCCATTTGTTTCAAAGCTTTATTTTGAAACAAAATGTTTGTTTGTGTTACTTTCCTCCTTGACAATAACTTGAAAGGATGACATTCTCAAAGTATCAAAAAAGGTACAAGTTAGTGGCTTGACAACTTGCCAACAGGTTCCATCAATGTAATGTCTGATTGTTTTTAAATGGATGACCCATGTTGACTTCTTTGTTTCACAATTTTCTGTGCTTTTAGAATATGTGTCATGTCCATTCTTATTCCTAGACCCTTATGTGATGTACATTGAAAGTGTGCTTAAGTATATGTGCTGATAAGTTTTTTAAATGCCATTTGTAAATATTTTGCCGGTCACATTGTATAATAAAACTACATGCAGATGCAATATCACCATGGTGCAGTTGGTAGATTATGGATTGTCCGTGTGCACCCGTGGTCGAGTTGCCGAATTGTCATTCCTCTGGCTGCTTAGCCTCTAAGTGGGTGACTTTTGTGGGACGGTCTAACGTACGGAGTTCCGGCAGTGCCTCCTTCACCAAATAGCTGGACAACTCTATAATGATTATATTTGGTGGCTCTGATGTATTTAAAAAACAAAACAAATAAAAAAAGTCCCTGGTTTTAAATCCTTAAAAACAAAACAATTTTTTTACATTTTTATCTTATTTGTCCTTTTGTCACAGGCAAGCATGCTAACAAATCTAAAAGTTGCTTGAAAATATCTACACTCCATTTAAAGACTATTACTGGGAAGGTCTTTGCAAATTTTGAATGGCGTTAAGAATTCACAAGGGATATAACTTCAATCCACACTGTAATGTCAAACATGTAAGGGAGACAACCCTTAGAAGGCTACCTTGACTTCATTGTTTGCTACAGTATCCAGTCCTGTTAACCGAGTGTATATAGTCCCTGTACTGAATAACTTGTTTTATATTGGAGGTACATTCCCAACAAGTTGTAAATATGTTAAACATGGGGGGCTCGTATAGAAGATATGATATTCACTGGATTTAAACTGGTAGACAACAGTTTTAGAAGGTTTACAGCAGCTGGATTAAACTCAAGATTTTACCACTGATAGTTCTCTGGAGGTAATTTGTGTTCAAGATTTTCATCGATTATAACACAGAGAAAATATCTTGCTTTGCAAGAAAAAGTATTTTTTCAAACCTCTACCTGTACTGTCCGATGTCTGTCTACCCATGTAATTGGGTTTTATACAGTGTGAAAAAGCTTCATTCCACTGAAGGGCACATTGTAGTCAGTATCTGCAACATGTTTTCATAATGATTACCTCTGTTTGTAAGCATTGGGCTTAATGTTTGCCTGTAGTATTGAGGAGATCATTGCACTAGTAGCACACTTGTTGAGAGTGATAACATCCAGATAATATAACACTAGGGATATTCTTTAACCTGTATTATGCAACATGTACATGTCATAAGAAATTCAAAATCTTGGTAATTTGCTAACAATGATATGCAAAAGTAACAGACACATAAAGAGATTAGCAATAAGTGCGGATCCAGATCGGACAACTTCCAGCAGGAGCTGGCTGATCTATAAAGATAAGTTTAGCAGAGTCAAGTAAGACTTGGATTATTTATAAAGAAATATTCCAAAGACAGACAACAGCCCGGTGTTGACGTTTATATAGCTATTGAAATTATTTTGAATTTTTT
Source organism: Sinonovacula constricta (assembly GCA_007844125.1). NCBI lineage: Eukaryota > Metazoa > Mollusca > Bivalvia > Cardiida > Solecurtidae > Sinonovacula > Sinonovacula constricta. Next base: position 52,278,770 of record CM017568.1, on the reverse strand, counting down.
TACCTTTACTTGCAGGAGTCACGATTTATCCCTTAAGCATTAAACAGAAGCCACCTTTCAAGGTGTTCCCAGCATGCAAAAGGTTATAAATGTACATTATGTTCAAGTGGCATTACTTGTAGATACAATTCCTTTTTAGACTCTAACTGAAGTATTTATCTTTGTTTTATGAGAGTATTTCTATTTTTTTTACTTGTAAAGCTGTACCAGTTATGTTGTTATTACATGGTTCGTACAGGTCCTTGAAAACCTTGAAAAGTACTTAAAAAAAAAAAGACCTTGAAAAGCTATGGAAAAGTCCTTAAAAATGGAATTGCTGTAAATAATCCTTGAAAAGTCCTTAAGAAATAAAAAGATCTTTTAAAAAAAGTTGTTCCTTGTTTTCTTCAAAGTGGTATCTGCAAAAATTAAAAATTCTTACGAAGTTTGCTAATTATCTGTAAAGAAACAAGTCGGCCCCTTCTCGCCAAGTTCCCGTTTGATCTTGCCGCACATTGCCAGTCTCAGCCGTTGCGTCAACACACGGTCAAAATGACCTGTGTGATTGCACTCGGTGTATTGTGGGTAAAGTAGTTCTTCAACATGGCTGTTATGAATACGGAAGTGATTACTAAAATGAACAAAACAAGTACGAAGAGGTATACAACAGATTATTTTGGCATTTTTTTTTATACATTCTAATAGTTAAAATATGTTTCGTGCAAAAAATTTGAACTAAATTTTGTAAACGGTCCAGACTTTAACGTAGTGACGTCACACGCTATGTATAATGGACATATTGCTGTTTAACGAAAGCGAAAGTAGCAAAACTTGCTCATCGTATTTTTTTTCCATTTATCTATAAACATCAAGACTTTAAAAGTTTCTGGACATAGAATAAGGCCTTAGAATATGGTTGTTTAGTCATTTATCTAAATTCAATGAATATTATAATCGAACGTATTTCCTACGCGGAACTTTTTTTTATGTAGGCACAAATCTCAAATTTTGGGTGAGTTACGAGTCGTAGTATAGAGATGACTTAAACGTAGTGACGTCACGCTATGTATAGAATGAGTCTCAGCTCTTGGCCGCGCCACCTGGTTAGCGTGGGCTAAATCACTGGTTTGACGAAGTGCGCATGCGCAAGTATTCCCCGTTCATCCGGTCGAGTGGGCTGCTATAGATGGTTATCGATTTTTCACCAAGGTGCGCGCGCACCTGTTTGTCCGCCATCTTTGTGGTAAGGTGAATCAACATATCAGTACCGTGAAAGCGCAGTTTTCTTTTAAATTAACCATTACAGGCAATGAAGACGATGATTAATTCTTGTAGTGTTGTGAAATGTCACAAAATATATAATCCGGATCAGAAATATTTATTTATCATTACCAGCCGTCAGTACAAACTAAGGGAAAAGGACGAGAGAACTTTCGGACGTCATACTTTCGCGCTTGAACGGAGCATTCATTGTAGCTAAGCGTTTTTAAGTGTTTTGGATTGCATTAAAAGTCGAAAGAAAATATGTATACTATAATGTTAATTGCTATGTTGTTGTTTATTTTATTGTTTTTATTTAGATACAAATAATTAACAAACAATTAAGAAATATATTGCTTATTTACTGGTCCTAAATAAATTAAAAAGCAACCAACAGTATCGATAATTTTCATCAAGGTCAATTTTAGACAAAATGTTGTCATCAGTGACATAAAAATATGTATGTGCCCCTCAAGATGCTATAAGCACAAAATGTACCCCCAGATATTTGAATTTGACCCTTGAAAATTTTGACTGAGGAGTCAATGACCATTGACGTTCAGCGTCTATAGAACGCCCTGTATTGGTTGTAATGTGGTATCCGACAATTTGTTAATATTGTACCCATGTAAAAACACATGTTACTAATATTCTTGGAAATTTATACATAATGCTCGAATAAACTTTAGTTAAAGTAAAGACTGTTATTACACTTACTTATTGTTCGACAGTGTGAATCTTAAAAATATCGCATTAAATGTCCATTATTTTTAAATAGGCACGTTGATGATTTCAAGTTATCTCAGATAGGAAAAACCCTTTATGTAATGACAGGCAATGTGTTATGCTTTACTTTTTACATGGCTGTAAGAACAAGGTTGGGCGGTAAATTCAACCCCCGGTATTTACCAGTGGTATTTACTGGCATTTACCTGCTGGAAAATACTCCCCAACGTGGCAAATACTACTATTTTTACTTAAAATACTGCAGAAATCTTAATTTAGTTAACTTGAAATAATGTATAATCATATTGATAATTAAATTACTCGTATATTTTAATTAAAATTCTTTTTTAACCTAAAATACACGTGAGAAAGTAATGCTAATCCACCTGCACCTGGCCTTTGACACTCAGGAAGCAAAGCCATATGGTCTAGACTATTAAAACAACAGGTTTCAGACAAGGGGCTGTAAATAGCCAGGGGCAACATGGGCAAAAATAAAATGTCATACATAACCTAGACAGTTTGTATTGGTACAATTAAATGGTTGTGTATTGAGTATGGTATGAGCTAGAGTGTCAACTGTATGGCTTCATTCCTGAGTAACGTTTTTAATTTCTCTTGTCATCACCACTTCTATGACTTCACTCCACACCATTACCTAGATACTATTCACCATAAAGCCAAAGGATCCAGTCCGGAATGTAAAACAGCATTTTGCGGGAACTTTACAAGCAAAAATCATTTATTTGAATGCATGAGAGAAAATTGTTTCGTCCAAACTGCCAGATACCAGCTCTAATAAAGTGTAAGAAACAAACTGTTTTCAGAACGAGCCGAAACTAGCTGTTGCAGCTAACTATTTAAAATGGTTTTGCTTTCACATTGACATTTGTCAATAAATAATAGCACATAGTGTTTTTATTTTTATCATTGTCCTATCTTTCAGCAAATTTAACAAACTTACATTATGTTAGAATAATAATTTCACAGAAAATTGAATTCAAGTTTCAGTACTTCTTTTAGAACCACACCATTTCTGAATTAAAAACAACACATTTTACGGTAAAAAATATTTAATGACAGTAAATTCATCGATCAATAAACAGAAAAAACAAAAGCAGACTGCTTAGGAAATTGGAGCATGTAATGGTATTCGATTACATATAATAAATATGACAACCATAACATGGGTTTTAAGGAACTTAAAGCAATGAAAAAATAGTATAACATGATGTAAAGAATTGAAAACAGTACACATAATAAATAACCCTGTTTTAAAACCAAAGTTTAGCAGTGCCCTTGTCCAAGCAGTTGTTGACTTGTAACTCCTCAGCCTCTCAGTGCATGAGTTCGGGTCCTGGTCGTGGAGGTTTACCAGCTAACCTGCAATGCGCAGTGGTTCTACCCTGGCACAAGTCTAGGATCTAGCTCCACCAATATTTAATTAGATGTCGCACTTTGCTGAAACACTAGATAGTTCACTCTGTCTGGATATGCAATGTCCGACTGCAAGTCATCAGGCTGTCGTCGAAGACGAGTACGGATCAAAAGCAATCAAATCAGTCTTCTTCAAGTCCTTTTCACGCACAATAGCTCCAGTGTATTAATATAGTCCTATTGCACTTTGTAACCATTACACACGACATCTTTCGCGAAAGAATCGGTTCAATCGTCGAATTGTAGGGACCTCAGCAGACATTAGTAAACAATGGCTTTACCACAAATATGGCGGACCGCATTGCATGCTGGGAAATGTGTGACGTCATACGATAACCATCTATTCAACAAATGTTTGCAAAAATGGCTTATTCATATGGAAATTTTTAAATTTTGAGGAAGTTTCTGAGTTTTCTAAACACTAACGATGTCCAAACAAAAGACGAAGTGTGTGTTCAACCCGGATTGGCTTGCTGAAGACAAATACAAACAGTGGTTGGCGCCAGTGGAAAAAGATAGGCACCAAGCATTTTGCGTGTTATGTATGAAAACATTCGATATAGGAAGCATGGGAAAGTCCGCTCTCTCTAGCCATATGAAGGGCGACAAACACGCAGGTAGGGCTAGATCGATTGGTATAGATTCGGAGGGTCAGGCTCCCAGACCCATTAATAGACTGGATACGTTTTTTCGCTCATCTGGAAGAGGTACGTCTGCAACATCAAGTGCAACCGTGACAGCAACTGGAAGTGGAATGACTGGTGCAGCAGGTAACGTAAGGCTTAATCGAGACATTGCTAGTTTTTGTGCAGCTGAAGATGTACAGAATGCCGAAATTCTTTGGTGTCTGAAAACTGTGACCTCCCATCACTCATTTCATGGACTCGTGAACAGTGACAGTTTGTTTCAAAAAATGTTCCCAGATTCTGAAATAGCTAAGAAATACCAGTTGAGTGAAACAAAGGGACGTTACATGGCAGTGTTTGGTTTGGGACCATATTTTTATCAGTCAATGCTGAAGAAAGTTCAAGAAAGAGGTCCTTTCACCTTGCTCTTTGATGAAAGTTTGAATCACAAAACTCAAACGAAACAAATGGATGTTTTGGTTAGGTTCTGGGAGGCTGGGCAAGTAAAGTCACGATACTTGACTTCAACTTTCATGGGACATGGCACTGCTGTAGACATGGAGAAACATTTTTACAGTGCTTCCAAAGGACTGGATTTAAATAAACTGATTCAGTTATCAATGGATGGACCCAGTGTTAATTGGAAGTTTTTTGATTCACTTCAACAACAACTGGACAGAGATCTCGGTGTACAGTTGTTAAATGTTGGAAGTTGTGGACTACACGTTTTACATGGAGCATTCAGAACTGGGGCAGATGCCTCAGAGTTCGGTGTGGACGACCTTTTGTCGTCATTGTATTATCTGTTTCATGACTCTCCAGCAAGACGGGAGGACTTAACAAAAGTCACAGGTTGCATTGAATTTCCACCCAAATACTGCAAGCATCGTTGGGTGGAAAATGTGCCAGTCCTAGAGAGGGCTTTGAAACTATTGCCACATATTCAGGTCTATCTTCAGCAAGTTAAAGAGAAAAAACTTCCAAAACCAACTTGCAGATCATTTGAGACAATTCAGTCACATGCCAAGGATGTACTCTTGGAGGCTAAACTTGCCTTCTATCTGGTGGTTGCAAAGGACCTAAATGAATTCCTTACAGTTTACCAGACAGATATGCCCATGATACCATTTCTGTCAGATGATGTTCAGAAGATAGTGAAGGACTTAATGGAAAGATTTGTGAAACCAGAGGTCATTCAGTCAGCAAAGAACATACAGGGACTGTTAAAAATTGATGTTTCTGACAAGAAAAATCAGCTTGAAATTGGGAAGATGAACTTGGGCAACAAAGCTAAGTCTGTCATTGATAATGTTGCCAAAAAGAAGGCTTGTAGTGAGGGTACCATCTATGATTTCAAGCAGAAATGTAGACTGTTTCTTGTGAAAACTGTACAGAAAATAATGGAACGTTCTCCACTTAAGTATAGTCTTGCCAGGAACATGGGTTGCTTGGACCCTAGGCAAATGGCTGAAACTGAACTGGTAAAGAGAGAAAAGTGCAAGACAAAGTTTCATCGGGTGTGTGAACTGGTGGTCAGCAGTAAGAGGTTAAGTATAGACGATGTTGATAAACTAGAAAAACAGTACAAGACCTTCCTTGAGGATGTTGTCACTAGGCATTTGTCTGAATTCAGGGACTTTAGGACTGTAACAGATAGGGTAGATGAACTACTCTCCAAGTACATGTCAAGCAATCCTGACTTCAAGGAACTATGGGGTATTGTTGAGAAACTTCTTCTTGTATCACATGGTCAGGCCACAGTTGAGCGACAATCTTTCTGAACACTCTCATGTTGCTATCAGAGCAATCTGTGACTATGTGAATCATGTTGGTGGTGTTGTGAATGTCAAGGTTGATAAAGAACTTCGAAGTGCAGCAAGTAGTGGAAGGCTTAAATACAATGCATATCTAGCAGAAAGAAAGAAAGACGAGGAAAAAGCTAAGGTGTCATTGAAAAGAAGGAAGCTTGAGGAGGAAATAGATGAGTTGAAGAAGAAGAAACAGTGCCTTGAAACGGACATAAAGGAATTGTACAGTGAAGCTGATCAGAAAGCCCTCAAAGCTGAGGCAACAAGAAACTTTACTTTCATAACGAAGTCCAATAGCCTTAGGCATACTGCCAAAGAGAAAACAAAGTCTCTTGAAGAAGTAGTGCAGAAACTGGAGTCAAAAATGCAAGAAGTAAAAAATCACTAAGACACTAGGAGGTGGTGGATATTTTAAGTCTTTGACATTTGAGGTATGTTTTTATGAAAATTAGTGTATTTTACATGTACTTTTTCAGAAAATAGTCCTTGAAAAATCTGTAAATTGACCTTGAAAAGACCTTGAAATGTCCTTGAAAAAAAATTGGGCCCAGGAGTACTAACCATGTATTAGATTTAGAGTTGTTCATTCACAGTATATTTTTCCTAATAACACCTTCATTTGTAAGAGGCAGTGTTGGTATTTAAAAGAATTGTCTGATTGTGACAATGGTAATGAGAACTGCACATTTAGGGTTGGTTTGAAATTCAATTTTGTTTTTAAGATACAGTAGAAACTAACAATGCGGGCAACTCGATAATACGGCCGTTTTTATATTACGGCCAATTTTCTCGGTCCCGAACAGTTTACTATTTGATTCTATATACTTGAAACTCAAAAATGCGGGCAACTGGCTATTGCGAATTACGGCCATGAGTTTCGGTCCCGAACTGGCGTCTAAGCGATAAATGAAACTGACTAATGCGGCCAAGGGAAATAACTCTTACCGACTGTTGCCAGACTGGGTGCGTGAATTTTACTACCATGCAGCGCAGCCTATTCGTAGACATCCATCAGCATATCGTACACCAGTCTGTGTTTACTTAGAGGCGGCCGACATTTTGACACTTTCTTTAGTTTAGACTGCATTTCACAAAGGATTAACAGACATCATAGGCATGTGTCAGTTAATTACAAAAAAAAATTAATGGTCGTTAATTTTGATACAAATGGTTAATTGACAATCGTTAGGTGTGAAAAACGCAACGTCCTTATATACATGTGCTTGAAGGTTTGGTTTGAAAACGTATGCTTTATTGATTCTGCACTTCTTTATTAATCACATCATTCTGTTTATGTTAAAGCACTGAAGTAGCAATGAGTAGAAAACGCAAAGAACTCTGTCTTAAAGAAAAGATTTCTCTTATCAAAGAGAGCCCTGGACAATCAAAAATGAAAGTGTTCTACATTTTTTTGAATCATAATGCATATTATATTATTGATTTAAACTACTACTATTATACTAACAAAACAAAATATGATATTGGTTTAAACACAAATATAAAGTATACAACACGTATATAAAAAGAATATGAACACACATGTAGTTCATTATGTCAAAGGGTCATAACTTGTTACAGTTTATATCAAAACTAGCTATTAAGGCCAAACTTTAAATTAAGGCCACTTCTTGCCGGTCCCAAAAGTGGCCTTAATAGCGAGTTTCTACTGTACATTAAAAGGGCACAATAATGGAGATGATAGCAACATCCAGCTATATAACTAGTGGTATAGGAAGAGCACAGAGAAATGTCTGGATAGAAACACTGGCCCACTCAAAAGTTTTAAATCAGACTGGCAATTGAACCTATATGGTGAAAGACTATTGAGCCAGAGGAATGTCTGGATAGAAACACTGGCCCACTCAAAAGTTTTAAATCAGACTGGCAATTGAACCTATATGGTGAAAAACTATTGAGCCAGAGGAATGTCTGGATAGAAACACTGGCCCACTCAAAAGCTTTAAATCAGACTGGAAATTGAATCTACATGGTGCAGGACCATTGAGTCAGAGGAAGTACAAGTCAGCATCTCTACCACCTTGGCCACACAGGCCATCATTTTGGATGGTTTGAGTTCGTCACAGGATATATTGCGCTAATATATTTCTTAAATTCAGGTTTATTTTTTTTATATGGGGCTCTGTAGCAGCATGTATTTTTTTCTTCCTCAATTCTCTGTTTCTATTTCTGAAAGATGTTATCCAATATAAAGCAAAAAGATGTGTTGTAAATCACTTTCTTGATACAGTTTGTGTCTTTTGCTACTTTTTATGTCTTCTAAAACTTTTTGTGTTTCTTTTTTACGAAAAAACAAATCTGCCATTTGATATTTTTTTAAAGTAGTGCAAAATTTATTAACAAACTTTACTAACTTTTACACTAACAGTAGTAAGTTATCTACACAGCTGCAAGAACAGGAATCTGCTACAGAATGATGAAAGAAAGTATAGCTCTTTGTAATCTTTACATCACCTTCCTTAATCTGCAAGCAGCCTCGGGGTTTCCATGTAAATAGAGTCATGACTTGTCACATTCTGTGGCCGTTCATAGTGTTGTTTTTTAGTTTTGGTCGGGGCAAGAACTGTCATGTGGTAAGTCTTACAGCAGACTTGTAATGTGCTGTGGTTCTACCTAGACATTGGCCTGGGGGCTTCCTATATGTTATATTTGGTGGATATCGTTATGTTGTCATTTTTGTATTGCTTCAGTCTAAATAAAAGTAATTGGAAAAAGACAGCCTCCTGGCTCACTCAGTCTGAATGGGATTCCTACTGTTTAAATGATTAAATTAGGGTTAGGAACTGTTGAAAGTGATTAATTTTTGTTTGTTGAAACATTTGCTTTTTGTTTGTTCATTTTCTTATACAATTGTGTAAGTATGGGGAAATGGAACTTAATTAAAAACAAGACCTACATTTTGAACTTAACCAAACAAAAAGAGATGAAGAAATCAAGTTGTTTTAGGTTAGAAACACTTGTTAGTAACAGATAATTCATTATAAATTATAAATTAAAAAATGTTAAAGAAACAAGTGCTTGTTATAATAATAAGTGAATTTTTTTTTTCTGAAAACATAAAAAGCACGCAGTAAAGAAAGCTCTATATCTGTTTCAAGTTGATGCCATAGCCAAGTTAATAAAATTATTGATGGGACATTGAATCCTACACCAGTCTTTAAAATGAATAGTAACAGTCCTTAAAATGAATAGTAAGCAAAATCTATTATACATTTTAATGAACATAACTGTTGGCAAATAAAATATACTATTTTTTTTTTCTTTTTCGAAAATTTGTTAGTGTATTTGATTTGTTGAGTTCTTATCAATGTTTGTCAGTCTGAGATTTTGAAGCCATCTTGATATTGATCCTGGGACGAGATAACCACTGCAACATTTATCTATACTCTACTTCAGATAAAATGCATTTCTACTTATTAGTTGATGGTTTATTATTATCTATTTTTGTGCAACATTTTTATAAACTTTTTTTCAATTTTTAGTTGTTTTATTTTTTGTTTTGTTTTTGTTTTTTGTGTATGAGAAACTTTAGGCATTTAGCTACCAAGATCTTCTTATTAAAGGTTGTATTTGACAGTTTGCCAATATTAAATAGATGCATCAATATCTAACCACTGCTTTGGGAAATTTGGTCATACTTTTTGCCTCAGACATACTTTTGTCGTTATAAAGACGAATTTGGACACTAACTTTATTGTTAGATTGTACCAAAAAAATACTCTCAATGTTCAGTCTGTCCAACTCTATAAAAAGCGCGATAGTGGTCTCAGCTAAAAATAGATATTGACGTCAGAGCGGATAACCTGGGTGACTATATAAAGATAAGTGGTCAGGTGGTTTTCTTAGTTTTTAAAAAGCTATCTTTGCAACGTGGCTCGGATAGGAAACACCTGTTTGCAGTGACAAATGGGGATTTATCCTTGACTGTTCACACAGATCTTTGGCTTCAGTGAACAGTATTTTGCAAGACATTTTCATGTACCTGTGACATGTTTGATTATTTGAGAAAAAATGCCCATATCAAATTAATGTAATAATACTCAGGGCTTTTTTTCACCATTTTGGGAATATGACCCATACCCCTGGAATTGGGAATTTTCGCGTTGTTTTGCCAGAAATTTGGGGAATAAAAAGCTGTACTGTTATATGTTGTTTTTATCATGTTTGCCACATATATTTAATATTATCAATAAACAACTGATGCCTGATTAGCTATATTTAATATTATCAATAAACAACTGATGCCTGATTAGCTATATTTAATAATATCAATAAACAACCGATGCCTGATTAGCTAGCCTAACTAGCAATAAATTTTATTAAATGAATGCTATAGTACAACCATGTACATATATATATATTTATTTTTGATTGGGAATTTTTCTTCTCTGATTGGGAAAAGTATATGTTTTGCCATTGGGAACATGACCAAATATCGGCTATAAAATCGGCCGAAAAAAAGCCTTGATACTTTACCATGCTTAGGAGGTTTAGGGCATACTTCCTGCATAAACTCATGCTTTAGTATAAGTAAAGCTGGTTTTGAGCACTTTTGGCATTTTAGACAGTTCAAATCGCGATAGAAACACTCTAAACTCTCAATCATTCCAAATCTTTAAATAAGCTCGATATTGATCAACGCTTAAAATAGGTCTCAATGTCAGAGCAGATTGACCAGATGACAATATAATGTTAAAGTGAGATGTCACTTGTTGTTTTTTTAGATAAAAATATCTATCTCTGCAATGTGGCTCAGATAGGAAATACCTATTTGCAATGAGGAATGAGGATTTATGTTTCACTGTTCACACTGATTTAGTGCATCAATGAGCAGCATTTTGCTAGACCGTTTCGGGTAACAATGGCTTATTTCATTATTTGAGAAAAGATATTTTGGGCTGAACTGTCAGATACCAGTTGATCGTCTGCTCTAGGTACGGGAGGCCGTCAGTTTGATCCCAGGCTGTGACCTACCAGAGTCGTTATAATTGATAGTGGTATAGCTCCCTTGCTAACGTTCAAGCAGATATAAGGTTAGTTCCATGGTTGGTTGGCCCCGTGTCAGGATAATATGACTGGGTGTGGTATCATGCAAGGTGTTCACGGCATGCTATACACAGTGAAGGCAGCACTATATCTGCTTCAGGTGGACACCGTCTACAGATAACTGAAATACTGTTGGTGGGAAGATGAACCCAATAAACAAACAGTTACCTTCAATAATGGATATCATGCTTATAGCCAAGACATAGCACTAAATATTAATACTTTATACATAGTGAGACACATGTCTGTCACATGTCTGCCGACCTACAACATTGTACAAGGTATGGATACATCACATTGGTCTCATCCTTGGCTTTCTTAATAGCAGTGAATATTTGTATTTTTCAACTTTTTTTCTACATTTTGTCAAATGCCTAGAAATTGTGGATACTGGTTGAGGCTGGGACATGTTGTGACCAAAGTACGAGTAATGCTACATGATGACATGCAAGTCCATCCTGGTAACTGCAGTGTAATGTGAGTGACTTTGATGGGACGATTGTTATTGTGGGAGAATGATCAAGTGTACCTTAGTGAACAGATTGCACTACTGATGGGCCACATTTGATTGAGCTAGTGCAAGTCATCCTCCCTTTATCATTTAAGAATGCTACTTAGTCTGCTAAGCACAAATTGATCAGATTTGGGCTAATATTATAGATCCTGATCAGCCATCTATGTCTCAATTTCTTTACTTATTGCTGCTAAGTCTTGATTTATATATCTTGTTACAAAGGCATGAAATTTTTAACAAATAACCTAAAATATATAATGTTTTTATCTCTGTAGCACTAAGGGTTTATATGTAAATGAAGTGGTGTATGTTTGTTTAGCACACTGCCTGCAAAGCAGGAGTTGATCAGGTTTGGGCATTTAATGTTGATCCTGATCAACCAGCTCCCGTTAGGAACTGTCGGATTAGGATCTCATCTGTTTGCTGCTCAGTCTTGGACAAAGTCTAATATCGTTCGCATGTGGTTATTTGTCAAATACTAAGAATTGTATTCTCAGTTATTAACCAGTGCAGCATGGTAAGGTTCAATATGTAAATGAGGTGGTGTATGTTTATCTAAAAGTGCACTAGCTGGCTGGTGTTCTTGGTTAGGTAGGATGTGGCTTGAGTCACCCCTGCAGTCACCAGATGGGGGCGGTAATGGATGTCGATGACACACTAACAGACAAATCAATCTTGATAGTGCAGAAACAAACCATTCCAATTATTGTACCTATAAATTTAAAAGTTAGAATAATATTTAAAAAAAAACAACACATTTTTTGTAACATTTCTATCCAAAGTGTAAATTGACAAAAAAAAAAGTTACTTGTATTAACTTGTATTTTACTTTTTAGAGTTTAATTGTTGGTGTGACGTTGAATCCAAGGAGATATTACTGTTTCTCATCCTTTACCTTGCTTCCCCCCATCAGTCATATTATCATCTTCCCTCTTCTTCTGTGATTCCATCTGTTTATCCTCTGTAAAGGTAGTTCCTCTTTCTCTATGAATTTATGATTCCATATATCTATCTCAGCATCATCTTCCGTGTTCCTCTGTAATTCCAGTTCCATCTATCTATCCAGTGTATCAGTTACTGTGTGCCTGTACGTAAAAGGCCATGTGGTGTCTGTCAGGAAGACACTATCGGTCCTCAAGATAGTTGAATACTTATGAATGCGGAGGGATAAGGGCTACTGCAGTAGGGCAACCCATTTCACGGGGCTTGTAATGCTCCTAGCTTTTAGCTTGATTAGCGTTATTGCTCAGGTTAGGCAAATAGGGTGGGGCGCCTGGGCGAAGTGGTAGAGTTGCTGACTTGTAACTTCTCTGACAGTTTAGACTTTCACCAGGTTCGAGTCCTGTTCAGGGCAAAGGACTTAATTTTGGAAGGTCTTCCAGCTGATCTGCGGTGCGTTGGAGGTTGTATCCAGATATTTGTATAGGGACTTACTCCACCAAGATAGCTGGATGTTGCTATAATTGGTTGCTGCAATGAAATTCAAAAATCAAAAAGGGTAGATCTAGATCAGCCAGCTCCAGCTAGAAGCTGTCTATTCAGAATCTGCACTATTTGATGCTTTGTCTGTATCAAATGAAATATTATTACATTTTGTTATATTATTTTTTTTTTTTAAGCCACATTTTTAGTTACACATACCACAGTGATGCCTGTATTAGAGCAGTTACCTTCATTGAGTATCAATGTCCCACAACTGATAAATCATTGTTTATGAATGAACCGTGTGTGATAAATGATGTTACTGACTTTTTATATCGTAAATTTGTTTGCAATGCATGAAGTGATATACCAATGCGTATATTCTTAAAATGAATACTGGTACAAGATATTTCTGTCAGTCATCGGCACAAGGGAACATAATCTTCCAACTTGCATAAGTCAGTAAGTGTCTGTTTCTAAAATTTAGGCATAAAATCCAGCTGTTCCTGTCATTTTTTACTTAGAAAATAATTTTTATCCTTGTCTAAATATTTTAACAACTGTATTATAGTTGTCACATTCATTGGGTGTATACAACATTTATACACTAATGTAAATTGCAAAACATCACATTTATTGGGTGTATACAACATTTATACACTAACGTAAATTGCAAAACATATTTCGATGTGTTCAGTTCTTAAATAGAAAAGATTTTTGGTTCTGTGGCCTTGGAGGTTAAATTTTTGCGCATCTCTTCTGCCAGACATGATACATTTGTTAACAATCCACTGACAATCGCAAATTATTACATATGCAAACCATAAAGATTGAATGAAGGTTGGCAGCATTGAACTTAGACTTGGTTATTCTCTGGGGTTAGTTTTTTCCGCTAAGTTTGTTATAGTTTCTTATTTATATACATCAAATAAATTTGTGAATTCAAATTTTAAGTTTTTCCTTAGGATATTTATTCTTTAGTTACCTTACATGAACTTTTATAAGAAGAAAAGCAACATGTATTTTTGTAACATCAGTGCTTGTTTACCTTCTTTAGTAGAAGCCATTAACGGGAGACTTCCCCTCAGAAAATTTCTTTAAAATCATACAGTTTTCCCAAAAAAGTCACTTTACATTAAGTTTTTTCATTCCCCTTTAAGAAATAATTTGCGTTATTTTTACCAGAAATGATTGGGCATGAGCCCCTTCCCTTGGCAGTGAAGAAAAGCCTTGTGACATCCTTCCTTAGTTATGCAGCTAATAAACATTGGGTAGTGAATTTTAGTAAGCTAACAATTGGGTTCATGTAACTATAAAAGTGAAAAATATTTTTGCCAATTTTTTTTTTAAGAACTTAAATGATATTATAAATGACATAAAAATTAGGTTTCTAGTTTGAAAAGTGCCCACAGATTCTAATATCTATCGAAGATTTGGCAATATATTGTAAATTTTTTGTCCAGGAGGTCAAAGCGTGTGATTGCATGTATCAGCAGGGTAGGTGTATGTTTTGGGAAATCGGTTGCAAATCATAATCAGTCATCGGTTGGAATCGGTTGCCACTTCCAATGCGATTTCACTGATTATAATCAGTTTATTAATCTATGCAGTACTACGTTAATAAATGGTTTTTGATTAGCATCTTACATAATTACTCAATACTATAGTGTGCTTGCTGCCACTTTCTACAAAACTTTTGGTGTTTCAAGGACAAAATACAAGTTTCACATGCTTTCTATTTCTATATGCTTGTAAATCTCACGGGCCACCATTTAAATTTTCAGAGTGTTTTTTTTGTAATGAAATAAAATATAACTGGCAATAAAAGAGTTATAATTTTGATTTCTACATCAATTTACCTGCTTTGTTCCTACTTCACAGACCACTGCATGGGTGCCTGTATATTTTAAATGAATACTGGAGTCTAATCCAAACCCTTACTGACAAGCCATTTTGATGTTTGAACAGTATGTGTAGGGTGCACTTCATCACTGGCTGAGTGTTGATATTGCACTATTGCATGGTTCAGACTTAGTCTGTGTACCTCAGACATGATCAGCCTGATGCAAATAGTGTAGATTCAGATTAGCCAGTCCTGCTTAGCAGGGTTCGACACTTATTTTTGCAGGTGGTCCACAGGATCTTTTGGCTGTAAAAAGTACTGGTCCTTCTCTAAAGCTACTGGTCCTTCCAATCCTGAATACAGTTTTTATCAAAATAGAAGAATAAAAAAGGCTAATTATGTAATTCTATTTTTAACATAAACACATAATTTCCCGCAAGTTAAAAAGGTGGAATTTGGCCTCTTCCCTTTTAAAAAATGAAAAAAATATGTCTTACCTGTTTTTTTATGACTTACTAAAAATGTAACAAACTTTTAAGTTAATGTATAAATCATTATTTTATTTATTCTTTATTTTCCTAGCATAACAATGTTGGCATCACATTTTAAACCTCTTTTTACGAAGTCTGTAGAGCCCTTCAGAATGAACAAGTTCTCTTTTAAGCATCTTTGGTACTGGAATAAATGTTTTTTATTTTGTCTGGGTTTGTTGTTTTCACCTTTTTTAAAGATTTCATGCGGACTCTGGGATGACGGACCAGCCAGCTTTCAGGTACCACTGGTCTCGGACCAATGGACCAGCATTACCGTCAAACCCTGCTTAGAGGTATCTGATCAGGATCTGCACTATTTGCTCACTCTCTAGAAATATCTTATTACCTATGCATGTAGCTGTTGGTAAATAACTAAAATAAAACATTTTTTTTACTATACATAGTATAAAGGTTTATGGGGATTTATTCCCTTTCACTTGGCAGTGTAAGGGATGATCCAGGGCTCCTTGTCAACCTTACTGATGATGGGTGACTTAGGCTAGCCTTACTAAATAATGGGCAGGGATTTTATTAAATTTATAAATACCATTTAATAAATTTGGCCAGTTCATTGTAAATGAGAGAGATATGGCCATTTGTAGGTGTAGCCTGAAAATTTGTATATAAGAATAGCAACAATAACCCTGCATACAGTGATGTCCAATTATTTATCTGTTGCTAAAACCAGTCACAGATGGTTTTTGTGTGAACTGTGCTTTGAGCTAGACTCAACTAGAATTCAATAAAATTTTGGAATTTCTTCTGTCTGCTTTATAAAGTGTAGGCTTCCTTTCTTGGCACAAATAAAATTAGTTTATCCAGATGTACTTCACCATGATCTACATTACAGCTTTTGCCGAATTTAAAGTTTGAATTTCTTGGAAATTTAAATTTCAGCTCAAACAATTTTCTGTTTTTTGTTTGTTTTTTTTTTGTTTTTTTTCTTGTTCTAAATTCTTAAGTTTTTCCAAGTGACACTTCTTTCGCTAGTATGGACTAGATGTGAGAGTGCAGGATAAAGTCTGCTGCGGGCAGTTTTATTGTCAGTCCGGGCTGGGTGTTTCTTGATTTACTTGGTTTCCATGGTAACCTTAACCCATTTACTCCACTCTCTAGCCAGTATTGTATAGGGGCTGGCCTAGAAATGAGGAAAAAGTGTAACTGAAATGTCTCCTGAAGAAGAAGTTAAAGGTTTATGGCTAACTTATCCCTTAACATGCTACATTTGTTAATAACCGCAACTCTATCTTAATTATTTGCCTAAGGTAGCAAGTAAATTTAACAGGACTAATGCAAGAGATGGCACAACAGATGGTGAAAGTCCTCATCTGACACCTCCAAGTGGTAGTTGACTGATCTGAATCTACACTATCTGCCTTTGTTATACCAGTTATACAAATTAAACAGGTGGACAAGAAAATGGCCAGGTGGGCCATACCTGAGACATATATAAAACATTACAGTTGGCTATTCAGTCACTGGACCACTATCTGTGACCATGACCTGGCTACATATCTAAATAACCAATAGTAAAGACTGGCCGCAATAGCTCAGATGGTAGAGCATCGGCTTGTGGATCGGGAGGTCGCAGGTTCCAACCTTGACTGGGTCTAGCCAGAGACTTTAAAGTTGGTAGTAGTGGCTTTCCTCGTAATGCTCGGGGCTGAGGGGACAGCATTACGCCGGACTTGACGGTGGCAGTATAAAGGACCGGCAGGGTTCAGTCCCTGGGCACCTCATAAGTGCTTCTGTGCTATAATGATAGAAAAGTCGCAGCACAGTATCAGCAAAAGTGTCGGCAAATTTAATCCAATCCATTCAGATGTCATGGCATAACCCTCCATCCTATCTTCTAGACCCCAGATGATTCTCTTTAGGCAAATGCATGTTAAAGAAATATTTTATTGCTTATTAATTATAAGAGCAGTATGCAGGCAATCAATAATATCACTTTTTTTCTTTGTTTCTGTTCTTATGGCTAAATATTATGAACAGTTCTTTTCCGTGTAATTTTATAGTCATTTAAAGTTCTTTTTAAACCCTTAAAAGATAACTGACTTCCCTCTTTATTTTTTTTCTATCATGATAAATTAAATAAAAGTTAGTTGCATTTAGATATGGATATTTGAGCTTCTTCACATGTATGTGTTAAGTGCTAAGTACATATGAGTAGGGGCAGGGGGTTTATGTTCAATGGTTTTAGAGGCGCATCTTACATTGGCAATAATAGAACACTTAAATTTGTTTTTATTGTAAATACAGCCTGTAAAAAAAGCTATTTTGGCTTCTTCCAACACACTTGGCAAGTAACAAGAGACTTCTTGAATTGTACCAGAGTAGAACCACTGGCAAACTGCAAAGCTACTTTATAAACTTTTTAAAATAAAGAACAGTGGTTGAGGGGTGTTCCAAATGGTCCTGTCCTCCCACTGTGTTTTTTTTTTTGTAAAGAGGTCAACAGTTCACCACGTGCTTTACAATATCGTTGATAAATTGTTGATAAAGTCTTTTTGCCATTTTAGAATTGAAAGGAGTCATTTGTTGCCCAAATCATGCATTGATTAACATATTTTAGAATCATGTTTTTTTTTGTATTTGTTATGTATTTTAAGTAAATATGTTAAATACAACAGGGTGAGGTTTTTTAAGGAATATATAGGCAAATAATTTAGTATGAAAGGAGAATACCCCATG